>CAUDMG010001588.1:317500-632500 GCA_958450375.1 Homarus gammarus | reverse complement strand
TAAATAAATAAATATATAAAAATAAAGTATTTAAGACAACCTTGGTGAAGAAAATTACTTACACAGACTTACAGTACAGTACATAACTCCTCAGCTGCCATCAGGTTTGATGTAAACTGTGGCGTCAGTGTAGCTGGGGCGTCAACTGACATCCGGCGGTCTTATTCACCTCATGAGGGTATAACGACATCACCTTTTATGTCCCGATGACTCATTGGCTCGAGAGTTCGTTTGGGTTTAATTAAGTCTGATAAGGTAAGGTTTAACTTGAGTTTGGCTTGGTTTGGTTACGTGAATTTAGCTGATGCTTTGTTATATCAGGTTACGTTAAATTATGTTGATTTAGTTTTCGTTGTGTTACATACTGTAATATCAGCTTAGCTTAAGTTAATCTAGTTTATGTGGAGTCAAATCAGATTAGGTTAGGTTAATTTAGTTTATGTTCGCTTAGGTTAGGTTAGGTTAGGTTAGGTTAGGTTAGGTTTGGTTAAACATTCAGACCAGTGAACCATCAGACAACGAAACACTCATGACTCAGGTGAAAAAATAAAACCCCAATAGCTGTTTGTTTTTATTTACACATGATAAACTACGATGGCGATATAACGTTGACATTACTGAAGGATGGAGTACGTGGTTAACAGTGCCTGGGTGAGTTTTTTCCTAAATAATGGATTCATTTTATCTCTATATTATTATTAATTAGTTTTTAATTAATTAAATTCATTTATAGATTCTTAGTGTTTATTCAACCAATTATTTAAGTATTTATATATTTTTCTATATTTTTATTAGTTTTTTTGTGATTAATTATAGAAGATGCTTCAAAATAGTGACTCACAGGGAGTTGACCTTCTCAATGACAGCTGGTTGTAGATTCACCCGCCAACAGGCTGGTGGTGAGCGTCACCTAGTAGTTTGGAAACAGTTATTATCCTCACGTTAAGGGGTGGTATTTTAGTGCCTGCTTGAAGGTAAACGTCACCATAACTGATTAAGGGGACCGGTTTTTCAGCTTCTAGGTGGTAGTGTTGATGGGGGAGGTCACCTGCTAATTGAATAAAGGTTACCTGAACACACAGGTGGTGCTTGAGCTTCAGCTGCTAGGTGAAGGATCGCGTGGGGGATCGTTCTTAAATGAAATCCACTTGTTTACTGTAGAGAGACGTTGTAGGTGGTGGTTGAGCGTCACATACTGTTTAAGTTAGAGATTCCTGAAGTTTGAGTTGGTGCTTGAGTGCCACCTCTTGGTTGATGGTGGTGCTTGAGTGCCACTTTCTGGTTGAGTGTGGTGTTGATTCACCTACTGGTTGAGGGAGTGGTTCCTGAACATACCAGCAGAAGCCAGGTGGTGGGTGAAGCGGGTGTTAAGGGTATGGGTGACTGGGGGTCGGGCCAGTGCCTCAGAGCCGCGGGGGAACCTTCCGTAGTCTTGGCCAGTTGTCAGGTAGGTGCCCGGCCCTGGTGACACGTCTGTGGCGGGAGAGTACAAGGGCTTACAAACCTCACTGTAATTTTCCAGTTGAAAAAATGCAGTAAAATATAATACGTTACAGTATAATACATTACAGTAAAACACAGTACAATACTTTACAGTAAAGCACAATACATTAAATTACAGTAAAACACAGCACAATAAAATAAAGTAAAATGTAATATAAAACCAGTGAAAGGTTAGGGTCAGCCTGCGGATACTACAACTTGGTTTATGTAAGCTATAGAGCAGTACAGCGAGAGAGTAGGTCAAGGTATTCCCAGTCTTTTGTTAACAGTAATCAAAGTTGTAAGGCCAGGAACACCGAACTTATGTTATTTCTCCCTACAACCTTCCCATACAATACAGCTCTTCCGCCCCCTCTTCTCCCAATGCCAGATAGCCTGCGGTGAAGAGAGAATCATCATCAACATGAACCGTATCTGGGATAAGTCTTCACCCCGTCACCGGGTAGAGTCTGTGACCACGTGGTAGTTCCTTTAGTGGTCAGGACAGAAATATCGCGACAGGATTAGGTCTTCACTGTAGGGAGGAAGCTATCTTCTTGAGTCACTAGTACGGTTTTCGATCTTTCTTCCCAATGGCTTTCAGTTTCATCATCTCTAGACTAAGTATATATTTAAAGAAGCATTTAAGCAAACAGTTACAGTGTGATGATGAGGTTAAGACCCATGAAAGAGCACCTAGGTGGGATGAGATTCCATTCTGGTGACGAGGTGAGGACTCAACCTGAAACGGATGAACCAAAAGTAAAAATTCCCTCAACGCTACATGAAGGCTCTCAAGTGCCAGTGCGCCATGCACAGAGAATAAATCAAATGTTTCCTTCTCTCTGAATTTTTTGTACAAATGTGCGGGAATGATCTAAACCATACTCGTTTAGTACAACCAAGTAAATAACAACGTTACGGAGTACATTCTTGTCGTGACCTTGTTACATTATTGACACCTGATAGCCATTGTAGGTTGTTAGCAGTTTGACACATGTAATGCACTTTTATTTTTTTTTAAGAATTGTTAGAAGTGCGGAAGTAAATTTGTTTACAACGCTTGTAATAGCTACTGAGTTACTTATAAATTTTCACACTTTTTGAGAGATATCGTAACTGTGTTTTGACATTTACTAGAATTGTTTAAGTAATTTCATGAGAACAAGAGTTAGAAAATACCTAGCAAGTATTTAACTCTTACATCGGATTTGGTAAATAATTTCAATTAGAACTTGATAGATGTACTACAGTTATATTGAGGTGAGGAGACAGTTGACAGAGAGACGGAAGGCTGCTATTATGGTGGAGTCTATTACACACCACCTATGTGTGTGTGTGTGTGTGGTGTGTGTGTGGTGTGTGTGGTGTGTGTGTGTGTGTGTGTGTGTGTGTGTGTGTGTGGTGTGTGTGTGTGTGTGGTGTGTGTGGTGTGTGTGTGTGTGTGTGTGTGTGTGTGGTGTGTGTGTGTGTGGTGTGTGTGTGTGTGTGTGTGTGTGGTGTGTGTGTGTGGTGTGTGGTGTGTGTGTGTGGTGTGTGTGTGTGGTGTGTGTGTGTGTGTGTGTGTGTCTTAAGACGAACCAGAAAAGGTGCCAAATCGACCCCCTCACCTGGAAGTCGATTACTCCACATCGTAACGCTTGGAGGAGCACCACACGAGAAAGTGTCAATACTTTCGAGTTAGCCCGACTCCAAACGCCAACGCTGGAAAGACACTGCCACCGCCCCTCCCCCAGTAGATGGAGCCCACCACATGTGCAACGAATGTGAACGTCGCTGCGGGTCCCGTATCGGCCTCTTTAGTCACCTCAAAACTCACCAACCTAGGGGACATCCCTAATACCTCATATCATTGTATCATAACTGGATGATCGTCATACTTGATTCCGAGTGACAGTAAAGTAGTCGTAATAGTAGCAGTGTGTGTGTGTGTGTGTGTGTGTGTGTGTGTGTGTGTGTGTGTGTGTGTGTGTGTGCATGTGTGTGTGGTGTGTGTGTGTGTGTGTGTGTGTGTGTGTGTGTGTGTATGGTGTGTGTGTGTGTGTGTGTGTATGTGTGTGTGTGTGTGTGTGTGTGTGTGTGGGTGTGTATATGTGTGTGTGGTGTGTGTGTGTGTGTGTGTGTGTGTGTGAGGGGGGTCACTGTCGCGTCACCAACTATATGCGTGGATGGTCACTGTTGCGTCACCAGCCATCTGTGTGGGTGGTCACTTCTGCGTCACCAGCCATCTTTGTGGATGGTCACTGTTGCGTTACCAACTATATGCGTGGATGGTCACTGTTGCGTCACCAGCTATATGTATGGATGGTCACCGTTGTGTCTCCAACTATATGTGTGGATGGTCACTGTTGTGTCACCAGCCATAAGTGTGGATGGTCACTGTAGTGTCACCAACTATATGTGTGGATGGTCTCTGTTGTGTCACCAGCTACATGTGTGGATGGTCACTGTTGTGTCATCAACTATATGTGTGGATGGTCACTGTTGCGTCACCAGCCATATGTGTGGATGGTCACTGTTGCGTCACCAGCCATATATGTGGATGGTCATTGTTGTGTCACCAGCCATATGTGTGGATGGTCACTGTTGTGTCACCAGCTATATGTGTGGATGGTCACTGTTGCGTCACCAGCCATATATGTGGATGGTCATTGTTGTGTCACCAGCCATATGTGTGGATGGTCATTGTAGTGTCACCAGTCATGTGTGGATGGTCACTGTTGCGTCACCAGCCATATTTGTGGATGGTCATTGTTGTGTCACCAGCCATATGTGTGGATGGTCATTGTTGTGGCACCAGCCATATATGTGGATGGTCATTGCTGTGTCACCAGCTATATGTGTGGATGGTCACTGTTGCGTCACCAGCTATATGCGTGGATGGTCATTGTTGTGTCACCAGCCATATGTGTGGATGGTCACTGTTGCGTCACCAGCCATATGTGTGAGTGGTCACTCACTCGGACAGTAAGTCACGCAGGAAATGCCTCAACTCCAGAAAGAAATCGAGAGACATTCTTCTAAATTTAACCTCAAGAGAGATTCCACTGTGCCCTCCTGGCACCCCGGTGTTGTGCTTGTCGCCTCGGGGTATGGAACAACCACTGATATAATAATTAAACCAATGATGATGACACTTAGTTCTTCTCCATCCTCTTTAATGATATATACAAAAGCAGAAGCCCGAACACATTTACAGAAGAAGGATGCGAATGTTTATGTCCATGTTTTAGATCTAGCGTATTTAGACACTGTATTCCATTTATCCTTGTATTACTATCTTTCACTTCTTTGTAAATGTAAAAAAATCATAATTTTTTATGTAAATATCTTAACTTCCTATGTACATATCTTAACTTCCCGGGGAAATATCAATAAATAAATAAATTACAATACACTCCAGATTAAGAAACACAAAGGGTACTGCTGCATGATGGCTGGGAGACGTTGTGACAGTCGGAAGATCTCCTCTGTCTTATTATTGTTATTATTATTAGTAGTAGTAGTAGTATGTAAAGTTATTTTTGTCTTTTGTTTACGATCCATAGGACTGTATTATAACTAATGTTTGTTTTCTTATGTTCATGTGTTTTGTTTAGAGGTATTTTTGTCTTGGTTCTTTGTCATCCTTAGCATTGTAAAGGAGTATATCTAACTACACTCTAGTCTATGTATACTTTCCACGCCACTTTCATAGTCAATTTTATGCCGTAGCTGAAGTGGAACAAATTATATACACCAAGCTGCGTCAGTAGTGACCGCTTAATGTAAGTCGGGGATTCCGTAATAATAATAATAATAATAATAATAATAATAATAATAATAATAATAATAATAATTAACGGTTTATTGAAAAAGTTCTGCAGCCCGAAGGCTGAAAATATACATTGGACATAAATGATTTATTACATACATTGGTGGTTTAACAAAAGCCTTCATTAGAGAGAGGTAAAGGAACATGCAGTGAACATACAGATTAATGTAGGTGTTGAACAGCAAACACGTAGTGTAGTAACTCCCTCCCAGATGGTGTTAGGAGGGACCTGACGTGGTGTAGTAATTCCCCCACAGATGGTGTTATGAGGGACCTGGCGTGGTGTAGTAATTCCCCCACAGATGGTGTTATGAGGGACCTGGCGTGGTGTAGTAATTCCCTCACAGATGGTGTTATGAGGGACCTCACGTGGTGTAGTAATTCCCTCACAGATGGTGTTATGAGGGACCTGACGTGGTGCAGTAATTCCCTCACAGATGGTGTTATGAGGGACCTGACTTGGTGTAGTAATTCCCTCACAGATGGTGTTATATGAGTGAGGTTTGGTCCCAGGCCTTCCTATCGTAGACGGATTAACACAGGGCTGGTTGTTGTTGGGTCTCACGGGCAGTTATCACTGGGTACCTGTTACCTCACTGTGTGAAGGTTAACTTGGGTACGACTCGGCTGTTACTGTTGAGTTGTTCTCACTGACTTAAGCACTATTCACCACTGTTCACCACTGTTCACCTCTGTTCAACACTGGTTCCATTCCTTTCCTAAATGAAATTATAACTTCTGGCGAGAACTTGTTGATATTCAGGTGGGGAGGAGGGTTCAGGGAAGAGAGTTGGCATCGGCCAACTTAACAGTTGACCTGCCTGTTCCCAGAGGAGCGCCAGGTACGTCTTGACCTTTCTGTGGTCAAGGATGTAATGATTGGTAATAATAATAATAATAATAATTAACGGTTTATTGAAAGAGCTTGGCAGCCAGAAGGCTGAAAATATACAGTTACATATTTGGGGAATGGGTTACGAATTACAAATAATATACAAGTAACATAAGTGACACAATTAAGACATATAATAACTTAGATGGGGAAAAGCTCAAACTACAGTTCATTTCAACATAGTGACAGTGTTACAGTATTACAAGTTATTGATAATTTTTACAATGGTCTTTTTGTCTGTCTGTCTGTCTGTCTGTGAACGTACACAGAGTGGTGAGATGCGTCTAGAGTGGCAGCATTATGTTAATGTTAAGGTGCAAGCGCTGCTACCTCCGCTGGCTAGCCCTCGTGGTGAACAGGGAAGCAACTAGCATAAGTTTTCCCCTGCCAGTACACAGCCTGTTTACCATCAAGACTCCTGCTGTGCCTCCTTGTGGCAACACACAGTAACTGGGTGCCTCGTGGGCCCAGGCTAGACCAGCAGGATATCTCGGAGTAGCAGTGGGCCCCAGAGGGACGGTGCATATGCCTACTGACATGTGGACACGTCCTGGCGCCTACCAACCATTGCCCCGCTGTCTTGCAGCTTAACCTTGGTAGGTAAAGGCTACGGGAGTGAACTCCAAACGAAAAATCTGCTGTGGATATCCTGGCTTCCGAGCAGGTCCCTCAGCATCCAGAGCTGACCCACCTCAGCCATCCTCCATCCCTGGATGAGGTAGCTATTGCCATCAAACAGATGAAAAATAACAAAGCCTCAGAACCTGATGGAATCCCAGCCGAGGTGTATAAGACAGGAAGACCTCTGCTTACCAGCCGTCTCCACTCTCTCCTGGAAAATATATGGGAGAAGGAGGAAATCCCCCAAGCTCTTAAAGACGCCTCCAACGTCAATATTTATAAGAACAATGGAGACCGATCAGACTGTGGCAACTAACGCGGATCTCGGTGTTGTCCGTAGCTGGCAAGATTATCGCCCGAGTCCTCCTATGCAGACTTCTTCCTGAGGCGAAAAACTTCCTCCCGGAATCTAAATGTGGCCTTAGACCATCACGCTGCACCATTGACATGATATTTGCTGCCCGTCAGATACAGGAAAAGTGCAGAAAACAGCGTCGTATCCTGTACATGGTTTTCAACGACCTAACCAAGGCCTTCGACTCGGTCAACAGGGAAGCCCTCTGGTGGACCCTCAGTCATTTTGGCTTCCCACCAAAATTCATCGCCTTTGTAAGGCAACTCCACGATGGCACCCAGTCTGAGTTCTTCCCCACCTAAACAGGGGTTAAACAAGGGTGTGCACGGGCACCAACTCTCTTTTCCATTTTCTTGGCTACCTTCCTTACTCGTGCTAGCGCAAATTTATCTTGCGGGGTGGACATCGAGTACCGGATGAAGGGTCTTTTCAACATAAGACGACTCCAGGCAGGAACATAGGTGTCGGCCGCTTCCATCACTGATATTAAGTCTGCAGACGACCTCACCCTTGTTGCTCACATTGAACGCGACCTACAGGAGATCCTGAACATCTACGGAAACTCAGATTCTATTTCAACCTGCCCCTGGTTCAGCCACACCTCCACCATTCATCCCCCTTAACGGTACTACCCTATCTAATGCTACCCACTTTCGTTATCTCGGCTCCCACCTGTCCACCACCGCGGACATTGATGAAGAGATTTAGCATCGGATCAGATGTACATCTCAAGCCTTTGGCAGACTCCTAAACCGTGTCTACAAAGTTACGCGTATATCGAGCAGTGGTCCTCCCCATTCTGCTATATAGCAGCGAGACAAGGGTCCCAAACAGGAGGCACCTCAAGGCACTTGAAAACTTTCACCAACATAGTCTACGTTCCATCCTCCGAGTTCGCTGGGAAGACAAGAGAACAAATGCCAGTATTCTTGCTGACACCAACTGTAGAAGCATCGAGGCTACCATTATTCATGAACTACTACGCTGGACTGGCCATGTTACCCGCATGGACGACAGTAGATTGCCATTCTTTACAGTCACCTAACGAATAGTAAACGTAACGCTGGCAGGCCACTGAAAACATATAAGGATAGTCTTACGACAAACCTGAAATAGTGCTTAGTCGACCCCCTCACCTGGGAAACGATTATTCCACACCGTAATGTTTGGAGGATCACCACACAAGATGGTGTCAATACTTTCGGTTAGCCCAACTGCATAACGAGGCAGACAAGCGCCAACCCAAGAAAGAGGCTGCTGCCACCCCTCCCACACTAGAAGTAGCCCTCCCACATGTGCAATATTTGTTTATCGACCTTGCCTGTCCCGTATCGGCCTCTTTAGCCACCTCAGAACTCACCAACCTAGGTTACACCCTTAAGAACTCATATCATTGTATCACAGCTGGATGATCGTCATATTCGATTCCGAGTGACAGCAAAGTTCTGTAGTAGTAGGAGGAAGGTAGGAATTTTTCTCTCAGTGAGTCAGTTAGGAAAGCCGTTCAGAGAGATGACTAATCGGTTGACCATAAATTACAAGATATTTGAGAATCAGTATCTGAGATCAGGGGAGACAAAACATGGACATTTCTTCCCAGCTGTTACGAAATCACAGGCCAGGTAAGAGGACGACCTGTTGGTGTTGTGGTTGAGTCTGTAATTGAAATATTTCGTTGTGTGTTAACAAGCACATACGAGAATTGGTCACTTGTTGGCACGGTACATATTCCCTGAGGCTACTGGCATATGAGGACGAGGCAGGGGTGGCTCATCTTCCCTCCGCTCCTCTTCCTTTCCCTCGCCACCCCCCCCCCCCCTTCTATTGCCTAGTTGTCTTTCCATCAGCCAATACATAACTGCTCTTAGGTCTGTGTCATTAAGAGGACATCGCTCAGTCACTATTTTTTGTTGTGATGGTGAAGGTATTACGTTAAGAGACCTTGGTGGAACTCTACAAAGTGCAAAGAGAACGTGGATCCATTAGTCACAAGTGGAGATAATCATGACCGACCTTACGAAGACCAGAAGTCATAACCCTGAAGAATATACTCTTGAGTCTATATCGAGGAGATTACTGAGCAGGTAACAGCACCTCTCGGGAACCTACCTGTATTTCTTCCCCAGCAGGAGACACACCTCATGGATAACCTGTGACTCTTGAAGGAAAAGGAGAGTCAATGATAGGAATAAGAAAAAGAAAAGTTGCCAAGGTTTCTTTTCTGTCACTTGGCAACTTCTAATGGACTGATCTTCGTCGAGTGCCTTGGGGTTTGACGCAACCTTTTCGCTCCTTTGGTAATTTTTTTTGTTGCGATGGCCAGGTGAGACGTCTAATTGGCCAGATCGGGAGTCATAACTATAGTTGGCCAGGTGGGGAGCCATATCTGAAGTCGGTCAGGTGGGAAGCCATAACTCTAGCTGTCCAGGTGGGAAGACATAACTGTAGCTGGCCAGGTGGGAAGTCATAACTGCAGCTGGCCAGGGGGGAAGCATAGCAGCTGGCCAGGTGGAAAGTCATAACTACAGCTGGCCAGGAGGGAATACATAACTGTAGCTGGCCAGGTGGGAAGTCATAACTGCAGCTGGCCAGGGGGGAAGCATAGCAGCTGGCCAGGTGGAAAGTCATAACTACAGCTGGCCAGGAGGGAATACATAACTGTAGCTGGCCAGGTGGGAAGTCATAACTGTAGCTGGTCAGGAGGGAAGACATAACTGTAGCTGGCCAGGTGGGAAGTTATAACTGTAGCTGGCCAGGTGAGAAGCCATAACTGTAGCTGGCCAAATGGAAAGCCATAACTGTAGCTGGCCAAGTGGAAAGCTATAACTGTAGCTGGCCAAGTGGAAAGCCATAACTGTAGCTGGCCAAGTCGCCAGTACAGTATTTTTTTCTCACAATTTGCATCAGATGACGTAACCTTGAGGTGCACCACTGAGCTGATACAGAGGCGTGGTAGTAATGCTAAATGTTGATATAGTGTTATGTGATGTTATTACTGAATGTTGATGTAGTGTTATGCGATGTTATTACTGAATGTTGATAGAGTGTTACGTGATGTT
Source organism: Homarus gammarus (assembly GCA_958450375.1). Lineage (NCBI taxonomy): Eukaryota > Metazoa > Arthropoda > Malacostraca > Decapoda > Nephropidae > Homarus > Homarus gammarus. Next base: position 622,277 of record CAUDMG010001588.1, on the reverse strand, counting down.
ATTACTGAATGTTGATAGAGTGTTATGTGATGTAATTACTGAATGTTGATGTAGTGTTATGTGATGTTATTACTGAATGTTGATAGAGTGTTATGTGATGTTATTATTGAATGTTGATGTAGTGTTATGTGATGTTATTATTGAATGTTGATGTAGTGTTATGTGATGTTATTACTGAATGTTGATGTAGTGTTATGTGATGTTATTACTGAATGTTGATATAGTGTTATGTGATGTTATTACTGAATGTTGATAGAGTGTTATGTGATGTTATTATTGAACGTTGATATAGTGTTACGTGATGTTATTACTGAATGTTGATGTAGTGTTATGTGATGTTATTACTGAATGTTGATAGAGTGTTATGTGATGTTATTATTGAATGTTGATGTAGTGTTATGTGATGTTATTATTGAATGTTGATGTAGTGTTATGTGATGTTATTACTGAATGTTGATAGAGTGTTATGTGATGTTATTACTGAATGTTGATATAGTGTTACGTGATGTTATTACTGAATGTTGATGTAGTGTTATGTGATGTTATTACTGAATGTTGATAGAGTGTTATGTGATGTTATTATTGAATGTTGATGTAGTGTTATGTGATGTTATTACTGAATGTTGATAGAGTGTTATGTGATGTTATTACTGAATGTTGATTTAGTGTTATGTGATGTTATTACTGGCTGTTGATATAGTGTAACGTGATGTTATTACTGAATGTTGATATAGTGTTATGTGATGTTATTACTGAATGTTGATATAGTGTTATGTGATGTTATTACTGAATGTTGATATAGTGTTATGTGATGTTATTACTGAATGTTGATATAGTGTTATGTGATGTTATTACTGAATGTAGATGAAGTGTTACGTGATGTTATTTCTGAATGTTGATATAGTGTTATGTGATGTTATTACTGAATGTTGATATAGTGTTATGTGATGTTATTACTGAATGTTGATAAAGTGTTATGTGATGTTATTACTGAATGTTGATATAGTGTTATGTGATGTTATTACTGAATGTTGATATAGTGTTATGTGATGTTATTACTGAATGTTGATATAGTGTTATGTGATGTTATTACTGAATGTTGATATAGTGTTATGTGATGTTATTACTGAATGTAGATGAAGTGTTACGTGATGTTATTTCTGAATGTTGATATAGTGTTATGTGATGTTATTACTGAATGTTGATATAGTGTTATGTGATGTTATTACTGAATGTTGATATAGTGTTATGTGATGTTATTACTGGATGTTGATGAAGTGTTACGTGATGTTATTTCTGAATGTTGATATAGTGTTATGTGATGTTATTACTGAATGTTGATAGAGTGTTATGTGATGTTATTACTGAATGTTGATATAGTGTTATGTGATGTTATTACTGAATGTTGATGTAGTCTTATGTGATGTTATTACTGAATGTTGATAGAGTGTTATGTGATGTTATTACTGAATGTTGATATAGTGTTATGTGATGTTATCACTGAATGTTGATGTAGTATTATGTGATGTTATTACTGAATGTTGGTATAGTATTATGTGATGTTTTGTGGTGTTAACATTGAATGTCGATGTAGTGTTATGTGATGTTCTTACTTAATGTCGATATACTGTAGTGTTATGTAATGTTATTACTGAATCTTGATTTAGTGTCGTGTGATGTTATTTCTGAATGTTGATGTAGTGTTATGTGATGTTCCTGTATCTTGATATAGTGTTGTGTGATGATACTACTGATGTTGATAATGAGTAATGTTTATAATTATAGTGTTAGAATATTTATATAATGAAGAGATCTTGATTTGAAAGCGTAGAAGACAATTAACACAAGCAGAAGGTACAAAAACGCAGGTAATATTAAAAACCACATCGACAAAATACTTTAAACACTGACTGTGATGTAAACAAACTCAGGCGAATGTAACGTGAAGGGACTACGGGAGATGCCATCTATAGGCCTTCGACTGAACTTCCACCTTGTATAATTCTTTAATCAATATCTTCGTGTCAGTGAAATAACCAAACGTGCCTCGGGTTGGGGAATGGTGTAGATATGCGTATAAAATACCCTGATAGTCGGAGTGACCTTAAAAGCCTCAGTAAACAGCATAACAAGCTCACCAACAGCCGTGCCCACGTCCATTGAATACAAAAAGTGGTTTTGGAGCACCTACCTGTAGGCAGCCTCTCTCGCGAGCATAAATTAGCTGAGGCAAACTGGTGGGAATCCCGCTGCGGTCGCGTTGGCTGGCTCCCAGAGCGTCTTACTCAAGGTGTTCATTTTTTATGTGCGTACATTATATAATGTGTCTTTTTTCTTTCTTGGTACCTTTAAAGCCATTCTCTCTTTGTATACGAATCCCATACCTACCAATATAAAAATCCGTGAATCTGGGAAAAGTGAAATACGCCATTATGCGCGATTCATTCTTTCTTCTTTCTGTGGTGAATACATGAGATATTTATCCGTGGACACTTACTGTATATATATATATATATATATATATATATATATATATATATATATATATATATATATATATATATATATATATATACATATATATGGATTAGTTTTAAAAGCGTTAGAATTATCAGAAAAATGTCTGTGACGTATTTTGGTACATAATGTTACCAGTAAAAGCTTTCCCGCCTAAACATAATATTAATAGGCTGTGGATATTTGTCCGGTTGTCCATTAGGTTTTTTCAGACTTACACCAGTATGAGTTGATAGAATTGAACGAAACTTTGAGGAATCTTTATTTACCATCTCTTAAATAGGTAAACGAAAAGGAAAAACACAGAACCTATTAGAACTTGCCCCAACCAACCTAACCTCAAGTAACCTACCTAATCCTACCTAACTTAACAGAAAAACATTTTAAAGCGTATCTAACGACACTGAATGGATTTTCGTTTGTATTCGGCGTTTCCACAAAGTTTCGTCCAATTCTATCAACTTCTTCTGGTGTTAGTCTGAAATATCTACCTTAGTGACAACCGGACAAATATCCACAGCGATATTGATATAGCCCTTGATGCAATGTTTCCCCATTAAACTGTGTACAAACTATATGTACCTGAACTAAGTCAAGCTTACTTTAAGCTGCTGAATTGTTTGAAGATATTAAAAAAAAAATCTTGAAAACGACATATTAAAATAGTCTCCCGAAGCGGTTAGATCACCTTTTTTGGGGGTTAAGTTATCGTCTTGAAGGGGTTTAAGTTATCGTCTTGAAGGGGTTAAGTTATCGTCTTGAAGGGGTTAAGTTATCGTCTTGAAGGGATAAGTTATCGTCTTGAAGGGTTAAGTTATCGTCTTGAAGGGTTAAGTTATCGCCTTGAAGGGTTAAGTTATCGTCTTGAAGGGTTAAGTTATCGTCTTGAAGGGGTTAAGTTATCGTCTTGAAGGGGTTAAGTTATCGTCTTGAAGGGGTTAAGTTATCGTCTTTGAAGGGCTAAGTTATCGTCTTGAAGGGATAAGTTATCGTCTTGAAGGGTTAAGTTATCGTCTTGAAGGGTTAAGTTATCGCCTTGAAGGGTTAAGTTATCGTCTTGAAGGGTTAAGTTATCGTCTTGAAGAGTTAAGTTATCGTCTTGAAAGGTTAAGTTATCGCCTTGAAGGGTTAAGGTATCGTCTTGAAGTGTTAAGTTATCGTCTTGAAGGGTTAAGTTATCGCCTTGAAGGGTTAAGTTATCGCCTTGAAGGGTTAAGTTATTGTCTGGAAGGGTTAAGTTATCGCCTTGAAGGGCTAAGTTATCGCCTTGAAGGGTTAAGTTATCGTCTTGAAGGGTTAAGTTATCGCCTTGAAGGGTTAAGTTGTCGTCTTGAAGGGGTTAAGTTATCACCTTGAAGGGTTAAGTTATCGTCTTGAAGGGTTAAGTTATCACCTTGAAGGGTTAAGGTATCGTCTTGAAGGGTTAAGTTATCGTCTTGAAGGGATAAGTTATCGGCTTGAAGGGGTTAAGTTATCGTCTTGAAGGGTCAAGTTATTGTCTTGAAGGGGTTAAGTTATCGCCTTGAAGGGTTAAGTTATCGTCTGGAAGGGTTAAGTTATCACCTTGAAGGGTTAAGGTATCGTCTTGAAGTGTTAAGTTATCACCTTGAAGTGTTAAGTTATCGTCTTGAAGGGTTAAGTTATCGTCTTGAAGGGGTAAGTTATCGCCTTGAAGGGGTTAAGTTATCGCCTTGAAGGGTTAAGTTATCGTGTTGAAGGGTTAAGTTATCGTCTTGAAGGGTTAAGTTATCACCTTGAAGGGTTAAGTTATCGTCTTGAAGGGTTAAGTTATCGTGTTGAAGGATTAAGTTATCGTCTTGAGGGGTTAAGTTATCGCCTTGAAGGGTTAAGTTATCACCTTGAAGGGTTAAGTTATCGCCTTGAAGGGTTAAGTTATCGTCTTGAAGGGTTAAGTTATCGCCTTGAAGGGTAAAGTTACCGTCTTGAAGGGTTAAGTTATCGTGTTGAAGGGTTAAGTTATCGCCTTGAAAGGTTAAGTTATCGTGTTGAAGGGTTAAGTTATCGTCTTGAAGGGTTAAGTTATCACCTTGAAGGGTTAAGTTATCGCCTTGAAGGGTTAAGTTATCGTCTTGAAGGGTTAAGTTATCGCCTTGAAGGGTTAAGTTATCGTCTTGAAGGGTTAAGTTATCGCCTTGAAGGGTTAAGTTATCGTCTCGAAGTGTTAAGTTATCGCCTTGAAGGATTAAGTTATCGTCTTGAAGGGTTAAGTTATCGCCTTGAAGGGTTAAGTTATCGTCTTGAAGGGTTAAGTTATCGCCTTGAAGGGTTAAGTTATCGTCTTGAAGGGTTAAGTTATCGTCTTGAAGGGTTAAGTTATCTTCTTGAAGTGTTAAGTTATCGCCTTGAAGGGTTAAGTTATCGCCTTGAAGGGTTAAGTTATCGTCTTGAAGGGTTAAGTTATCGCCTTGAAGGGTTAAGTTATCGTCTTTGAAGGGTTAAGTTATCGTCTTGAAGGGTTAAGTTATCGCCTTGAAGGGTTAAGTTATCGTCCTGAAGGGTTAAGTTATCGCCTTGAAGGGTTAAGTTATCGTCTTGAAGGGTTAAGTTATCGTCTTGAAGGGTTAAGTTATCGTCTTGAAGGGTTAAGGTATCGTCTTGAAGGGTTAAGTTATCGCCTTGAAGAGTTAAGTTATCGTCTTGAAGGGTTAAGTTATCGTCTTGAAGGGGTTAAGTTATCGTCTTTGAAGGGTTAAGTTATCGTCTTGAAGGGTTAAGTTATCGCCTTGAAGGGTTAAGTTATCGTCTTGAAGGGTTAAGTTATCGTCTTGAAGGGGTTAAGTTATCGTCTTGAAGGGTTAAGTTATCGTCTTGAAGGGTTAAGGTATCGTCTTGAAGGGTTAAGTTATCGCCTTGAAGAGTTAAGTTATCGTCTGGAAGGGTTAAGTTATCGTCTTGAAGGGTTAAGTTATTGTCTGGAAGAGTTAAGTTATCGTCTTGAAGGGTTAAGTTATCTTCTTGAAGGGTTAAGTTATCGTCTTGAAGGGTTAAGTTATCGCCTTGAAGGGTTAAGTTATCGTCTTGAAGGGTTAAGTTATCGTCTTGAAGTGTTAAGTTATCGTCTTGAAGGGTTAAGTTATCGTCTTGAAGTGTTAAGTTATCGCCTTGAAGGGTTAAGTTATCGTCTTGAAGGGTTAAGTTATCGCCTTGAAGGGTTAAGTTATCGTCTTGAAGGGTTAAGTTATCGCCTTGAAGGGTTAAGTTATCGTCTTGAAGGGTTAAGTTATCGCCTTGAAGGGTTAAGTTATCTTCTTGAAGTGTTAAGTTATCGCCTTGAAAGGTTAAGTTATCGCCTTGAAGGGTTAAGTTATCGTCTTGAAGGGTTAAGTTATCGCCTTGAACGGTTAAGTTATCGTCTTGAAGGGTTAAGTTATCGTCTTGAAGGGGTTAAGTTATCGTCTTGAAGGGGTTAAGTTATCGTCTTGAAGGGGTTAAGTTATCGTCTTGAAGGGGTTAAGTTATCGTCTTTGAAGGGTTAAGTTATCGTCTTGAAGGGTTAAGTTATCGCCTTGAAGGGTTAAGTTATCGTCTTGAAGGGGTTAAGTTATCGTCTTGAAGGGTTAAGTTATCGTCTTGAAGGGTTAAGGTATCGTCTTGAAGGGTTAAGTTATCGCCTTGAAGAGTTAAGTTATCGTCTGGAAGGGTTAAGTTATCGTCTTGAAGGGTTAGGTTATCGTCTGGAAGAGTTAAGTTATCGTCTTGAAAGGTTAAGTTATCGCCTTGAAGGGTTTAGTTATCGCCTTGAAGGGTTAAGTTATCGTCTTGAAGGGTTACGTTATCACCTTGAAGGGTTAAGTTATCGCCTTCAAGGGTTAAGTTATCGCCTTGAAGGGTTAAGTTATCACCTTGAAGGGTTAAGTTATCGCCTTGAAGGGTTAAGTTATCATCTTGAAGGGTTAAGTTATCACCTTGAAGGGTTAAGTTATCGCCTTGAAGGGTTAAGTTATCGTCTTGAAGGGTTACGTTATCACCTTGAAGGGTTAAGTTATCGCCTTCAAGGGTTAAGTTATCGTCTTGAAGGGTTAAGTTATCACCTTGAAGGGTTAAGTTATCGCCTTGAAGGGTTAAGTTATCGCCTTGACGGGGTTAATCATTTTCTACTGTTAAGTGTTGTGTTGCTTGTTGGTGTTTTCACCTAAGCTTGACAGTTTAAGCTCATGTCTCTTTAATCTATCCTGACCTGTTTCTCCCATTTGTAAATATGATTTAAAAACGTAATCTAGTTTTAGTTTATAAGACAAATTTTGTGCTTCGGAGATAAAATGGTTTTCCCTTTATGGATTTTGGGGCGCTGAAAATGAATATAACCGTGAAAACAATTCATTGGCTACAGTTTCCAAGAAAATTTAATTTTCACATTTTGTTAATATGTACTGTATACATAAAATGGTCACTTACTTATCTTGATTAAACCCGACCCTTTTTTGCTTGTTTCTTGTGTTCAAGTTCTGGGATATCTTGTTACAGTCCAGCAGTAGTCTGCAAACATTGATGGGCTCCATTTGCCCTGGTAACGTTTCTCCATCGCTAAGACGTCCTGGTGGCAACGTTCACCATGTTTATCGGTGACTGCTACGCAGTTGGCCGGAAAAAAAATCAGATGAGAATCGAGGAAATGTATCTTCAAAGACATATTGCAACCCATTTTTGGATAGGGCAACAGCAGGTTTTCCACCAGCTCTCTGCAATTATCAGCTTTGGCATTTCCGAGAAAATTGGTTGCCACTAACCGGAAAGCATTACACGCTGTCTTCTCCTCGCCACTCAGGATACGGTCAAACTTCTCATCTCTGAGGAGCTCGCGGATTTGTGGACCTTCGAAAAAACTCTCCTTGATTTTTGCTTCACCGAGCTTTGGGAATTTACCACCGATGTATTTAAAGGCTGCCCCCGTTTTATCCACAGCCTTAACAAAATTCTTCATGAGGCTCAGTTTGATGTGTAAGGGTGGTAACAAAATCTTGTTCGATTCTGCAAGTGGAGGATACTGAACATTTTTTGTTCCAGGTTCTAATGAGTGTCGGAGTGGCCAATCCCTCTTGATGTAATGGGAAGTCCTTGCCCGACTATCCCATTCACACAGACAACAGCAATACTTAGTGTAGCCTGGCTTCAGTCCAAGCAAGACAGCATCAACCTTCAGGTCGCCACAAAACTGCCACTGATGTTTGTTATAGTTTATACACTTCAAAAATTGATTCATGCTGTCATTGTTTCCTTCATGTGGACAGCATGGACAACTGGAATTGCCAACATGCAACAAAACAACTTTTAGACTCAACTTTGATGAATCAATGAACAGTCTCCACTCATCAGGATTATGAATAATGCTGAGGGCTGCCATCAGACCATTAGTGTCATTGCAGGCTTCCATGATGAAGAATGGGGAGAAATATATTTGACGGTCACGAAACTTACACACTCTAACATTTTCAGCAAGGAAATTCCACTGCTGCAGTCTGGAGCCCAACAGTTCTGCCTTACTCTTTGGCAATTCAAGATCTCTGACAAGGTCGTTTCTGAGTTCATGTGCGGTTCAGATGATGTCACGTTAAGAACGAAATCAGGGTCTTGTGAAGTTGAAGGCTCACAGGTTTTGCAGGTTCCGTCATCCTCTTCGTCCTCTGACTCCAGGGAGAATGAGTCTGGGGGCTCAGGAATGGGTAGTCCTTCGCCGTGAGGTACCGGGCGTATAGCAAATGGTATATTCGGAAATTGTAAAGTACCTTTTTTCTTCTTGCAATTACATTTCCTAACTGGAGGCACCATGCAGTAGTAACAATTGCTTACGTGATCTGTTGGCTCCCTCCACACCATTGGGACTGAAAAGACATAGCTTCCCTTTTCCGATTCAACCACTGGCGAAGGTTCGTTGCACAAGTATTGCAGCATGTGTGAGGGGCCCAGCTCTTGTCCTGATCTCCAATCTTGCAGCCAAAATAAAGATGATAGTTTTCCGAACCAAGGCAGTTATAGCACGCTTTTGTGATGCAAAAGTCAATTCTCCACAAACATAACAAAAGTTATCTGCACTGTTCACTCAATTACGAGGCATCTTTTTTTCAAATGTGGCTAAAAAATCATCAATAACAAAAGCAAGCACAGAAAAGAGATTTTATGAAAGTAGTATGAAACGTATGCACTGTACAGTATGACTTCCAGGAATGAATTGATGCAATCTAGTATGTAGGTTGATGTAATACTTGAGTTCTGATTGCATCATCCACTTCCTGTCCTCAAAATTGCCAGAGAAGCAAAATGACAAAATCAATTTACGTCGCACAATTGGGTCAACCAGTACAAGCCTGCCAACCCCCCCCCCCCCCCCCAAGGTTATTCCCCTCTACCCCGCCCCCTTCTCTAGTCAAGGAAACTGGCTACGGGCCTGATCCCGTATCTTTATAAATAGAGCCAATTGACAATTTTAAGCATCTTTTTTGTACTCTGCGCCCCCAAATTAGTAAAGATTGACTACTCTCAATTCCGAAGAATTTTGGCTGTAGACCAGTGAACAGACAAACTAAGGGTACAATTTTCTTGCTGGTGACTAAACGCTTTGACCGATCTTGATGGAACTTGACAGATAGGAGGATGTTGACCGAGGATCTCTGGAGTCAAATGTAAACAACCTAGTAACAAAATATGCATCAATGACCTATACTTTGATAATATTTGCACGAATTAAGTCCTCAAAAGATCTGTTTTACAAGTAGATTTAAGCCTATTTTAGAGGAAAAGTCATTTAAAAGGGGATTTGGAGTCTATTATCCTGCTGTATTTCAACTACTGTACCTGAGACTCGATATAAAAAATTCTTTGTTGCAGCCAACTGCTTAAGGAATTTGGTATTTGTGATAGCGATTTGGGTATCACACACAATTGTTTTAAATAAGTTCTGGAACTCTTAAGTGGCAGGGCTGTAGTGAGCACTTCCTCTAGGCCTTTCTTTATTGTTGAAGCAAGTATATACACAGTACTTAATTTAGGAGATAATGTATTGTGAATTCACTCCATAGAAGTGTTTTGAGTACACCTATATATGTAAACAGTTAAGTTAGGTGTTCATCCCTTAACTAGTGGTAGGAATCTGGCCCTCTCCTACGAGCGTGTGAGAGCGCAGGAGCAGCCGTCGAGCAATGTTTTGATTTGTCAGCTTGACCTCGCTTGTCCTCTCAGAGAATTACAAGCTCAGCAGTGTATAACGTCAACAACTGAGTCATTGTTGAATAGCTTAGTGAATAATTTGGTGTTATTCATTTGGGTGAATATTTATATAATGCAAAAGGTGCTGTTAACTGTTTACAAATGTTTACACTAATAATGGTGGCAATGCTGTCACTCACTGGACACTGAGTCTTGTAACACTGTAATAACAAGTAAGGAAAAATAAGTAACACCTGGAGTGACAACAGTAGCAACTGCAGTGACAACAGTAACACCTAAAGTGACACCAGTAACATCTACAGTAACAACAGCACCCGGAACCACAGCAGCAACACCCAAAGTGACAACACCAACACCCAGAGTGAAAACAGCAACACCCGGAGTGACAACAGCAACACCCAGAGTGCCAACAGCAACACCCAGAGTGACAACAGCAACACCCGGAGTGACAACACCAACACCTGGAGTGACAACACCAACATCCGGAGTGACAACACCAACGCCCGGAGTGACAACACCAACACCCGAAGTGACAACACCAACACCCAGAGTGACAACAGCAACACCTGGAGTGACAACAGTAACACCCGGAGTGACAACAGTAACACCCAGAGTGACAACAGTAACACCCAGAGTGACAACAGTAACACCCAGAGTGACACCAGCAACACCCGGAGCGACAACAGCAACACCCGAAGTGACAGCAGCAACACCCAGAGAGACAACAGTAACACCCAGAGTGACACCAGCAACACCCGGAGTGACAACAGTAACACCCGAAGTGACAACAGTAACACCCAGAGTGACAACAGTAACACCCGGAGTGACAACAGTAACACCCAGGGTGACAACGGTAGCACCCGGAGTGACAGCAGTAACATCCGAAGTGACAACAGTAACACCCAGAGTGACAACAGTAACACCCGGAGTGACAACAGTAAAAACCGGAGCAACAACAGCAACACCCAGAGTGACAACAGTAACACCCGGAGTGACAACAGTAACACCCAACAGTAACACCCGGAGTGACAACAGTAGCACCCGGAGTGACAACAGCAACACCCAGAGTGACAACAGTAACACCCAACAGTAACACCCGGAGTGACAACAGTAGCACCCGGAGTGACAACAGCAACACCCAGAGTGACAACAGTAACACCCAGAGTGCCAACAGTAACACCCGGAGTGACAACAGTAAAAAGCGGAGCAACAACAGCAACACCCAGAGTAACAACAGTAACACCCGGAGTGACAACAGTAACACCCAACAGTAACACCCGGAGTGACAACAGTAGCACCCGGAGTGACAACAGAAACACCCAGAGTGACAACAGTAACACCCAACAGTAACACCCGGAGTGACAACAGTAGCACCCGGAGTGACAACAGCAACACTCGGAGTGACAACATTAACACCCAAAGTGACAACAGCAACACCCGGTGTGACAACAGTAACACCCGGAGTGACAACAGTAACACCCAGAGTGACAACAGTAACACCCGGAGTGACAACAGTAACACCCAGAGTGACAACAGTAACACCCAGAGTAACAACTGCAACACCCAGAGTAACAACAGCAACACCCAGAATGACAACAGTAACACCCGGAGTGACAACAGTAACACCCGAAGTGACAACGGTAACACCCGGAGTGACAACAGTAACACCCGGAGCAACAACAGTAACACCCAGAGTGACAACAGTAACACCCGGAGTCACAACAGCAACACCCAGAGTGACAACAGTAACACCCAGAGTGCCAACAGTAACACCCGGAGTGACACCAGCAACACCCGGAGTGACAACAGTAACACCCGAAGTGACAACAGTAACACCCAGAGTGACAACAGTAACTCCCGGAGTGACAACAGTAACACCCAGGGTGACAACGGTAACACCCGGAGTGACAGCAGTAACACCCGAAGTGACAACAGTAACACCCAGAGTGACAACAGTAACACCCGGAGTCACAACAGCAACACCCAGAGTGACAACAGTAATACCCAGAGTGCCAACAGTAACACCCGGAGTGACAACAGTAACACCCGGAGCAACACCAGCAACACCCAGAGTGACAACAGCAGCACCCGGAGTGACAACAGTAGCACCCGGAGTGACAACAGCAACACCCAGAGTGACAACAGTAACACCCAACAGTAACACCCGGAGTGACAACAGTAGCACCCGGAGTGACAACAGCAACACTCGGGGTGACAACAGTAACACCCAACAGTAACACCCGGAGTGACAACATTAACACCCAAAGTGACAACAGCAACACCCGGTGTGACAACAGTAACACCCGGAGTGACAACAGTAACACCCAGAGCGACAACAGTAACACCCGGAGTGACAACAGTAACACCCAGAGTGACAACAGTAACACCCAGAGTGACAACTGCAACACCCAGAGTAACAACAGCAACACCCAGAATGACAACAGTAACACCCGGAGTGACAACAGTAACACCCAGAGCGACAACAGTAACACCCGGAGTGACAACAGTAACACCCAGAGTGACAACAGTAACACCCAGAGTGACAACTGCAACACCCAGAGTAACAACAGCAACACCCAGAATGACAACAGTAACACCCGGAGTGACAACAGTAACACCCGGAGGGATAACAGTGACACCCATAGTGACAACTGCAACACCTGGAATGACAACAGTAACACCAGGAGCAACAACAGGTACACCCAGAGTGACAACAGTAACACCCAGAGTGACAACAGTAACACCCGGAGTGACAACAGTAACACCCAGAGTGACAACAGTAACACCCAGAGTGCCAACAGTAACACCCAGAGTGACAACAGTAACACCCAGAGTGACAACAGTAACACCCAGAGCAACAACAGGTACACCCAGAGTGACAACAGTAACACCCAGAGTGACAACTGCAACACCCAGAGTGACAACAGTAACACCCAGAGTGACAACAGTAACACCCAGAGTGACAACAGCAACACCCAGAGCAGCAACAGGTACACCCAGAGTGACAACAGTAACACCCAGAGTGACAACAGTAACACCCAGAGTGACAACAGTAACACCCAGAGTGCCAACAGGTACACCCGGAGCAACAACAGTAACACCCAGAGTGACAACAGTAACACCCGGAGTGCCAACAGTAACACCCAACAGTAACACCCGGAGTGACAACAGTAACACCAGGAGCAACAACAGGTACACCCAGAGTGACAACAGTAACACCCAGAGTGACAACAGCAACACTCGGGGTGACAACAGTAACACCCAACAGTAACACCCGGAGTGACAACAGTAACACCCGGAGTGCCAACAGTAACACCCGGAGCAACAACAGTAACACCCAGAGTGACAACAGTAACACCCGGAGCAACAACAGTAACACCCAGAGTGCCAACAGTAACACCCAGAGTGACAACAGTAACACCCGGAGTGACAACAGTAACTACCACTGACTCGTAACTTCTCTCTCACGATGTCATAAGATTCATTGATAAAAATTATGTTAAGTGACTCTGGCCTCCGGTAGTGCGTCACATACATGTGAAACACACACAAAAATTGAGCAGTGTCTTGTGTTTCGAGGGCGACTTGTGGTGCCTGGGGCGCTGGAGGAGGGTGATGTGTGCGTCCTCCTTACAGCGTTACACACTAGGGTGGTGGGCACTCACTCCGGCACCTTCCCTAAGCGAGGCCTCACACGTATTTCCCAGCCTTCATTAACATGCTTGCAAATTTGGTCTCGCTTCCCCCTTCCCAACACCCCCACCTCCTCCCCTCCTCCTCTCTCCCTCCTTTAGTAATATTCAGGCTAGTTGTTGTTTTGTTGTTGTTGTCACGGGAGTTCACTAGACCTTGGGTGGTTATTTGTGGATGGAATTTGTTCTGGTACCTCAGCTGTGAAGTTTGATACCATTATCTCGTGACCTTGGACCACCGAGATATGAATAATGCTTTTCGTGCCCAGGTTACAGGTGAAGGTCAAAGTCATAATTCTGCACAGTTTTTGTAGTACCTTACTACACTTTTATATTATTTTAGTCATTATGTGTAGGAATAACTTTTTGAGGAAGTGGTTCGAGTCGAGCATTTACTGTACGTTGTTAACCTTTAATCTGTCCGTACTCACCTCACTCTCCTCCTCTCTCACCCTCTCCACCTGTCAGTCCCTTGGTTATAGATTTGGGACATAAGAAGTTTTACCGCCATTATTCACGTCAATGAACACCTTTCCAAACTAACACTGAGAAAATTTCTTGCTTCCCCCCCCCTCCCACATCATACACTCCAAGGTCCAAGCACATCCAGCACTCGTTATTAAAGCAGTATAGGACCCTCATTGGCCCACACTCACTAGTTTTCAAAGGTGTGGTGTTCTTGATTTCTCAAGTGTACTTTATTTAATTTATCAGAGTAGAGACACTCTCTCATTGACGTCATAAGTTTATCACACTGGTCCTTGAACATGCTGTCCCCCTGGTGGCACTTTCATAACAGATCTTCTCTGACATAACACATCAATACCCTAGTGATGGACAGTTTCTGAATGATTTTACTCCTCTCGTGATCAAATTATGAACTACAGTTCTGCGTTTGTATACAGTATTTTATCACGGCCTTAACTACTATGCTTCACATTCACAACATATACAGTGCACGCTGTGTCATCATTCAGTGTTCCGTTGGTCTAGACTCGAGACAGGGTAATGTCGCCTTCTGCCACCTCCGTTGGGTATTCGTTTTCTCTTTTTTCTGCTTGTAAAGCTTCTGCCTCCCCAGACGGAACCTCAACAATGCCCTAAGATTGTTTCAAGGTTGGATAAGAACCTCTTTAGCTAAGTTTAACGTAGGTGCAAAAGCTCTTAAATAACTCGATAATCTCTTGAATGTGATTATGAAACCCTTTACCCACCCTTAACACCCCTTATAGGTAAAGACAGACCACTCTATCGACCCCTTAATTAAAATAAATACAAACCCCATTATCCTCCCCTTAGATACGTGTGTCCTCCACCCTGACTTTCGAGACATATTGATGAGATAATTACACACGGCTTTAGATTTCGTTTATCGTACATTTGACTTGTATTTTATCGTAGGTTATTGTGTGTGCGTTTGACTGTGTACCCGGTAAGTTCTGTTGCTCCTGATGATACTGTGTGCTTTACTTAATATTGTATGGGAGAGCAAAAGGACTGCTGGGAGGGAGGGCTGATGGGAGAGATAGCGTGAGAGAGGAAGAGATGGAGGGAAGGACGGAAGGCAAAAGGAATGGACCTGTGGAGGGAGGGAAAGTGAAGGAGAAAGGGAGAGATGAAAGGAAGGAGGAAAAGCTGAAAGAATGGAGCTCTGGAGGAAGAAAGGAAGGAAAGGAAGGCTGGAGGGAGGAAGGGAAGGAGGGAGGGAGAGAATGATGGAGGGAGGAAAGGAAAACTGGAGGAATAGAGCTCTGGAGGGAGGGAGGGAAGGAGGGAGGGAAGGAGGGAAGGAGGGAGGGAGGGCTGGACTGTAGCCAGAAATCCCCGGGAAATACTACAACCAGAAGAACGAGTGGGAAATCCCAGGCCCCCAGGCGACTCCCCCGGATATATCCTCCCCAAATATATTCTCTCCAGATATATTCTCCCCAAATATATTCTCCCAAATTATATCCTCCCCAAACATCTTCTCCCCTGATATATCCTCCCCAAATATATTATCCCCAGATATATCCTCCCCAGACATCTTCTTCCTTGATATATTCTCCAAAAATATATTCTCCCCAGATATATCCTCCCAAAATATATTCTCCCCAGATATATCCTCCCCAAATATATTCTCCCCTAGATATATCCTCCCCAAATATATTCTTCCCAGATATATTCTCCCCTAGATATATCCTCCCCAGATGTATTCTCCCAGATATATCCTCCCCAGACATTTTCTCCCCAGATATATCCTCCCCAAATATATTTCCCCAGATACATCCTCACCAAATATATTATCCCCAGATATATTCTCCCCTAGATATATCCTCCCCAAATATATTCCCCCCAGATATATTCTCCACTGATATATCCTTCCCAAATATATCCTCCCCAGATATATTATCCCAGATATATCCTCCCAAAATATATTCTCCCCGGATATATCCTCCCCAGTGTAATGATGGTTTATTTATCAGCCCACAGCTTACAACTCAGAAAAAGTCCAGACCTGACCTTACATTAGCGAGGTCAAATGTAAGGGGACCCCTCGCAGCCGCAAGTCAAGGAGCCACAAATCAGCTAGCACCCCTGTCACACGGCCCTACCAACTACGTTAAGAGGCACCCAGTCAGCAGAAGAGGCCACCTACCTCCAATATATACAACAACTTACATCTCAGAAAAAGTCCAAACCTGACCCTACATTAGCGAGGTCAAATGTAAGGGGACCCTTCGCCGCTGCCCGATCAGCTCAAACTGACGGCTCGTCTCCCAATATATAGGGCGTCGTAGCCCTCCCTCACGACACAACACACACAGAGGGATCACAGGAGGACGTCCACCACGGCTAGAGGTGCCAGCCAAGTCCCGCTCACAGGAGGCAGAGTCACGCAAGCCAGACTTCCCTTCCGACACCAGTGTCACCAGCTAAGCAGAGTCTCTCATAGAAGACAGCCAGAAGCACCTGCTCGGCCTTCCTCAGGTCACGTGAGTTTTTGTCAGAGCTACCCATAGGATGAGTTACTTACGTGGGAAGTGTATTCATTTCATGTTTGTGTCCGAGAATCAGTGTCTAGTAACGTAAATATAATGTCCTAGTAACGTAAATATAATGTCCTAGTAACGTAAATATAATGTCCTAGTAACTTCGATAGAAGGTGTTGTTAATGTGTCCATGCCATTGTTGTAATTAATAAATAGTTGTAACGAAGAGGTGTTTGAGAAGTCGTCCTTAAGAGCGTAATAGATGTGTATTGACGTGTAAGATAAGATAAGTGTATTGACAGTGTAAATCACTAACCGGCCACGTTACCAAACTTCCTCTCTTTACATTCCTACTACTATAAATATTCTACATTTATGTAATCTTCTTCTTGTGAGTTCTTACTCATTACACCAGATATACTCTCCCCTAGATATAACCTCTCCAAATATATTTTACCCTAATATATTCTCCTCAGATATATCCTCCCCAGATATATTCTCCCCCAGCTATATTCTCCCCTAGATATATCTTCCCCAAATATCTTCTCCCCAAATATTATTCTCCCCTTGATATATCCTCCCCAAATATATTTTCCCTTAATATATTCTCCCCAGATATTATTCTCCTCAGATATATCCTCCCCTATTAAACTTTCTGGTAAATTTCAGAAACGACTCTTAGTTAGTGGTTAAAATGGCGACGAAATTATTCTAAGACTCTGCCGTGACTACACTGGATTGTTTGAAGATGTGAGACTTTTTTTTTTTTTTTTTTTTGCCCCGCGAGGGGGCTAGTTTATTGGGCACTCCCTTGCAACTTGTGCAAGGCGTAGCGCAAAAAGCGTTCACAGCACCCAACAGGGAAGCATGCGGAGTTCATGCTTGTGTAGTCGACTCATGCATTAAAGGGCGTAAGTGCCTGAAGGGCCATGGCTATCATCGGCAAGTTACATATAGTGACAGCATGATGGGGGAGAGTTCCCGATACAATGCATCTGTTTATGGCAAGGCTGGCTAGTTCCTCATAAGTCACATGCCAGGCCTGTCTGGAGGAGGAGTGATATTGGTCAGAAGGATGGGGTGTTGGTGACGGCTGGGGGCTGTGCTGTAGTAGGATAGGCACGATAACCATGACCTGGTGAGTGAGCTGTTGAGGTAAGGGCAGTTTGGGTCAAGGTCATGCATGAGTTTGTCGTGGTTAGACACAGAAGGACAATGGAGAATTCGGTGATGGGTTAGGTTAGGTTAGGCGTCGGAGATCAGGTTAGGTTAGGATAGGTTAGGTTAGGCTAGGTCATGAATTGTCAGATAAGTCGTGGCCTATGCTAGAGTAGGTCAGGGTCAAAAGTTAGAAGGTAACTCTTACTTAGATGGCTTGGAGCGGGGTCCAGGTGGCCACAGTTTGGGGTACTTACCACGGGGCGGGGTCCAGGTGGCCACAGTTTGGGGTACTCACCATGAGGCGGGGTCCAGGTGGCCACAGTTTGGGGTTCTCACCATGGGGCGGGGTCCAGGTGGCCACAGTTTGGGGTACTCACCACGGGGCGGGGCCCACGTGGCCAAAGTTTGGGGTACTCAGCATGGGGCGGGGTCCAGGTGGCCACAGTTTGGGGTACTCACCATGGGGCGGGGTCCAGGTGGCCACGGTTTAGGGTACTCACCATGGGGCGGGGTCCAGGTGGACACAGATTGGGGTACTCACCACGGGGCGGGGTCCAGGTGGCCACAGTTTGGGGTACTCACCATGTGGCGGGGTCCAGGTGGCCACAGTTTAGGGTACTCACCACGGGGCGGGGTCCACGTGGCCAAAGTTTGGGGTACTCACCACGGGGCGGGGTCCAGGTGGCCAAAGTTTGGGGTACTCACCATGGGGCGGGGTCCAGGTAGCCACAGTTTGGGGGTACTCACCATGGGGCGGGGTCCAGGTGGACACAGTTTGGGGTACTCACAACGGGGCGGGGTCCAGGTGGCCACAGTTTGGGGAACTCACCATGGGGCGGGGTCCAGGTGGCCACAGTTTGGGGAACTTGCCATAAGGCGGGGCCCAGGTGGACACAGTTTGGGGTACTCACCACGGGGCGGGGTCCAGGTGGCCACAGTTTGGGGTACTCACCATGGGGCGGGGTCCAGGTGGCCACGGTTTGGGGTACTCACCATGAGGAGGGGCCCAGGTGGCCACAGTTTGGGGAACTTGCCATAAGGCGGGGCCCAGGTGGACACAGTTTGGGGTACTCACCTTGTGGCTGGGTCCAGGTGGCCACAGTTTGGGGCACGATAACAGGGTCAGTATGGACGTGGTCAAGGCAAGGGACGCTGGCCATGTGCTGCCACACTCTCTCCTCCACAGTCCTGGTGTCCCTCGTGGCCGTCTCCTCCAGCGCGTGACTCTCCTCTAAGTTCCTGGCTGCTTGGCCGCCCAGTCCTGGCCCTGGCGCAACCCCACGCCGCCCGCCGCCCTCTTCCACCCTCGCTCCTGGGCCACCCATCGCCACCAACCTGATAAATGGGCAGCATCACTGTCTCTCGTCGAGCATGACTCAGGTTCAGGTTTAGGAAAGGCATTCGGTCAAGGATTTTTTTTTCTTTATTCGTCAAAATATCAAGCAAGTACAAACTACACAAACCCTTCCAACTCGGCTACAAATGATTTTTTCTAGCACTGGCAACCTACATTACTTGTTTTTCTTTTATTCACTGAAAAAATTTACTTCAGCTGATGTTTCAAAATTGCGTAAGACATTACTTTATTAATGTATTTTTGTATACTGTATTATTCACAATACATCATGGATGGAGAATTAAATTATACCGTTATTAAAACACTTTCATCTCCCCAATCTTCTGGTACTTAATACATTAATGGTCATAATACAACACTAAACTATATAAATATATGTATATATAAATATAACTATGAGACCATGTAGGTTTTATTCGTGGTACTTTTTTTTACCTACTAATAAGATTTGTTTTATTTTAATAATTTATAAATGGGGAGAAGATAGTTTGAACGGTCTACTATCTTCTTTAAATCAATCGCCTATGTCTATTGTTACTAGGCGGAAAGAGAACAGTTTGAGAGAGAACTTACAATTTTCCACCAACGTGTTCTCCAGTCGGTCCTAGGAGCAAGTGCCAGGTCGATCTGATGTTTTGTTTATATCAGCAGTAACCATGGCAACACGCGCTCTCCGTTTGTCTTCTGTCACGTTCTTCATTTGTTTTACTCTTTTGTCTCCCCCTGGACCAAGATTCACTAAGTTTAAGTTAAATTGATGATAAGTGAGCGTGTGTAGTTAAAGGTCTAGTCAATGTGTAATTTCCATGCTATTTATGGATGTTATTTTTGTACCTGAGCTTATTAAGTCAGTCAGTTCGAGCTGTCGAAAATTTTGATCACGGAATTTATTGTACTATATGATATTTTATTCCGATATGCCAACTCACCCCCTGTGTTGTATACGAATTGTTTGTATAATTTGGGAAGTCATCAGACCCATCCTGCCTGATGGTTTTTCTTTTTTCACGGGGATTAGCCCACCCAGGCACAGGTCACTGACCCACATCGGGGCCTGGGGGGGCGATAATGTAACAATAATAATAATAATAATAATAATAATAATAATAATAATAATAATAATTATTATTATTATTATTATTATTATTATTATTATTATTATTGTTCATAGTAAATGAAATTTATAATAAAATAAAAACAAAATTGAAAATATAATAATAATAATAATAATAATAATAATAATAATAATAATAATAAAGAACCAGAAAGAAATACAAAAATGAAAAAAAATCAAAAGTGAGAAACAATATATGTATGTTGTGTTGTCAATAGGAAGAGAAACAATTGAGTCCCTGCAATTGTGTGTAAATGAGGCATAAAGTCAGATCCGCAACCTGGGACTTGGTCACAATTTTCGTGATGCCATATGGCAGCAGGGTCTACCATTAGACAACACATTATGCTTCCAATATCTTCCCAGGCGGTAGTACCTCACTGTTTGGTAGCTGCCTACTACCTACTCAACGGCATCCAACTTTACGTGCTCAAGGAATAGATGTTCCCACCATCTGTCTAAGCTACACGGAGGACAACACCAGGCCTGGAACACAGCTAACCGACAAGACAAAACAGGAACAACAAGACCCCCCCACTAAAAAAAAACAGTTCCTGCCAATTGTATAACCATAACAGCAACTTGGAAATCCCACCAGTAATAACAGGAAAGCGATCAGATAACTACGTAGGACTTTCCACCCCTAAGTGCAGACACACCTGCAATGCTCTCACAACAATCCTCGAACACTCTACCCTCACGTCTCCCCACAGTTTATCCTTCTAATCGGTGTTGAAATCTTAAGAAAAATCACTCAGGGGCGCTTCTAAGAGATCATCATCCAACTCTCACACATCAGTAAGAATCGTTCATAAGACCCTTAAAAAAACACAGCCACAACTGCAACAACTGCAAAATCAACTTCTTCATAACCTACTAAACCATCTAAAGCAACAAATGAAACGGACGCCGCAGACGAACACCTTGAAGGCAACCATGCAACAACAAGCAAACATTACCCCAACATATGCCTTCACAGGGCCTTCACAATCAAGTAACAGTACTGCTCACCTCCATCCTGTGTATACTACCCCAGTCCACGAAGGCCACTCAATCCCATAGGAAGAAATAGATCCTCCGGAAGTCGACAAAGATAATGGTAGCTCATTTTCTCTTAAGACGAATCCGATCACCAGCGCAGCAGACGACTTAAAATCCTGCAATGAATTTTGTAGAGAAACTGACATTATCAACACATGATCTATCTTCCTGTAATCTTCCTGCTTATAAGGACAGACGGTTTGACACAGTGCTGACTGACTTTGTGTTCTCAAAAGAGGTTATATGAAATAAATTGTCAAAGAGTGTTAAGAGAGTTGTGCAAGAGCTTGCTGAGCCCCTTATGAGCCTGTTCTGCAAATTCCTGGATTAGCAAAAGGTTCCCAGTGACTGGAAAATGGCTTATGTGAGTCCTATATTCAAGAAGGGCGATCGTCACTTCACAAATAACTAGCGACCAGTGAGCCTGACCAGCATGGCGTGTAAAGTACTTGAGAGCATTATAAGAGATGCTATGATGGAACATCAACTACGAAACAACAATGTATAGGATTGCCAACACGATTTTATGCAGGGGCGCTCCTATTTACCACAATTACTCAAGGTACTGATGTTTGGACCCAAATTCTGGAACAGGGTGGCAACATCGACAATATATACCTTGATTTTGCCAAGGCTTTCGACGGCGTACCCCATGAATGGCTGAGAATTAAACTGGAAGGGCACGGGATTCCGGGAAGTGTCCTAGCGTGGATCGGAGACTTTCTGCATGATCGCAAGCAGTGTGTGTGGTGATTAATGGTACGAAATCGTCATGTGTACCCGTGAAAAGCGGGGCACCACAGGGCAGTGTATTGGGCCAACTGTTGTTTGTCTGTTTCATAAATAACATGCCAGATGCTATACACTCCTCCATACAAACGTTTACGGATGATGCCAAGCTATTTAGGGAAATTAAGAACCAAACAGATTGTGAAGAACTGCAGAAAGATCTCTGTGAGCTTCAAAAATGGTCAAAGAAATGGCTGCTAAAATGTCACGAAGTATAAGAGGATGCACCTGGGTCGTACCAATGGTAAGGAGACGAAGAAACTACATTAATAGAGACTGAATGCGAGATGGACCTGGGTGTGTATGTTGACAATGAACTGAAGTTCTCGAGCCATTGTGAGAAGAAGGTGAATCAAGCAACTAAATTATTAGGTCTTATAAGAAGGTCGTTCAGCTATCCAGTGTCATGGGCACAGTTGCACTGAGAATATTTCCACACCCTTACTTATTCATATTATGCCCCGTCGTCCATAAAACATGTCAAAAAGCGAGTTACCCCCAGAGAAAGATTTGTTTCTGTATTGCCTCTGTATCGTAAATTTAAAATTATGATATAACATATATGAGTAGCACTAAGTGACGTACACCTACCAGTGGGTGAAGCATTCAAGATTCAGTATGTATATGTTGGAAGCTTCAACTATATTTAAATGTAGTTAAAATTGTACCCAGATGATGTATATGAATTCACAGCCAAATCAATGAAAACTGTTTTTGCCTCTTGCCCAGTTACGAGAGAATTTGATGACTGTATTGAAACGATTGTCAATTTTGTATTAAAGAAAGTCATAAATCATTGATCAAAAATTGTCAAAGCCTCCAGTACGGGAGTCTAACGGCCAGGGGTAATTCATTACAAATGTCTTAAACGCTGACTTCACAAGAATGGAGTGTGCTAATCTGAGTCTTTGTGACCAATTTAAGTGATGCATTTCAAATTTAAAAATTAATTAGATTATAAGGATTAGCCTTAAGAATTAATGTAAACCCATAGTACTAATTTTCCTAAGCCAATGTGTACCGTAACTGATACTGGTAAATAGGTCTGTAAGAATCCCGACCACGTAACCCTGGGGTATAAAATAGAGGACACAGCCAGTAGAGAGCTACTCAGTCAACACTCCAGCTACAATATCAAGTGATAGACTTCTGCAGGAGATCAAGGAAGGCACAGTTAAATTCACATATGAAGATACCAGGGTAGAAGAAGCCTACATGAAAAAGTTGATAGGAGCAGGACTTAGAAACACCAAATATAACAAAATTGAAAGGGTAGACGTAACTAAATTCAAGAAAATCAGAACGGGACTAAAGGAAGAAAGACTTAGACATTCGCCAGTTGAAACACGAGCCAGCAAACAACCTGCAACAAGTTCTCGGGATCCACGACTTTACAAAACAAATCATTAAATATAATCCAACACAACGTCCTTGCCTGGACCCTGGCGAGGAAAACAGAACTCATAAACATATACAGCACAATAGGCCCAGACATTATTCTTATCAACGCACACGGACGAAAAGACAATGAGAAAATCAAAATATCTAATTATCACGTATACCAAAGACACATCAACGAAGAACTACATGACGGGACAACAAGAGCAATTAAACGAACGATTCAACGCAAAATAATTGACAACTTCCGAGGTAACTTCCTGGCAGTCGAAACAAACACCACCAAAGGACCAGTAACAATAGGAACATCAATGTGGCTCAAGAGTTAGGTGCGGGTCGGGTCGTGTTGCGTTTCTGTAACAAAGCGTGTTCGGCATTCGGGCCTTCGTTGTAGAGCGGCAGAAATTGGACAGTGATTACATAAGATCATCAAGATCGTCTTAGTGGTGTAAAAGTGTAACTCGATGGAGGATTCTTAATGCTAGACGTGTTTGTATTTTTGAAAACTCAATCTCCACCGAGTTGGAGATACAGCCCAGGTCAAGAGGCCTACAACCACAAAATCATTGCCATATGACAAAGCTTTTATTTTGTATTTTTACGGAGCTGTGGTCACGGCGGTGATAAAGGCCTGTAGTGGATTCCTCCCCTACAAACGCTTGTCGCTGAGTAGCCGACCCGCGAATTCCCCAGTGTATGCCTCGTGGTCTAGGTCAACCACCGCCGCCTTACATGACGGAGGTCAACTATTAAGCCACGCCTACCTCCGCTATATAAGACCTGACCTCGTGGTGACCTCTCTCTCTTTCTACCTACACCAACCAGCCAGCAATACCTCCTCCTCCTCCTCCTGCCTGGCGGCCCTCGCTCCCACCGGCGAGCATGGCGACCCACAAGCTGTCCTCCTCTGAGCACCCTCACCAACCAGCTCTCTCTACATCACGCTTGTAACCATGCTGCCTTCCCAGCACCAAGCTGCATTGCACAACCAATACAACATGTATACAGAGAGCACATTGTGAGTTTCCTTTCTCCATCCCATCCTGAGTGTGAACCCAAACAACCCGTACCCCACAAATGGTGACCCGCGGAGATTCGCACTCACACAGGATGGAGGAGAAACGGATCACTCTCCCAGTCTTCAAGCAACATGGAAGACTGGCTTATCCACCCAGAGGCAGCTCTCATCGGCTCTATAGCTACTGTCTCTACACCGCAGGTTAGACACCCTAGAGCAGCTCTGCTACTCTAAGCAGACAGCCGCTCCTCTTCCTGCCCCAAGCACCACGTCCTACCGACCCCAGCACACCCGTCCTGCCTCAGACGCCGCCCCCGGCCCAGCAGTACCCCCTGCCGCTCCTCCTGACGCGGACCCCTTGTAAATTTATAAGAACATAAGAACATAAGAAAGTGGGATACTGCAGGAGGCCGACTGGCCCATACAGGGCAGATCCCTTTCACACCCATCCCAGCACTTCCATGTGCCTATCCAACTTCGTCTTGAAGCTCCCTAGCGTCCCCGATCCTACTATAGCACTCGGTAGCCTATTCCACATATCCACAACTCTATTACCAAACCAGTGCTTGCCTATATCTTTTCTGAATCGGAATTTATCTAATTTAAAGCCATTTGTTCTAGTTATTTCGTTATTACTGAGCTTCAGAACATCTTCCATTTTACCCTTGTTAATCCCACTCACCCACTAATATTATGGATCATTTTTGTCATTCTTCTTTGTACTCTCTCCAAAGAATCTATGTCCATTCTATAATAAGGACACCAGAACTGAACCGCATAATCCATGTGTGGCCTCACTAATGCTAGGTAAAGTTTCAAGATAGCGTCAGCAGTTCTGTTACTCACAGACCTAGATATGAACCCTAGAATCCTGTTTGCCTTGTTGCGAATGCTAATACATTGTTTTCTAGGTTTCAAGTCGTTGCTAACAAATACACCTAGATCTTTTTCACAAACTGAGTTTTCTATTTCCGTGTCACCTAGTTTATACTTAACGTTTGTATTCGTCTTCCCTATCTGTAGTACCTTGCATTTATCAGTATTAAAATTCATTTGCCAGTCTACTGACCACTCATGTAAGGTATCTAGATCTCTTTGAAGGTGTTCAAAGTCACTGTCTGAATTTATCACTCTCCCCATTTTGGTATCATCTGCAAATTTACTAATCCTACTAGTTATGTCTAAATCAAGATCATTAATGAATATAACAAACAGCAGAGGGCCCAATACAGATCCCTGAGGAACTCCGCTTTTGACCGCACCCCAGTCTGACTTTAATCCATTTATGCTGACTCTTTGTTTCCTACCAGTTAACCATGACCTAATCCATTTTAATAATGATCCACCTATTCCATGTGCTTCTACCTTCCTTATCAATCTCTCATGAGGGACTCTATCGAATGCTTTACTGAAATCTAAATAAATTATATCATATGACTTATCATTATCTACCGCTTCATATACTTCTGAGAAAAAGCTAAGCAAATTTGTGAGACAAGAACGTCCCTGGGTGAACCCGTGCTGAGAAGAATGAATTAAGTTGAGTGTTTCAAGGTGGCTTCTGATTTTTGTAGCAATAATTGACTCTAGCAACTTGCCTATGATTGACGTGAGACTAATGGGACGGTAATTTGATGCAATTGATTTATCACCCTTTTTGAAAATCGGAACTACATTTGCAAGTTTCCAAGCTTCTGGCACTAGGCCCGATTCTAATGACTTATTAAATAAAACTGCTAATGGATTACTCAACTCATCTCTACATTCTTTTAATATTCTAGCATATACCTCGTCTGGACCAGGCGATTTATGAGGCTTCAGTTTGTTAATTACTTTAAGCACATCGTTACTAGTAATATTGATATTCATCAACATATTTTCTATACTGTCGTTATATACCTTATGAACTTCTGGAAACTGTGCTAGGTTTTCATTTGTGAATACGGAGCGAAAATGACTATTTAACGTACTACACATTTCTAACTCATCATCAGTCATTTCTCCTGTCGTAGTTTTAAGGGGACCTATTGTATCTCTAACCTTTGATTTATACAGTTGATAAAAAGCTTTGGGGTTATTTTTCGATTCGTTTGCTATCTTGATTTCATAATTTCTCTTTGCTTTCCTAATTTCTGTTTTTACCTGTCTTGTTAGGTTCTGATAGTAACCAAGTAAGTGATTTTCGCCTTTCTTAACTTTTCTATATACTCCTTTCTTTTTCCCTAGAAGATCTAAGAGTCTATTATTCATCCATTTTGGTTGGTTCCGTATCGATCTGAATTTTCTTTTAGGGATGTGTTTATTTTGAGCATTATTGATTGTCGCAATAAATTGTTCATAAGTAGCTGCTAAATTAAATTCGGGGTTATCCCGTCCTAAGTTGACAGTTTCCGGAGGTGTGGGGGGGGATTAATCTTTTGACCATAGGGTCATCCCTTAGGTCTCTCCTTAAGCTACCGTAATTAGCCTTCCTAAAATCCGGGATCAAGGCCGAATTTTCCTTCTTCCTGCCATCCCATATTATGTTAAAATATATGGCTTTATGATCACTGTTTCCTAGTTCGTCTCCAATCCCAACATCTTTTACTAGATTTTCATTATTACTGAGAACTAAATCGAGGATATTATTTCCTCTAGTGGGCGAGTTTATGAATTGATATAAAAAACTATCTTGTACTGCTTCTAGAAAATCTTCAGATTCATTATCGCTAAGTTGATTTTTCCAATCTATGCCTGAAAAGTTGAAATCGCCTAGAATACATACATTGTTTCTATCAGATGCCTTCTTTATTTCCTCCCATAGCAATTTACCATCGTTCCTACTCAAATTAGGTGGTCTATATATAACACCAATGACTACGGATTCACTGCCGTCACCAATCTCTACCCAAATACTTTCATTGTCGCTATTTGTTTTAATGTTTGATTTATTGCAACTATTTAATGACACCCTGATATACACTGCTACACCGCCACCTCTCCTTCCTACTCTGTCAAATTTAAATAGGTTATATCCTGGAATATGAAATTCTGCTAAAAAATGTTTGCTGTTTGAATTTATCCATGTTTCCGTTATTGCAATTATATCTATGTTCTCTTTACTAACAATGGCCCTGAGCTGGTCCATTTTGTTACACAGGCTTCTACTATTAGTATAATAAACACTCAATATATTTCTTCCATTTCTATCTGTTTTACATTTATTACTTTGATGTTTGTTATTATGACTAACTATGTTTTCGGCATTATCTACTTCTGTTTCACTACTTCCCAGGACCTGCTTGTTTTTTGACTCCCATTTTCCCCGACCCCTCTCTACTGGCGAAACCCCCCCTTCGGAGTGACAATTTCACGCTCCAGGGATGCAGACAACGTCTTTACCCCCTCACGAGACAAGTGTACTCCGTCGCGACAGTGCAGGTAGTCGTTGCCATAAAATCGTTGCCAGTCATCAATGAATGCCCAACCATTGTTTGCACAATGTTTTTCCAGTCGGCAATTAATAGCAATTGCCCTGGACAGCCATTCACGACCAACCCCTCTTCTAGGCAAGACACCACATACTATCGGGATCCCTCCCCTATCTCTAATCTTCCCCAGCGCCTCCCTATACCTCTTGAAAAGTTCCTCACTCCTAACCTTACCTGTGTCGTTTCCTCCCACACTAAGACACACTACTGGATTGGTACCCTCCCCTGACAAAACTCTGTCTAACCTCTCGGCTACATGCCCTATCCCAGCCCCAGGAAAACATACCCTAGTCCTACGTTTCCTATCTCTCGCACAAAAAGCCCTATCCATAAACCTCACCTGGCTGTCACCAACTACCACGACCTTACCTGTGGGCAGGGTTTGTACAACTGCCCTTTCCTCTCCTTGATCCATACCGTCGTGCCTCTTCTCTTCCTCTCCTGCTTCCTGCAGCACCTGGTAAGGGTTACTGCACTCCACACCCTGGTCAGCTTTCCTGAGCCTGACCCTAGTCCCCTTGGAGACAACCACTCTCCACGCCTGCTCCTCCTTCGCAGGTGTCCTGCTAGGCAGGACACCTACCTGAAGGAGTTCCGTCCTGAGGGCTTCATTTTCCCCCTTTAGAGTGTCAACCTCACTCCTCAACTGCCCCAGCTGCCTTAACAGCGTGGCAAGGAGGTCGTCCTTCCCCACACTCCCCTCCTCTTCCCCCACGGCACAACGATCCAAAGCGGCCATTTTCCTTGGTCTCTAGCGGGAGCACAACGGCACGACCTTCTCCAGGCTGGGTCAGAGGACACCGGAGTTGTGCCAGACTTGTGGAAACAGGCAAATGTAGTACCCATATTCAAAAAGGGAGACAGAGCATTAGCGTCAAATTACCGGCTGATCAGTTTGACGTCAGTAGTGGGGAAATTTCTTGAATCAATTATAGCAGATAGCATCCGATCGAATCTAGAGAAAAGCAAATTAATCTACGACTCGCAACATGGGTTTACAAAGGGAAAAATCTTGTCTAACAAATCTGCTGACGTTTTTTAGGAAAGTCTTCGAGGTAGTAGATAATGACGAAAATTACGATGTTATTTACTTAGACTTTAGCAAAGCATTTGACAGAGTACCGCATCAAATGCTTCCGAGAAAAATTAAGGCTCATGGTATCGAGGGGAAAGTTTTAAATTGGATAAAATCATGGCTCACCGATAGAACGCAGAGGGTCAGCGTAGATGGTGTTAAATCTGAGTGGGGCCGTGTAACCAGTGGTGTTTACCAGGGGTCAGTACTAGGCCCATTCTTGTTCATAATCTACTTAAACGATCTAGATACTGGGACCAGCAGTGACATAAGCAAGTTTGAGGATGACACCAAAATAGGGCGGCAGATTAATTCAGGGCAGGATGCAAATGCAGTACAGGAGGATCTAAATAAACTGCAGGGGTGGTCTCAAAAATGGCAAATGAAATTCAACACCAGCAAGTGCAGCGTACTTAATATTGGAAGAACAAGTACTGACAATGTATACAGCCTTAACAACATCAATCTAGAGAAGTCAACTTGTGAACGAGACCTAGGGGTACTTGCAAGCCCGGACCTACGGCCTAGAAAACAGTGCGTTAATGTTCGAAATAAGGCAAACAGAGTATTGGGTTTTATATCTAGAAGTGTAAGTAATAAGAGTGCATAGGTCTTATTGCAACTATATCTTGCGCTAGTCAGGCCGCACCTCGATTATGCGGTTCAGTTCTGGTGCCCTTATTATAGAATGGATATCAATTCACTAGAGTCGGTGCAGCGAAGAATGACGAAAATGATTCCGGGACTTAGAAACCTTCCATATCAGGATAGGTTAAAGAAACTTAACTTGCATTCCTTAGAAAGACGAAAAGTGCGGGGAGATATGATAGAAGTATTTAAGTGAGTGAAAGGAATCAATAAAGGGGATATAGATAAAGTTCTTATAATATCCGAGCAGGATAGGACTCGGAGCAACGGATTTAAGTTGGATAAGTTTAGGTTTAGGAGGGAGATAGGTAGAAACTGGAAACTTTGTAGTAAGTGCTGGAACTCTGGAAAGTTTCAAAAGGAGGCTAGATAGATTCATGGATGATAGAGAGTGGTAGTAACTCTCGACAGGAGCTGCCATGCACAGGCCAACCGGCCTATTGCAGACTCCTTATTTTCTTATGTTCTTATGTTCTCTCTTCTCCCACAGATCTTGTGTGTCTAGACAGTTGTCTCCACTAGTTGCCGGCTTATACACGCCCTCGCCGTCATGTATAACATGTGGCATGCACCGCCCGTTCTGCCTCACATGTGCCATGCAACCATGCAGATAACAAGTCTCCTACACCGCTTGGAGGGAAGGGGGAGTATTGTAGTGGATTCCTCCCCTACAAACGCTTGTCGCTGAGTAGCCGACCCCGCGAATTCCCCAGTGTATGCCTCGTGGTCTAGGTCAACCAGCGCTGCCTTACATGACGGAGGTCAACTATTAAGCCACGCCTACCTCCGCTATATAAGACCTGACCTCGTGGTGACCCTCTCTCTCTTTTTACCTTCACCAACCAGCCAGCAACACCTCCTCTTCCTTCTCCTGCCTGGCGGCCCTCGCTCCCGACGGCAACCATGGCGACCCACAAGCTTGTCCTCCTCTGAGCACCCTCACCAACCAGCTCTCTCTACTCAACGCTTGTAACCATGTTGCCTTACCAGCACCAAGCTCCATTGTACATCCAATACAACATGTATACAGAGAGCACATTGTGAGTTTCCTTTCTCCATCCCATCCAGAATGTGAACCCAAACAACCCGTACCCCACAAATGGTGACCCCCGGAGATTCGCACTCACACAGGATGGAGGAGAAACCGATCACTTTCCCAGTTTTCAAGCAACATGGGAGACTGGCTTATCCACACAGAGGCAGCTCTCATCGACTCTACAGCTACTGTCTCTACACCCCAGGTTAGACACCCTAGAGCAGCTCTGCTACTCTAAGCAGACAGCCGCTCCTCTTCCTGCCCCAAGCACCACGTCCTACCGACCCCAGCACACCCGTCCTGCCTCAGACGCCGCCCCCGGCCCAGCAGTACCCCCTGCCGCGCCTCCTGACGCGGCCCCTGCTCCTGACGCGGACCCACACACCCTTCTTTTCTCCCTCAGGTACCCCCTGCTACTGTCCTGCACCCTGCTGCTGTTGTGGACCCAGCTGCTGTCACGGACCCTCCTCCGCTCCTGCTGATGCAGCCCCTGCTCCTGACCCAGGCCCACACACCCCAGCAGGCGCATCTGAGGACTCTGTACCTCTCGCGAGTGAAGCACAACATTCATCGCCTCCACAACTCTCCTTCTCCCTCTTTTCTCCAACAGACCTCGTGTATCTAGACAGAGTTGCCCCCCCTAGCGGCCGGCTAATCCACGCCCTCGCCGTTATGTCCCACATGTAGCATGCACCGCCCGTTCTGCCTCACATGTGCCATGCAACCCTGGAGGGAAGGGGGAGTATTGTAGTGGATTCCTCCCCTACAAACGCTTGTCGCTGAGTAGCCGACCCCGCGAATTCCACAGTGTATGCCTCGTGGTCTAGGTCAACCAGCGCCGCCTTACATGACGGAGGTCAACTATTAAGCCACGCCTACCTCCGCTAAATAAGACCTGACCTCGTGGTGACCTCTCTCTTACTACCCACTGCCAGTCTTCAAGTAACACCACCTCCTCCACTCCTGCCTGGCGGCCCTCGCTCCCGCCGGCGAGCATGGCTACCCACAAGCTTGTCCTCCTCTGAGCACCCTCACCAACCCCCTCTCTCTACATCGCGCATGGACTCACGCTGCTACCCCCCGGCACCAAGCTGCATTGTACATCCAATACAACATGTATACAGAGAGCACATTGTGAGTTTCCTTTCTCCATCCCATCCTGAGTGTGAACCCAAACATAGTACTCCACAGGCCAACCAGGGTGTGTAATACTGTGCCTTTAGTTAAATCAGTTCATAGTGTCATTAGTGACTGCGGAAGAGGTTGTAAATAACTTAAAGTGCATACAAATTGGCAAGCAAGCTGGAAAGGCACCACTGCCAGCTGAAACCAAGTCGTGTTATAGGTGCCACAGAGACAAAATTTTATTTTGTTTGTGTGCTTTCTCATGGACTGAAACTGTGCGTACAATACACCATTCACAAGGAGATGCAGTGTACACTGTGTAGTCGTCGATGAGAACAGGAAAAGAGAGTATGAGGAAATACTAGTTAAAATAAAAAATATATAAAATCAACAAGCTTGGCTATCCTGAAAGGCATTCTATTACCGCCCCAAAGAATGTTTTATTTTATTTTTCTGCGTTCCTAAAGGACTGAGTGGGTGTATAAAATCCGTTATTCATAGCAAAATGTAGTGTACATGGAGATAGCACATAAATACCGACAAACGCCGAAGTGAACTGAAAAAATAAGAAGAAAAACAGACGACAACTTCAAAGGTAACAGGGGAGGTTAAAACCAGCAGAGAGCAGCTAAGTACTGTTCTTTTTTTTCTCTTTACTGTATTTTTAAACAGGTGTAGATCTATACACAGTCTGCACCCCCTCCCCCCCCCCCCACAACAACAACAACAACCATGAGTATGATATGTGATTACTGCAGGGGGACGTCGGATATGGAGGATACAGGCCTGACACAAGAGAGGATGCAATTAACCTTCCTGCGTTTGAGGACAGATGGTTCGACACAGCACTGACCCACATTGTGTTCACAGAAGAGGGTATTAGAAATAAACTGTCCAGGCTAAAGGTCCATAAGAGTCCCGTCCCTCACATGGTGCATCCTAGAGTGCTAAGAGAGTTGTGCAACGAGCTTGCAGAGCCCCTGAAGATTCTGTTTTGTAAATGCCTGGATGAACAAATGGTCCCCAGTGAATGGAAAGTGACTTATGTGAGTCCTATCTTCAAGAAGGGCGATAGTCACTCCACGAACAACTATAGACCGGTGAGCCTGACCAGCATAATATGTAAAGTACTTGAGAGTATTATCAGAGATGCCGCGATGGAACATCTACTACGAAACAACCTTGTAAAGGACTGCCAACACGGTTTTATTCCGGGGCGCTCCTATTTAACAGAATTGCTCAAGGTATTGAATATTTGGACCCATATTCTGGAACGAGGTGGTAATATCGACAATATTTACCTAGATTTTGCCAAGGCTTTCGACAGTGTACCCCACGAAAGGCTGAAAATAAAACTGGAAGGGATTCGGAATTCGGGGAAATGTCCTAGCATGGATAGAAGATTTTCTACATGACCGCAAGCAGTGTGTGGTGATTAATGGCAGGAAATCATCATCCGTACCTGTCACAAGCGGAGTACCACAGGGCAGTGTATTGGGCCCGCTGTTGTTTATTTGTTTCATGAATGACATGCCAGACGTTGTACTCCTCCATAAAAATGTTTGCCGATGACGCCAAGTTATTTAGGGAAATCAAGAACCAAGCGGACTGTGAAGAGCTGCAGAAGGACCTCTGTGGGCTCCAAGAATGGTCGAAGAAATGGCTGCTGAGATTTAATGTCACGAAGTGTAAGAGGATGCACCTGGGGCGTACCAACGGTAAGGAGGCGTATCATATGTCCCAATGGGATGAAAAAACTGCACTATTTGAGACTGAATGTGAGAAGGACCTAGGTATGTATGTTGACAATGAACTGAAGTTCTCAGGTCATTGCGAGAAGAAGGTAAATAAGGCAAATAAATTATTGGGTCTTATAAGAAGGTCCGTCCCTCGTAACGATCTTCAAGAGTGAAGTGCTTACCCATCTGATGTACTGTCACCCTTGCTGGTCCCCGAGATATGCTGGGACTGTCAGTTGGTTGAAAATGTTCAAAGGAGGGCCACCAGACTGGTTCCTGCACTTCGGCACCTCAGCTACCCTGAGAGATTGCAGCGCCTGAACTTGCCTATCTTTTACTACAGACGGGCAAGGGGTGACATAATTGAGGTGTATATTGTATAAGCATCTCAGGGGGCACTACTCAGTCGAGTGTCCTTACTTGGAGCTGGCGGACGCTCGCTCCACAAGGAGTCACAGCTCAAGATTGAAGAAGCGGCAAGTCCAGAAAACTGTGAGGGCAAACTTTTTGGGAGTGTGAGTTGTAAACTCTTGGAACAATCTACCAGAAAGTGTTGTGATATGAGGGCTGGTAGTGCCACCATTTATGAGGGCTTGAACTGTCACCATTTATGAGGGCCTCTGTGTGCCAGTAACAATTCCTTTTACTCTTATACTTATCATCATTGGTAGCGTGACGATAGGAGGCTCGTGGGTAGGTGTAATGATAGTATCGAGCAATGGGGTAGAAATAACGGTAAATACTGTAGGTAATTAATAGACACAATTATACAAATACAAAGTTTATTTAAACATGAATATGAAATTAAAAGAAAGAATTTATTTGTACTAACAGACGAAATCTAGTACTAGGCCCTCAGGCTCAACATACTCACACCATTACTGGGTGGACATAATAACACTTCCAACCCTACTGGGTGGACATACTCAATACACAACTAGTGTAGTCACTTAGCACCAAAAATACTAGGGCAACTGCCACTACAATACTCAGTCGTCAGGTGTGATACTCAAGCCACAGCCATGGGGTCCAGCCACCATGGAGTACTTTCCAACGACTCTGGAGATCCCAGTGGAGTAATTCCACCACACAAATAACCCTACTGAGTTAGACACTCATCCACCAATGATGGGGGCTGGTAGTGGTGGGTGGCTTGGTGACCCGGCGTCACCTCGTGGGCCGAGCGTTAGGGACAGACGAGCCAGCTATGGGGCTATAGGTAGTCTGGAGTGTCTGACGGCCGGGTCTCACGAAGGTAAAAGATCCTACTGGACCTCGGACATCTCCCCAGACATTGTGGATACAACATCCACCCTACAGACACGGCCTAGGCTGCGTTAGGGACCTGTATGGATGAAGGGACGGGCACTTACTAACCGGTGACAACAACATCACGTTTCAGGGGACGTTAAAGACGTAAATATGACTTTACTCAGAGCATATCAACTACGTTACTGTAACACTTGCACAATCAACTATTAATTGGGTCAAATCACTTAAAGAAGGGCAAATTACAACACAGCGTGGATTGACCTACCTGTATGGATGAAGGGACGGGCACTTACTAACGGTTGAAATGCCCGCTGCGCCCTCACTCAAAACAGGCCAGGGAGTCCAGCTACTCCTATTCAGATGAATTAATTCACAGTACACTCTGACGTTGAAACTGAGACTATGAACTCATTTTCATTCTCTACTATTACCTTCACTAACAATGCTCTGACTCAGCTATCGAAAGCAAAATTAAATTGATTACAAAGTGTTGGGTGGCAACAGGTCCCCGCATACAGCATCTGCTCCCAGAGACAAAGGCGGCTCATCGGTGACGTCACCAAGGAACCGAGAAAACGGAGTACGTTTCCACTGGGGGACTCAAGAGGGTTTTGTGGACGTTTGAGCGTAATATGAATCCTTAAGGCTTTAGGTTAGCTCTTATCATGACCATTACAGTGACGGCACCGAGTGTGAGCTCTTTCAAAACAAGACTTGACCAACACTGGAGCGGGTTCAGGTACATTCAGGAGCCGGTGCATGCCCAGTACTTGCCAACAGTGCGTAGCAGAGACGTGACCGATCGCTCAAGCGGCTAACGAGCCGATCATATGGTGAAGAGGATAAAAGAAAAGGAAAGGTAATCAGAGACGTGACCAATCGTCCAAGCGGCTAACGAGCCGATCAGTGGTGAAGAGGATAAAAGAAAAAAAAAGAATATTCCCGACAGGAGACCTCCTAAAACTAATCAGACGAAACAACCCGGCATACTTCCTAGGCGATTTGAACGCTCGACACAACAGTAACCCTGCTGAAGTAGTACTGCACAACCTAATCCCGCAAGGCAGCATTACACACCAAGGCCCAGACTTCCAAACATTCATAACACCGGGAAACTCGAGGAATCCCGACATAATTCTGACAAACAGACACAACCATTTTCACACACACACATAAAACTTGGACCCGCCAGCACCAGTGACCACATACCCATAATAGCAACTTTCTTCACATCTCCAATACAAATTCCCTCGACACCAAGATATTCCCTTAATAGAGCTAACTGGAAAAGTTTCAAAACAGCCCTCAACACTAATGAAGCGATAACACTCCACAACAAAACCACCAACGAGATCTATACTGCTTAGAAACCTGGTATACAAAAATCACAACAGCCATGAAAAACAATATCCCCAAAACAACGTATCGCACACTACCATATGTACAACTAACACACGAAGAAAAAATCATCCAAACCAGATTTACTAACCTACATGAATTTATAAAAACACACGGCTGGAGCCCACACATCACTGTATTGTATAGAAACCTCAAAGACGAATTATTAGAAAGATGCAAAATAAAACACAATGAGAAATGGAACCAACTAATAACCAACACCCAAGCAGACTACAGAGATCCAAAAGCCTTCTGGACTAAAGTAAAAAATCTCATGGGAACCAACCCAGAGGAAAGCAGTTACCTTATAGACAACAATGGCAAAAGGATAACAGAACCAAAACTCAAGGAACCAATATTCAGAAAATTTTGGAGCAGCATCTACCAAATAACGGATGAGAACAACCGAAACTTCTGCACAGAAACAGAACATCTGGTGAAAACACACTTGAACCAAAACACAGACAAATGGCAACAATCCAGGACAATCAACCTCAGTTCGCTAGGCAATAACAATCCACTAATTGTTCCAATAACCACACACGACATCACAAAAACAATTGGCAGCTTCAGGAATAAATCGCCCGGAACAAGTCAAATACACAAAATCGTACTGCAAAATTTACCACCACCAATGATCAAACAGCTTACAGATATCTTCAATGTGTCAATGGCAACCGAATTATTCCCATCCAAATTTAAAATGGCAAAAATAAGACTCATTCCAAAACAATGAAAGAACCCAACACAGTCAGAAAACTACAGACCCATTTCACTCCTCGAAACACCTGGCAAAATCCTGGAAAAAATAATAAACCATAGACTAAGAAACCACCTAGAACACAAAGACAAATACAACCAGAGACAACACGGCTTTAGGAAAAGCCGAAGCACCAACACTGCAATAGCCTTAATATATGAATCCATTGTAAATGCAGCCAGCAACAGAAACCAATGCAACATAGTACTCAGAGATGTCAGCAAAGCCTTCGACAAAGTATGGCATGAAGGACTCAAATATAAGATCATCCAACTTAACATGCCACCCAACATCACGGCTCTCCTCTGCAACTTCCTTGACAACAGACAATCCAAACTCAACATCGACAACTAGAAAGGACAAAACTTCACCCTTTATAGTGGAGTACCCCAAGCCAGCAACATATCACCAACACTATACACCATACAGTATATACAGAGGACATGCCCAAACCAATAAACTCAGAGTACATAGCATATGCAAACGACTTAACCAAAATCATACAATACCCAGGGAAATCCAAACAAATGATGGCAACCAGAACAGGCAGAGAAATAGAAACCATAAATAATTATGAAAGGAAATGGAAAATTAAAACCAACACACAAAACTGAAGATAATTACTATAGCTAAAACCAGACCTTACCCAATCATGGTCAACAATCAAAATATACCACATGCAGAAAATGGGAAAATCCTTGGCCTCAAAATTACAAGGAATCTAATATACTATCTAATATACTATAGGAATAGCCGTGTGTCTGTGTGTGTGTCTGTCTGTTCTGGGCAGCCGAAACGGCACAATCGTTTTTCATCAAACTTGGTGGAAAAATCTAAAAAAATTCGTAGAGTGGAACAAACCTGGTCCCATGTCGATGGTTTCCTTAGGAAGGCATTAATTAACCATTTTATTTATGCTGGAAAACGATGCAAGTCTACGGACTTGGCGCACCCTCATTCACTGTACGCTGTCAGCCGAACGGCGGTTGGGCGCTAGCCAAGCACGAGCGTTCAAACTTTCACCAGGCTCGAAGGGCCAGAGATCACTTGTGGCATACTACCACATATCACAGAAAGAATTACAAAAGCCAAGACCCAACTAACTAAACTCAGAAGAATTCGTAAATTAAACACCAATACACAACTACACCTTTACAAAGCACTAGTCAGACCACACCTGGAATATCCCCCAATTCCACTCAACACTATAACAAAAACAAATAAACTCAAAATACAAGCAGTTCAAAACGTAGCCCTCAGAAGAGCAGCAAATTTCAGACCACCATATTCAAAAACTTCTACACACAGAACATAACCTAACCAAAATCAACATCAGAACACATAATCAAGCATTAGCAATATGGGAAAAGCTACAAGAACTAGAAGACCCCATACTCCAACAATTAATGCAAGAAGACATCACCAGAACACACAACTGGTGGCCAAAGAGCATAACATATGACAACACAAAACCAGAACCAATATATACAAAATGAAAGCCAAGAGACACAAAGGACATGGAAGGGCCCCCTCCCCAACACCACAAACTACCTTAGCTTAGCTTCCCTTCCCTTGCTGTAGTGGACCTGAAATGCTGACATTGCAGACTTAACCCCATCCTCGCAAGGTGGACAGCCCACCTGCTATCAATCTCCCTCTTTATTTCCCACTTCCTAACTTTTACCTTCTCCTACACAGTCTTCCACCTTCCTGCGCTAATGGCTCTCTTCTCTCCATCCCATCATCATCATCAGAGAGCTCATTTTGAGAGCCTTATTCTCTGTATAACAGGTTTGTAACACTGTGTCTAACACTGCCTTGTTAAGTGAATTTGATCTAGTTGTATTTTGTTGAAAATATCAGTGTTCCTGCTTTAACGTAACTTAACGACTTGGGTGTTAAGTGTTCATGCACATTTGTTTCCTTGTACCTAGACGTATTTTGCAACAGTTGTGCTTTGACTTTATATGACTTTGAGAGCCTTATTCTCTGTATAACAGGCACTGTATTATTGCTGGGGCTGCCGAGGGTCGGTAGCCAGTGCAGGCAGGATGTATTGAGTCAACCGAGACTGGATTTGAGTGGGCATGCCAGGGAAGCCAAGACTTAAATTTAAAGTGAGCTCGGCCGCGGATTCATTAAGTGTGAACGAACCATCGAGGAATATGTAGATGATGTTCTTTGTCTTTGGCCTAGAAACAGTGACCCACTGGAATTTTTAGACAAGCTTAATGATATTGTCTCAAGTATCACATTCAAAATTGAAAGAGAAATAAATGGATCCCTTCCATTCCTTGATATGCTTATCATGAGAAATGGCCAAAACTACAAATTTAAGGTATACAGAAAGCCCACACAGGTAGACAGTTTCATACACTTTTTATCGAGTCACCTGGAGTCTACCAAAATGTCAGTTTTTTCTGCTATGTTCTTAAGATGTCTGCGTATTTGTGACTCTGAATATATTGACGATGAATTGAAACACATTCGTTCCATTGCACAGAAACTCGGGTACCCTTCTGTGTTTGTTGATCGTTGTTTTAAAAGGGCTAAAAAATCCTTTCATTCCTCTCAAACCAGACAAATTCCTACACTGAAGAATATTTTAACTCTGCCCTATCGTAGTGAATTTGTCCCGTTAGTTCGGTCCCTCAAGCTACTAAATATTAATGTTGTTTTCAAGTATGACTCAACCATTACCAATATGTTAATAAGAAATAGCCCAAGTTTAAATGGAAATGGAAGTGTTTATTGTATTCCATGTAGCAAGTGTAACTGTAATTATGTAGGACAGACAGGAGAAACACTGCAGCTCAGAATCAAACAACATAAGTATAATATCAGAACAGCATCTGAAAGCAGTGCCTTGTTCGTTCATGTTAGGAATAATAATCATCCCATTGCTTGGGAAAAAAGCTTAGAAGTATTTAAATCATCTTGTGTCACAGAAAGACTTCTGGTTGAAGCTAGTTTGATTAAGGAATTAAAATCAATAAACCTTAGTGATGGTCAGTTAAAAACTGATATGTTACATAAATTTATTTGTCAGTGGCCCAAGGTTAAAAATGCTTTGAAAACCTTTGATCTAGATGTATGATAGTTATTTAGTGGGTCCCTTATTTTTTGACCTGACCTGACTAGTCACGTCACCCGCCTTCTCTTAAGCTCCTCTACGTGTGTGTTGGTGAGGGGATTAGTGGATGACATCATTATGACCTGACCTCATGTTTTTAAGGTCGCCCTGTATATTTAAGCCTCTCTCTGTCCATGTAATCCAGTTGCCTCTGAAGATGACTTGGATATATCAAGATATATATATATATATATATATATGCCAGGATTCGAACCCACGGCCCACAAGCCTATGACTGTGACCAGGGAACGCTAACCGCTGGACCACCAGGATGCTAAAAGCAGTCCTAGACTTTGTTATATTTCACACAAAGCCTGTTCAACGAGCTTATGGCGCCGTGAACCTCTAATGGGGACCACCCACACCACTTAGGTGGTCAGAGTAACGTTTTACCAAATCCGGCTTCGAAACACGAGGATCCATATATATTTCATTAGCCCAATAAAGCACGCGGACTTCTACATACAATCAACACCTCAACCCGCCAGGATTCGAACCCACGGCCCACAAGCCTATGACTGTGACCGGGGAACGCTAACCGCTGGACCACCAGGATTTGGTAAAACGTTACTCTGACCACCTAAGTGGTGTGGGTGGTCCCCATTAGAGGTTCACGGCGCCATAAGCTCGTTGAACAGGCTTTGTGTGAAATATAACAAAGTCTAGGACTGCTTTTAGCATCCTGGTGGTCCAGCGGTTAGCGGTCCCCGGTCACAGTCATAGGCTTGTGGGCCGTGGGTTCGAATCCTGGCGGGTTGAGGTGTTGATTGTATGTAGAAGTCCGCGTGCTTTATTGGGCTAATGAAATATATATATATATATATATATATATATATATATATATATATATAATCAACGACCTCACCAGCAAGGAATCGAACCCTCGACCTACTGGGTGGACCTAGGGAACGCTTACCGGCTAGCCCACAAGGACACTAAAAGCAGTTCTAGACTCTGTTATATTTCACACAAAGCCTGTTCATCGAGCTGATGGCGCCGTGAACCTCATTGGGAAACTGCCCGTGCCTCGTATGTGGTGTCAGTAGCATTTTACCGAATCCAGCTGGTATGAAACGCGAGGTACATATATATACTTCATTTTTAGTCCATTTAACACGCGGACTTTGAACATATAATCAACGACCTCACCAGCAAGGAATCGAACCCTCGACCTTAAAAATGAAGTATATATATATATATATATATATATATATATATATATATATATATATATATATATATATATATAATAATCCATAAAGAAACACAAAAATGAAAAAAGATCATGGGTGAGAAACAATATATGTATGTTGTGTTTTCAATAGGAAGAGAAACAATTGAGACCCTGCAATTGTGTGTGAATGAGGCAGAAAGTCAGATGAGCAACCCGGGACTTGGTCACAATTTTCGTGATGCCATATGGCAGCAGGGTCCACCATTAGACAGCACATTATATTTCCAATATCGTCCCAGGCGGTAGTACCTCCCTGTTTGGTAGCTATGTACTACCTAATATATATATATATATATATATATATATATATATAACATTATGTTATTACTGGATGAACAACCATGAGCGTACTGTATACCAGGCAATCTCAACTGTGAGTATAGCTGGTTTACTCCCATATATAACAAACACTAATTCTGGTAATAGTGATATTTATGCCATTACTTGTCTTGTAGTATCATGTTATTACTTGAACATGGAAACGTATACCAGCACATATCAACAATGAATACAGCTGGTCTACTGACACATATATAACAAA
This sequence comes from Homarus gammarus, assembly GCA_958450375.1. Taxonomy (NCBI): domain Eukaryota; kingdom Metazoa; phylum Arthropoda; class Malacostraca; order Decapoda; family Nephropidae; genus Homarus; species Homarus gammarus. The sequence continues at coordinate 580,605 of CAUDMG010001588.1, read as the reverse complement.
CTTTAATACTGGTGATAGCAATATTTATGGTTTCCATGCTCAACCTGAGACAATGATATTCCCGATAATCATCCACAATTATGTACAAGAATACTCATTTGCACATACAAATTACAATAAGATGAGTGAGTACACCAGGCTTACACTGCTAGTGTTTACAACTGCCGCTTGGCAGTGTCCTCACTGAAATTCCGGTGCCTGTTGGCAAGGGAGCGGGCCAGCGACCCCACACTCTCACTTTCCCTGAAATGTACTGCCTTCAGATTCTACTCCGGCAGTATTAAAGACATCCGGCATCGAACATCTTGGCTGTAGTAGCAAAACACAAGAGTGCCCGTGAGACAATGGGGTGAGTCAAGAGAAGTCTAAAATCACGTCTGGCAAAGGAATGCATGGCTCATTTACATATTACATATTACTTGGCACATAAGACTTTCAACTACTTTAAAACATGAACACTGATATGGTCAGCGAAGTTCAACTGAGTTAAATTAACTTAATATGGTGGGTTTGAGTCACGGCAGGGTTAGCTCCCGAGGGATAATTATCAGATATGGCCAGTGCTATGTGTGGTCTTGGGTGTGCGAGTTTGTTGACCAAACTGGAGTGGTCCATGGAAGAATTGGCGAGGGCCAAGGAAGAAATTGAGAGGGCCACGTTGGAGAACCTGAAATTAAAGGAAGAGCTGGCGACGTTAAAAGGGGAGGCGGGACAGGGAAAGCCAGTGTCTGACGAAAACTCAAGCGAGTGGAAGGTTGTGAGGAGAGGGAGGACCAAGCTGGTGGTGAAGAAGCACACCAAGGATACGACAACAACGACAACAACAGCTAAGTGTACCAACCCGTTCAGTCCCTTGATAGACGAATTGGACGTTAGTACAGTCAGGGACAGGGCTGACAAGGAAGGTATAAAAACTATAATTGTTGGTGACTCACAGGTAAGGTACTTGGACAGGGCCTTTTGTGGTAAAAACAAAAATAGGATGAGGGTGTGTTTGCCAGGAGCTGGGGTGGGGGATATAATTGACAGGATGGACAATGTCTTGTCTGGTAATGGGAACAAACCCATTATCTGCCTCAGTGCAGGAGGCAATGATATTGGTCGGTGTAGGAGGGAGGAGCTTCTTGATAAGTTCAAGGCAGCTATAGATCGTATTAGGTCTAAGGGAGGGATCCCTATCATATGAGGTGTCCTCCCTAGAAGGAGAGTTGGCAGTGAATGGTTGTCAAGGGCGGTTGGTGTCATTGGCCGTCTTGACAGATATTGCAAGTCAATATCGGTCCCATTCATTGACAACTGGGACAACTTCTACGGCAGAAGGGACCTTTATGCTAGGGATGGGGTGCACCTGTCTCGGGATGGGGTGGCAACCCTGGCTGGGTCTCTAGAGGGGGCAGTTCAAAGGATATCGAAGTCTTTAAACTGCTAGGGGAACATATGGGCATGGGGGTGGGGGAAACTGCAGTGGGAGCGGGTAAACAAAGTAAAAGATTACAGGGAAATAGTGTTAGGAATGATGACAAAACTAAATTAAACAGGGAGTTTAAAACTAAACGCGGTAAAGGGAGGACTCAGAACACGACTAACTTAAATGTCTACTATGCGAACAGTAGAAGTATGAGAAACAAAATGGATGATATTAGGGCCTTGGTATGTACCGAAAAAATCGATATACTTGCATTCACTGAAACATGGATCAACCTAGACTCACGTGAGTTGCCGGTCGAATACCAAATTGCGGGTTACAAATTGTTCCATACCGATAGGCAGACCAGGAAAGGAGGCGGAGTAGCAATCTATGTTAGGGATAATCTGACGTGTGAAATAAATAAAGAAATAAAAACTGAGCGGAATACAGAAACAATTTGGATAGAATTAAGCAACAGTAGGGAAAAATTAATCACAGGAGTAATATATAGACCGCCCAATCTTGATAGAGTCAATGAGCGACTTATCTGGCATGAAATGAGCAGGGCTTCCATACACAACAAAGCCTGTATAGTAGGCTACATTAGCCTTGGCCAAATAGATTGGACTGACCTTACGGGTAACTCAGAATCAGAGGATTTTCTGGAGACGATCCAGGACTGTTTCCTAAGTCAACATATAACCGAACCCACACGGGGTAATAATATACTCGATTTAGTTCTGTCGAACAGAGAAAACCTCATTAGCAATGTCGAGGTAGGGAACGAACTTGCAAACAGGCATCACAAAGAAATTAGATTCCAGTTAGATTTTCAGGGCAGAGGTAAGGAAAATTCCACTAAAGTACCAGATTTCAGAAGGGCAAACTTTGACAGTTTAAAGAGGCAGCTGAGAGAGAGGGTGTCGCGCTTGGCCGTGAACCTGACAGATGACTCGGACCTGATAACGACATCTGAGATTGCCGAGTTCCACGACAATTTAAATAATGAGTTACTTAATACTCAAAGGCAGAACATACCATACAAAAAACTCAGATCAGACAACAATGACTCTAAATGGATAAATAATCATTTAAAGAACATCATTGGCCAAAGGAAGGCTATAGGTAGAAGGATAAAGCGTGGCGAAATTTACCTCCAGGATTATTATAAGATATTGGCGAGTAGGGTAAAACTGAGATAAGGAAAGCCAAGAGGAATAATGAGGTAAGGATAGCAAGGGAGGCGAAGACAAACCCCAAAGGATTCTACCAAATGTATCAAACTAAAACACGAGAAAAGACTTTACCAATACGGTCAGATACTGGCGAGCTCACTGATAACGACGGAGAAATGAGCAATAATTTGAATAAATATTTTTCAACAGTTTTCACCACCGAAAATTTAAACATGATACCCGAGGCACCGACTCTATTCAGAGATAGTGAAGAAAACAAATTAAGCGAGATAGTAGTGACTAGTAACGATATTAGTAAGCAAATAGACAAATTAAAGCCGAATAAGTCACCTGGTCCCGTTGAGATATTTGCCAGAGTATTAAAGGAATGTAAGGAAGAGCTTAGTATGCCCTTAGCAAAGTTGTTAAACATGTCCTTAAAAACAGGTGTAGTACCAGAATCCTGGAGGATAGCGAATGTAATACCGATTTTCAAGAAGGGGGATAGATCACTATCCTCTAACTACCGCCCAATCAGTCTAACATCAATAGTAGGCAAATTACTGGAAGCAATCATTTCAAACTCTATTCGAAATCACCTGGAGAAGCACCGATTGATCAATGATTCCCAGCATGGCTTCACAAGCGGACGTTCTTGTCTAACTAATCTATTAACATTCTTTTCATCAGTTTTCGAATCCGTGGACGAGGGGCACAATTATGATGTGGTATATCTCGACTTTAGCAAAGCCTTCGACAGAGTCCCCCACGAAAGACTAATTAGAAAGGTAGAAGCACATGGCATCAAAGGTAACATCCTTAAATGGATTAGGGCGTGGTTACAGGACAGGAAACAGTGAGTGAGCATTAACGGCACTAAGTCCCATTGGAGCAACGTCACAAGTGGAGTTCCCCAAGGCTCAGTACTTGGACCATTATTATTTATTATATTCATAAACGACAAAGATGTCGGCATAGACAGCAACATAAGTAAATTTGCTGATGACACTAATATAGGACGTGTTATTAAATCTGACGAGGACTCCGCAAAACTACAGGAAGATCTAAACAAATTTTTCGAATGGTCTGAAAAATGGCAGATGAAATTCAACTTGGATAAATGTAAAGTACTCAGTATAGGAGATGTAAACAGGGAAACCAGATACCAGATGAACAACAATGTCATAGAGAAATCCGACTGCGAGAGAGATTTAGGAGTAATGATAAGTAGGAACCTTAAGCCAAGTAAACAATGTGTTTTTGCTCGTAACAAGGCTAATAAAGTACTTGGGTTCATACAAAGGAGTGTTAGTTACAAGACTAGTGAGGTCATCCTAAAACTGTATCTTGCGCTTGTGAGACCACACCTGGATTACGCAGTTCAGTTCTGGTCACTGTATTACAGAATGGATATAGAATCATTCGAAAGAATTCAGAGGAGAATGACAAGACTAATCCCGGGCATTAGGAACCTTGAGTATAGAGACAAGTTAAAGCATCTTAATTTGCACTCCCTCGAGAGACGTAGAGCGAGGGGCGACCTGATAGAGGTGTATAAGTGGAAGTCAGTGCTAAACAAAGGGGACATTACAAAGGTACTCAAACTATCCAACCAGGAGCGAACTCGTAACAATGGTTTTAAATTAGACAAATTTAGATTTAGGCGTGAAATAGGTAAACACTGGTTCGGAAACAGAGTAGTGGATGAATGGAACAAGTTACCAAATATCATCATTAACTGGAATTCGCTGAATAGCTTCAAACATAGGTTGGATGCTTATATGAGCAATAGGGGTTGGATGTAAACGAGACTACCCAGTATGGGCCAATAGGCCCGCTGGAGTTTCCTCCATTCTTATGTTCTTATGTTACCTGAGAGATGATGGGATGTGTCAAGAAAGGTGACTATTCTTCCCTCGCACACAGGTACATATGGGCGTATGGCAACTCACGCCCGTTAAGGATGCCACCTCACGAAGTTACATACATATTCATTTAAATTAGTTGCTGTACATTTGGCTATGAAAATCAGTGTTATGGGTCAAATCAATTTCTTAAGTCTATTGTTTACAATCTAATCCGTCAGGCAATAATTACACTTTAAAAAGTGTGCAGACTGACAGTGGTATTTTGTGCTGACAAGACATAAACTCCACAGAGGGCGAGTCACTTCTCACAGTTAGATTTTAGGGCAATAAGGAGCTGACATGTTTCTTTTAATGATTGACGACTTTCTAAAATACAAAATTTACAATAATTTCAAAACAGTCATCAGATGCTCTGATGATTGGGAATTATAACAATCTGACTTCAGTGGCAAATGAAAACTCACTTCGTCTCACAGGATGATGTCAGGATTCTTCACTCTCACCGGCAAGCTCTATACTGAACTCACTTGACAATTTTATTACAGTTGAAGCTTTCAACATCACTCACAATGGATCTTGAATGTTTCAGCTGTAAGCAGACATATCTAACTTAATGTAACACATAAGCATTCATTCGTAAATTCAAATATACAAGATCAATATGAGATATGAGGGACTCTGAAACACATGACAGAAAACGGGCATCTCAGTATTACTGAAGCAGTGAGAAAAACGGACTCATGAATAAGTCATAGCTATATGTTTTGTGAGCTATTGAGAACAATATGAATCATCTACTTTTACGTTAACTAACATGTATGACTGTGGACATTACTCTGTGTTGTAAAGAGTATTTACTTACTTATGGTTGGAGTGCGGGTCGTGTTGTGTCGTGTTGCGACTCTGTAACAAAGCCTGTTGGCACTCGGGCCTTCGCTGTTGAGTGGCAGCAATTGCAGTGATTACATAAGAGCATTAAGATCGTCTTAGTGATGCAAATGTGTAAATCGATGTAGGATTTTTAACGTTATTCGCAATTGTACGTTGAAAACCACTCTCTACTGACCATAGAAATAGGCCGGGAGGTATACAACCACCAAATCTTTGCCATATCTCAAGATTTATTCAGAGAATTTTAAATGGGTTGCGTGCATGGCTGTGATTGACCAACCAAAGGCTGATCAGAGAGTGTAGTGTTGTGCCTTTAGCTAACACAGTCCATAGTGACAACAGTGATCGCGGTGGAAGCTGAAAATAAATTGAAGTGAAAAACAAATTGGGACAAGCAATCAGGCACCAGTGCCTGGTAGTAACCAAGTCATATTATTGGTGCCACAAAGAAAGTTTTTCTTTTGTGTGTATTGTTTTCTCAGGGACTATAATTGTGCTTTTGATCCACCATTCATAGGGAGATACAGTGTACATAGTGATAGTACATAGAGATAAATTCGTTGATGAGAACTGGAAAAAAGAACATGGAAGGCCACCACCATAGTAAGGACACAAGCACCACGGCACCCGAAATCGAGTTACCACCACAGCAAGTTATAAACCTTAGGGTCGTGAGATGTGGAGTAGCAGGAAGAGCAATTGGCCCGGACTGGCAGCCAACAGGGCGATCCTAACAGCTCCAGTAGTAATGCAGCAACAGGGGGAGTGTGGTGTTCACAGCTCCGAGTGTAAGGCAGCAGCAGCAGAGGGAGTGTGGTGTTCACAGATCCGAGGGTCACCAATTGTAACGTACGGTAAGTGGCCAGTTGTCAATTCTCTTTAGTTGTCTATTGTCTCTTTGTATGGGCACACAAACGTACGTACATGTAGATATCTCACACTCAGGAATGAGGTAGAATAGAAACTCACAATGCGTTTTCTGTATATATATTGTTGTACAGTGCAGTGCTAAGGAGTTACTAGGTGAACGGGTAACAACCTGGAGGGGTCCATCGTAGGGGCGTTGTAGTGGGTTGCTGTGAGCATCATGCCTGACGAAAACATACTCGGCAGTAAGTAGTGCAGGAGGGATATGTTCAGGGCGCCGAGGAGGCTGGCGTGGAGCAGTAGCTCTGAATGCAGAAACTGCTTGTCGTAGCTCTTGGAGTAAGTCGTGACGAACGGCAGGAGTGGGTTGGTGGAGGTCAGGAGGGAGTGAGAAATCTCCGGGTAGGCGAAGGGGCTCGCCTAGGGTGATATCTGCTGGGCTACAGTCCATGTCCTCCTTGTGTGATGCACGGATGCCGAGGAGCACTAAGGGCAGCGCATCCGTCCAGCTGTAAGGGTCGTGCTGTGCCTTGAGTGCGTCCTTCAGCTGCCGGTGAAACCGCTCTACCATGCCGTTGGATTGAGGGTGGTAAGCGGTAGTGTGTTGCCTAGATTTACCGAGGAACTGTAGGAGGCTGTGCCAGAGTTGTGACTCAAACTGGGCTCCTCGGTCAGTGATGACGGTTGCAGGGGGGCCAAAACGGGAAACCCAACTGGACATGAAGGCGCGGACGGCAGACTCTGCTGTAGCATTGGGCATGGGGATGGCTTCTGTCCACCTGGTGAAACGGTTGATGCAGGTGAAGATGTAGGTGCTACCGTAGGGTGATGGAAGAGGTCCCACGATGTTGAGGTGGACTGGCAGGCCAGGCACTGGGCAGCCCATTTCTTAGTATCGGTCTTGATGCCAGGCCAGACGACACGTTGCGTGAGGAGGTGCTGGGAGCCCGCACACCCTGGTGGCTGAGACCATGGATGCGATCGAAAACAGCGCAGCGGTGGATGCGAGGCACGAACGGTCTAGGTTGCCCACAGGATACGTCGAACCACAATTTTATGTTCGTGCCGGGAACAGAGAGTTCTTGGAGTGTGAGGCCTGAGGAAGATGTTTGTATGCTGCCAGGTCTTCGTCGTTCTCTTGAGCTGCGGCTAGCTGCCCGTAATCAATGGGTGGAGATGAGGGAAGAATGCTGGATATACAACGAGAGAGGGCGTCGTCGATCTCGTTGTGGCTGCCTTTAATGTGTTGGACGTCGCTGGAGAACTCCGAGATGTAAGCCAAGTGGCGCAGGACACGAGGTGTATGTGACTGGGAAGCTGAAGCGAAGGAGTGGACGAGGGGCTTGTGATCAGTAAAGATGGTGAACTGACGGGCCTCGAGGAAGTGCTGGAAATGCTTGACAGCCTGGTATATGGCCAGGAGTTCTCGATCAAAGGCGCTGTACTTGAGGTGTGGTGGTTGAAGCCGTTGTGAGAAGAAAGCAACGGGCATGAAAATTCCGTTGATCTCCAGCTGTAAGACGGCGCCCACTGCAGTAGAAGAAGCGTCTGTTGTGAGAGTGGTCCGGGCGTTAGGTGCGGGATGGGCCAGGAGGGTAAGGCATGTGATGTGCTGTTTGAAAGCGGTGAATGCCGTAACAGCCTCTTGAGTCCACACGAGAGGCTTATGAGACGTCTTTGGGAGTCCCTTGAGAAGGTTGAAGCAGGGGACTAGGACGGTGGCAGCGTTGGCAATGAAGCGGTGGTAGTAGTTGACTAAACAAAGGAATTCTCGGAGTTTCTTCGCCGTTTCAGGTTTGGGGAACTCCCTAATTGCAGTTATCTTCTGTGGTAGGGATAGGATGCCGCTAGGCGAGACTCTGTGACCGAGGAAGTCGATGTAGGAGGCTCCAAAGACGCACTTAGCAGGATGAACTTTCATGTTGATGTTCTACAGGCGTTGGAGAAGGAGATGTAGGTGGTGATGGTGCTCGGCAGGCGTCGAAGATGCGACGACGATGTCGTCAATGTAGACGGTGACAAAATCGAGGTCGCGAAGCATATGGTCCTGTCCATGAACCTCTGGAAAGTCTGTGCTGTATTGCGTAAGCCAAAACTCATGAAAGTGTACTCGAAGAGTCCGAACGGAGTGGTGATGGCTGTCTTCTGGGTATCTGCAGGTACTACTGGGATCTGGTGGAACGCACGCTCCAAGTCGATCTTCGAGAAGATGGTCGTGCCATGAAGTTTGTGGTGGAAGTCCTGGACACAGTGCCGGATTTAGACCTGTGGAGGCCCATGGGCAGCTTCTTTGTGGAGGCCCCCCTCATTATAACTACCCAAGAGGGTGGGGTGGCGAGTGAAGCGAGCCTAAACATCTGGGAGTTCCTGGGGGTGCTGTAAGCCCCCCGGGAAAATTTTGAAATTTGAACACTTCTTTGGAGAATGTATGCAGTTATATTGAGGAAATTAGAACATTGAGAAAATTTTAATTAACTGTATATTTATTGACAGTGTACAAATTCCCAACACACACACACACACACAAAAGTGAGACATGACTGGAGTCATTCATGTGGTTTCAAGTCGACCATCCCTGACATAGCTACTACCGCACATGTGGAGGCCCCCAGATTGTGGAGGTCCTTGGGCAGCTGCCCACTTTGCCCACTCCTGAATCCGGCCCTGCCTGGACATGCGGAATAGGGTACCTGTCAGGTTTGGTGACGAGGTTCAGGGCTCTGTAGTCGCGACACACCCTCCACTTGCCGGGTGATGGCTTAGGAACCATGTGAAGAGGCGATGCGCAGGGACTCTTTGAAGGACGAATGATGCCGTCTTGCAGTAGTTTGTTGAATTCCGCCTTGGCTGTGTTCAGGAGCTCAGGGCACAGGCGACGAGGGCGTGAGAAAACTGGAGGTCCTTTGGTTTCGATGTGGTGGAAAATTCCCGATGTAGGTGGTGGGGGTGGAGAGACTCGGGGTGAGAAAAGCTCCTTGGATTCATCGAGCAGGGGGGAGAACTCGTTGGAAGGCGAGAGGCAGGTGATAGTGTCGATCTGTTTGGCACGAGAACCCTGGATCTTGCGTGCTGTAGGCTCATGGATGAGGCATGATGGCTTGGGTTGACGCCAAGCTTGTGGAAGGTGAGGAAGTCGAAGCCAAGGATGGGTTGAGTCACGTCTGAACCACGAATGACCAGCGCAGAGTCTTGGGAAGACCGAGGTCTTAGGCGAGGGTCGAGGGTGCGTCCGCCGTAGGAGGCGATGTGGGTACCGTTGACAGCGAACAGGTCATAAGAGGGTTGCTTTGACGTGTCTTGTAGTGAGGGAGGGAGGATGCTGACCGATGAACCTGTGTCGACAAGGAATTTCGTGCCGGAAGTGAGGTCGGTGATGTGCAGTAGTGAGACGCCTAAAGGAACGGAGACTGAGGTGTCTACCAATCCCCGTTGTTGCCGTTTGCCGAGTAGGTGCAGTGGGGCTCACAGTATTGAGCGTTGGAGCCGAAACGTCTGTGATACCAGCAGAGGGTAGATCCGTTGTGCGGGGGACTGGCGGCTGTTTCCAGTGCAGGAAAGGCGCGTCGGGGATTGTCGGGCGCGGTGCTTGAGTCAGGAACAGGCCCAGCAGCAGGCCTGGAGAAACAGAACTGTTCAATGGTGTCCATCCTGCTGTTCAAAGTTTGCAACAGGTCCCTGATATCTTGTGAGGTATTGCTCGGCTGAGGGGTTTTGGCCCGGCTTACAAGTTTGGGGGTAGGTACTGGTGTGGTCGTTGGGTTGTTCGCAGCGGCAAGGCTCGCAGCAGAGCAATCGTTGAATATTCTGTCTGCCGAGGTTGCGTAGAGTTCTGGTGTCGTAGAGTAATCTACTGCGGACAGGGTGATGCGTACCTGTGTGGGGAGCTTTTGTGCGTGAAGCTGGCGCAGGATAGAGTTGGGGAGTCTGTCTGTGTGATGGGAGTTCAGCCTACACATCTCCTCCCAGAGACGTCCCGGGGTTGAGTTTCCGAGGGAGATAGAGGATAGGTCTTGCAGGAGATTGGGGCTGGTCCGTTGATAAAGCGTCTTTAAGGCATCCCGCAGGGTAGCGAATTTGTCGTCATCTGGAGGGTTGGAAATGGTCTGTCAGACCTGCGTGGCGACTTCCGTGGGCAAGGCACAGAACAGGGCGCCGTACTTTTGCTCGTCAGTCGCTTGTGAGCCGATGAGGGCTGCTTCCACATGAACTAACCAGTCCTCGACGTTGTTGTTGAAGGTCGGTAGAGAGATCCGTCCGTCCATTCTTGCGGGAGTATGTCACACCTGTTAGGGAAGGATGAGGGATGGGTGCTTGTTCCGACCCCCTTCTGTGTTCACAATCTCCTGGGAGGGAGGTGAACAGTTTCAGGGGGGACTTCGGGACGAATACACTTTTTAGGGTGCAGGTCCTTAGGCCAAAACTAAAAAAACAAAAGAAACATAGGAGAGTAGGCAAAAGAGCTCAACCCACATTTGGAATATTGCACAATAGTTGCTCTACGGCTGTGATGTGGGTCACTCACATCGCCAGTGGGGAGAACAGACTAATGCGTTATAAACCTTAGGGTCGTGAGATGTGGAGTAGCAGGTAGGGCAGTTGGCCCGGACCGGCAGCCAACAGGGGAATCCTAACAGCTCCAGTAGTAATGCAGCAGCAGAGGGAGTGTGGTGTTCACAGCTCCGAGGGTAAGGCAGCAGCAGCAGAGGGAGTGAGGTGTTCACAGCTCCAAGGGTAAGGCAGCAGCAGCAGAGGGAGTGTGGTGTTCACAGCTCCGAGTGTAAGGCAGCAGCAGCAGAGGGAGTGTGGTGTTCACAGCTCCGAGTGTAAGGCAACAGCAGCAGAGGGAGTGTGGTGTTCACAGCTCCGAGGGTAAGGCAGCAGCAGCAGAGGGAGTGAGGTGTTCACAGCTCCGAGGGTCACCAATTGTAACGTACGGTAAGTGGCCAGTTGTCAATTCTCTTTAGTTGTCTATTGTCTCTTTGTATGGGCACACAAACGTACGTACATGTAGATATCTCACACTCAGGAATGAGGTAGAATAGAAACTCATAATGCGTTTTCTGTATATATATTGTTGTACAGAGCAGTGCTAAGGAGTTACTAGGTGAGGAGTAGCTTGTTCAGAGGTCCTGTAGGGCGAGGAGCTTTCTGAGGGAGCTGGTTGGTGAGGCGCTGTAGAGAGGTCTTGCTGGTCCAGTAGGTCAGAGTAGAATGGTCTCCCTTGACTTGACTTGACGTCTGTAGATAAGGTAGAAGGCTATTGCTTGTAATGCTGGGTGGGAGGGCCGGGATTAGGGTTGGAAGTTCTGTGGTGGCAATTTGGGGGTGAGGGGGATTGGTTTAGGATCAAGTGAAAGAGGGAGGAAATGTGAAGGAAAGTAAGAGGTTGACAGTATCCGGGCTCAACCAGATATGCTGAGGTTATAATAATTATATTTTAACTAACATCTTGCGTGATTAGGTTCTAGCTCTCAAGCCTTTTTCATTTAGTTAAAATATGTTTATTTTGCAGTAGCCATTGTTTCAAGGAAGGGGCAAGAAGACGAGGGTTGGAGAGGCCAAGGATAGTGTCGTTTGGTCACTCTCATCTTTTAATGAAACATTTTTCTGTTTTAGAGAATTGAAGCGTTTTGTTTATAGTAGGGAAGTTTAATTTCTAAGAAGAGGTGTAGGATCCAACTTGCTACTTTTGTTCACAGGGAGGTGGTCCTATCTTTTTGGTTTAATTGAAAGATTGAAGCTTGACTTGAAGGTACAGTATTTAATGGCTATACAGTTTTTTTTTTTTTTTATTGAATTTGGTAATTTTTAGATGTATTTTGGTATTGGTGGTGGGTTGTCGACTCTTATTCTGCTTAATCTGAACCAAGCGTGTTCTTCTCTTGCTCTTCTTACTGGTTCGTTGTCGAGCCAGTTTACTACAGTCTCTGAGTCTAACTCTCGTACTTTTCCCATGTTCTTTTGGTTTGGATGTAGATGTCTACGTTTACTGCGTTGATGTTGGCTTTTCTATGGAGTTCTTCGTTTGTTACTCTTACTTCGCAACTGATGTTATATATGAATCTTAGGCTTTTATTTTGTACCGTTTGAAGTTTCTTGATTCTCGTTACGCTAAATGAGTTGGTTGGTACAGGCGGGTAGCACATTACTGCTTTTATTAGTGCCGTGTATAATTTCCTTTTGTTTGGTATGTTCAGTTTTTTAGCTCTTCTTATTTCTGAGAGTTTGCTCCGTAGTTTGTGGACTTTTTCGTTGATGAAGCTCTGGTAACCATTTGTTGAGAGTTTCAGTCCCAGGATGCTGCCTTCGTTGGTGTATAGGTAAATTTCTCAATCTACTATTACTGGTTCGACCTTTTTCTTGGCAATTGGTATGATTTTAAATTTGTTGATGTTTGTCCGTATTTTCCATTTCTTTTCGTAGTCATTTATGTTTTTTATTGCTAAGGCCGTATGGCGTGCCATCATTGCTTCTGATTTTCCGGGATATGATATGATTTGTGTGATGTCATCAGCAAAGATAACTGTGTTCGCTATGTTGCGTTGGTTCAGGTAAGTTGCTCGTATATATGGAGAATAGTGTTGGGGATAGGACACCTCCTTGAGGCACTCCGCTTTCTAGGTCGAAGGGTGGACCTAAATGGTTGCCAATTTGTAGCTGTGCTGTCCTGTTTTGAAGATAGTCACATAGGATTCTTTCTATTTCTGCAGGTAGGTCTAGCTTCAGCATTTTATATGCTAGTCCGTTGTGCCACACTTTATCAAATGCCTTTGCCACATCTCTTAAGACTATGGTTACTTGGTTTCCTTGCTGTTTTTCTTTGGCTATGATTTCTGTTATTATTGCTCTTGCCATTTGGGTTAACCAGGAACTTATCCAGTCTGTTATTTAGTATGCGTTCCAAGAGTTTCCCGGTTATTTCCAGTAAGGATATAGGTCTGTAGTTTATTATCTGTTTTAGAGCCTTGCCTTCCTTGGGAATGAAGATCATTTTTGCCTGCTGAGGGCATCGGGAAAGTAACCAGCGGATAAGATTGAGTTGTAAATATTTAGGAGAGCTTCCATTGGTCTGCTGGGCAGGTATAATAACATGTTACGGGTTATGCCGCTCATTCCAGGGTATTTTTCTTTAAATGTGCGTAGGCAGTGTAATAGTTCGTCGTGATTTATGAATTTATTGGGTCTTAGTCTTTCTGGGTTTCCTGTGTGGTAGGGAGTCAATCTATTGCTTTGTTCTCTTAGCCAGTCATTAATTAACTCCTCGTGTTCTTCGTCAAAACTTTCGTTTTCTTCTTCTGATATTCTGAAGATCTTCTTCCATTCTCTTCTGAAGGCTTCTTCTCTTTCATGGTCTGTATGAGTTTTTGTCCGTTTTGGTCTTTAATGGAGTTTTTCGTGCCAAGTAGTTTGTTGATGTTTTGCCAGAAGTTTTTTGAGTCCTTTGTGGTGTCTATGTTTTTTATTTGATTGTTCCATCTTTCGTTATTAATTTGCCTTTACTCTTCTTGTAAGCCTTGTTGGATTTATCTTATATTACGGAGTAGATCTATAGTGGGCCCAGTTTGTTCTATGAATGTCCTAATGTTATTATATTGTACTTGTAGTCTCTTTAATTCTTCGTTGGGTTTGTTACTCGGGAGGGTTCTGTATGGCGTTATTGGGGTTGTCTGGTTGATTGCTTGTTTTATTGTGTTATGTAGCTTGTCTACTTCTTCGTCAATTGCATCTTTTAGATTTATTTGTGGGTAGTTTTCCAAAAACTCCTTATATTTCATCCAGTCTGTTTTGCTCATCTGGAGCCTTGGTGGTATTTTTGTTTGAATTGGGCTGGTGGAAATTGTGAATATTATCGGAATGTGGTTGCTTGGGGTGATGGGGCCTTGCTCTATGTGGTAGTTAAGAAATGCCTTGTTGTTGCAGAAGATTTTGTCGGGTGTTGAAACGCCGTTTGGTCCCATCCAGGTGGTGAAGTGCGGGCCCAGGTGAAGTAGTCTGCCAGTGTTGATTATACGTTCCAATGCTATGCCTTTCTGGTTACTGTTGCCGTTGCTAAATATGCGGTGTCTTGCATTGAAATCTCCCAGGATGTACATTGGGATATTATAATTTGTTAGTTTCAGTAGGTCTTCAATAGGGAGGGATGGTCTTCTTGGGGGTAGGTATGTGGTTGCGATTATTATTTCGCCCTGTGTTGTCTGTACTTTAATGGCAAGGAATTCGCTGTTTAAGTTGTCTATTAGTATGTGTTTGATACCTTTTTTCACCGCTACGGCAACTCAGTCATGTTTTTCTCCACTTTTGTTCGATTGGTGTGTGTCGTAGTTAAGTATTTTGATTTTGGTGTTCTCGGGTTCACCGTGTGCACTTATCAGTATTATATCTGGGTTGTTTTCATTATATATGTTACAAAGCGATGTTTTGCATGTATGCCATTCACGGACATTGTGTTGTAGGTTTTTAAGTGTTTTCAGTTGGAGATGGTCCATTATTTCTTTTTCTTGGAAGGTAGAAGTTGAGGGGGTGATCTCATTTCGTTGAGTCCAGATGATTTCCATTTGTGTTCAGCTGCCGTGATTACAATAAAATCTTTTGTGTCGAATTTTATTTGGTCATTTTTAATCATGTTTCATACCGTTTCTTTGTCATACCGTTCGTCTATGTATTGCCAAACTATTTCGTTAGCCATTACTAAGTTTTCAATTAATTTTCCAGTTGGTTTTCTGTGTGGTGGGTATGGTATTCTTGAGGTTTGATAAAACCTTAGTCCTATATCAGCTGCTTCTTCAGGCACTGGGGGGGGGGGGGGGCAGTTGTTGTTGGGAAGTCGATTTCCATTTCATTGTTCTTGGCCGCTGATTTCCTTTTCGCTCTTGTTCCTTGTGTCAGTCTTGGGTCTCTCGCTCTCTCATTCAAATCTCCAAGTTGTTCCGCTTTTTCCAGTATGTTATCCTGGTCTGTTGATGATGTTGTGTCCTTGGGCGTGGATAATCGTTGTCTGTAGTATTTTGTAAGCTCGGGGGTGCTGGTGGCGTGTAGCAAGTTTGCTGAGTTTGGGTTTTCAGGAAAGTTCATTTGTTGCATGTTGTTTATTTCAAGCATATGATCCTGGGGCTATGATATTTTGAAGGTGAGCATGTAGCATGCTCACCATTACCTTGAAATGATCAGTGTCACTTAGTTTGATTATGGTGTCAGAAGTTGGCTTTGTTGCCTCTTTCACGGCCCTCTTTGCTATTTCAGCATATATGCTTTGGTCTCTCATCCTTTCTCGTTGGTCTTCCTGCTCTTGCTTGTACTTGATGAGGGTTTTTTTGATGGGGCAGGACATGGCCATGGTTGGGTGGGTGTGGTACACGTTCCCGTTCCTTTTGCAGTTTATGCAGCCTTTGGTGGTGTTGTTGCACTGTGTGTAAACATTTCCTTCCTCTGCACAGTTGGAGCAGAATTTTCCTTTTCAGGGCAGTCTCTTGTGGTATGCTCTTCATATTTATAACATGTGAAACATGTCAGGAGACTGGTATTTTTTCCCTTTTTATTTGATGAGGAGATATTGACATGTTGCACGCCAAAAACCCGCTCTGGCGGACTTTGTCTGCCATAGACGTTTCTTCGAAACAAATCTTCATTACGTGCGTGTAGTCTTTTATCTTAATTATTTCTTCTACTTTAAGTCCTTCGTTGTTATTTTCAATGTTTGCCTTCAGAGAGTCTGCCGTTCGCCCTCCTACTTAAGAATCTAGTTTCGTTACGAAAACAGATCTCCTGGCTCTTAGCTCGGGAGGCATGACCACGATTAATCCATTCTTATCAAGGATTTGTTTTGCCTTAGTGGTTAGTAATTTGTCTGCATCATTTTCATTTCGGAAAATGACTTTGAACCCTTCGTTCAGGTTGAATACGCTATTGAAGGGCACACCTAGTTCAACATATGCTAGGGTAATTAGCCTAGATTTATCAATAGGTTTGTTCTTATCTTTTACTTTTATTCTTATGTTTACTGCCATTGTGCATGTAGAAGGTTATTGGAGGCCCTTCTTTGATTTTACAAAAGACAACCCCCGCACAGTGGAGTGACTGCACCATCACAGTCGTCACTATGGGATCGGCCTGATTTTCCCTGACCCCCAATGAACACACACAATCCCATTCAGCTGTGAGGTGTGCGCCACTGGAGGGGCTCTAGCACGAATACTTAAATAAAGTAGGTGCCTTGGCCAGGGTAAGCAACGAAGGATTTTAGTAAGAGAGAAAGACCCCAAAACCACTTCAGTACTGCCAATCAATAGCTGCCCTCCAGCGGGAGTGTGGGTCATTCACCCTACCCGTGGGGAGGGCTAACTAGGGTTGATAATCCTGAACGCTCTTGAGGTAGTCCGGTGACAGTCGTGGTCGTTTTCCAAATGTGGGGGCCCACAAGGGGCGTTGCCCCAAACAAGGTTTCTGGAAAGTCCAGTGGTAGACAGAGAGGTCGAGTTGTGGTCCGGTCGTCAACAGTAGAAAGAAGGCTGGCTGCTTTGGCGGTGAGGGGTCTGAAGAGAGGTCCGTTCACGGCGAAGGCTGGCTGGCGAGTCGTGTATGAATGAGTTCCCCGGTTCCGTTCCATGGTCTCCCTGGCTGTTGTTGTTGAAGATTGTCGGGCCGTAGTCCGACACGGGCCTTTGCCTATAGGCGGCCCGTTTGGTGGTTCCGGCTGGAGCTCCTGGAGCAGCCAGACCGGATTGGGATTGGAGGTTGTCCTATCTGCAGATGTGGAAGGATACTGCAGGTTGCAAGTGTGAGCGGACCCCCGATCAGTGGACGCTTACCACCAACCCCCACTCTTGGACGTGGTCAGTTTAGGAGTGGCGCGCCCCCCGAACAGGGGTCCGCACTTGCTGGGAGAGGATACTTTGTAAGCTATCTAGGTGGTGGGTATCGTGTGATGACCCGGAGAAGGTGGTGAATGTGGTTTGTTTGAGCCTTTCGGGTTAGAGTGGCCGCTGGTGTTGTGTGTGCTTCTTGGAAGTTTTGAGTTCTGTTTCGGAGACTTTGTGTGACTTCGCAGTCGAGGAGATAGTGTTCAAGTGGGTCGGCTGTTTGCTCCTCGCAAGCAAGGTGTCACGGGTTCGATTCCTGGGCAGGCGGAAGTTGTTTGGACACTCTTCCTAGCCCCCTTGGTCCCTGTTCACCTAGCAGTAAGTAGGTACCTGTTGTAAATCGAAAGGTTGCGAATTCGTATTCAGGGAAAGTTGTTGGAGCTTCTAAACTTAAACTGACACAATCCGGAGGAGTGGTGACCCGAGGATCACACACCCAACACAGACAAAAACCAAATACGTGCGCTATGCACTAACCAAATAAACGCAGTCGTGTAAAGCCACGGCACTATCTCTCCCACTACAAATCCCTTCCTAACCTCCTGCTCCTTCCTCTGTCATCTTCCCCGCTCTGACTTTCGCTACCACAAAATTTTGGAGCTTCTAAACTTGAACTGTACGCTGATTGGCTGGTAGGCGCACGGCAGCTCAGACAGCTCAGTCGTCAGTTGTAGGGGATAGGATCCACTACAGTATGACCAAAACATGACTACCAGAAAGGCAAGTAGGCCCCCCATGTGCCGATGGGTGTTTCACGAAAGTCGCCTTTTTCTCAATTTAAAAAAAAAAGTCACTTGTGGCCTAACTGTTATTTACATATTATGTAAATAATAGTTAAAAAAAACGAACTGTCTCAAACACCATTATTGCCGCCACAAAAAAAGTTTTATTTTATTTTCCTGTGTTTTCTAAAGAACTGTGAGTGTGCATATGATCCACCATTCATAGCTAGATACAGTATACATGGTGATAGTACATTGAGATACCAACAACTCATCGAGGAGAACTGTAAAAAACCAGAAAACAAGTCAAACTGTCTTGGACGGCAACACTGGACAAACAAGGGTGCCAGTGAGGTCAAGACCAGCAGGACAGCTAAATGATTTTTTTAAATTATATTTGTCTGCCACAAGCATGGAGGTATGGCCACAAGGGCCTAACCAATTACACATCTTAGTTTACTTAGATTACAATTAGTAGATGTGATTACAAAGGAAGTTATCCCAGAGAGGGGTAAATTTTTTCGTCAGAAGAAATTAAGTGTGAGAGTCCGGTGGTTAGCATCATCCCCCCCACCATACACACGAGACAAACAGGCCTATGTATGAATTCAGTTTGAATTGAATTGAAACTGTTTATTTAGTCAGAAAAACACAGATACAGAGTGGATAATAATAACAATATTAACATGGCTGAGCCAGTTGAGAACCTGAGCTCTCTTTGAGGCACCTGATATATACTATACATTTATCTCAAGGAAGTATTATGTAACATTTAGTATCATCTGGAATAGTACAATAGCATGGTGGCAATAAGAACATCTCATAGTGTTACCACAGTTATCACTTCAATATTTATTAATATTATTTATTTATTATTTTTTTTATTTATATATACATAAATTACAGTGGAATTGAAAAACATAAGTATAATGGGGGAGCAGTACAACATGGGTTGTACAGTAATAAGGTTGAACAAGAGGACAGAGCTGTCAGGATTATGTCTAGTTGGCAATTATGTTTATTGCAATGGTAATTACTGATCTATTTACATGATAATTTCCGATAAAACGGTTTTGATGGTACAATAAAAGCAGGTACTTTAAATATAGTAGGTGTTACAAGAAATATTAATACTTAGACAATAGATATATTTTAAGAGATGATTTAAAGGAAGGGAGCGTAGTCTTTGCTCGGATGGGTGGGGGTAAGTTGTTCCACACCTTCACACCATGATATTTTATGGAGGTCTGGGACTGAGAGGAGTGCATGGGGGGTGGTCTTAGTAGCTCTGGGTGCCTTAAGTTGTATCACTGATTATTCCGTAACTGGAAATAATTATTGTCAAGCAAGTGATTAATTGATTTGTAAACAAAGAGGGCACAGCAGTAGGTGTAAATATTTTCGAATTTTAACACTTTCAATATAGCAAATTTTTTGTTTGTGTGATCTGTTTTTTTCAAGTAGGTCATTGTCCGTGCAACTCTCTTTTGTGCAGTAACCAGAGATTGTGTTTTTGAAGAGCCAGAGGCCCCCCATAGTGTGTGACAGTGTACCAGGTCTTGGTAGACAAGATCATGATAGATTTCTTTCATTGCTGTTAGAGTGAGTGACTGTCGAGTGTGATACATGATACGGCACTGTTTATTGACTTTACTGTGAATGGCTCCAGTTAAGTTTCTCATCAACAATAACTCCGAGGAGTTTAGCATTTTGTTCACGTTTGAGGACTGTATTACCAAGATACAGGGGGTCCAAGTCTGTGGGTAAGTTTTTCCTTCTCTGAAGATCGTGTAGTGAGTTTTCTCAAGGTTTAAGGTCAGTTTATTACGTATTACTTTAGTCAATTCAGTGTTCATAGTTCTCGTCAAGGAATGGAGGTCTGAGTTGTTGGCATAGAGATTACTATCATCTGCAAATAAGTTGTATTTTTATGAGTGAGCTGGCGTGGACTACATAAGAACATAAGAATGGAGGAAACTGCAGCGGGCCTATTGGCCCATACTGGGCAGTCCCGTTTACACCCAACCCCTATTGCTCATATGAGCATCCAACCTATGTTTGAAGCAATTCAGCGTATTCGAGTTAATGATGATATTTGGTAACTTGTTCCATTCATCCACTACTCTGTTTCCAAACCAGTGTTTACCTATTTCACGCCTAAATCTAAATTTGTCTAATTTAAAACCATTGTTACGAGTTCGCTCCTGGTTGGATAGTTTGAGTACCTTTGTAATGTCCCCTTTGTTTAGCACTGACTTCCACTTATACACCTCTATCAGGTCGCCCCTCGCTCTACGTCTCTCGAGGGAGTGCAAATTAAGATGCTTTAACTTGTTTCTATACTCAAGGTTCCTAATGCCCGGGATTAGTCTTGTCATTCTCCTCTGAATTCTTTCGAATGATTCTATATCCATTCTGTAATACAGTGACCAGAACTGAACTGCGTAATCCAGGTGTGGTCTCACAAGCGCAAGATACAGTTTTAGGATGACCTCACTAGTCTTGTAACTAACACTCCTTTGTATGAACCCAAGTACTTTATTAGCCTTGTTACGAGCAAAAACACATTGTTTACTTGGCTTAAGGTTCCTACTTATCATTACTCCTAAATCTCTCTCGCAGTCGGATTTCTCTATGACATTGTTGTTCATCTGGTATCTGGTTTCCCTGTTTACATCTCCTATACTGAGTACTTTACATTTGTCCACGTTGAATTTCATCTGCCATTTTTCAGACCATTCGAAAAATTTGTTTAGATCTTCCTGTAGTTTTGCCGAGTCCTCGTCATATTTGATAACACGTCCTATTTTAGTGTCATCAGCAAATTTACTTATGTTGCTGTCCATGCCGATATCTATGTCGTTTATGTATATAATAAATAATAATGGCCGTTAATGCTCACTCGCTGTTTCCTGTCCTGCAACCACGCCCTAATCCATTTAAGGATGTCACCTTTGATGCCATGAGCTTCTACCTTTCTAATTAGTCTTTCGTGGGGGACTCTGTCGAAGGCTTTGCTAAAGTCGAGATATACCACATCATAATTGTGCCCCTCGTCCACCGATTCGAAAACTGATGAAAAGAATGTTAATAGATTAGTTAGTAGGGTGTGTCAATTTAGGGGGTGAACTGGCTAAATTGAAAATCGAGTAATTTGGTAGCAATTTATTGTAGTCTTTAAGCATGCAAAACAATATTCTGGCATAAATTTTTTTTTATAATAAGTCCTACCTACATCAAATGGATTTTTAAATGTACATATTTGTGAATTTATAACATAACCAGCGTTTGCACACATGTTACTGTTTCAAATTTCAAATTATTATATTTTATTATCCGTAGTCTATTTGAAAGTAACCAATGCCTTCATACTCTCTTTGCTTTGGTTTCTTGTCATCAGTAGTCTGCTTGCTATTTGTGCTTTGATGTAACCTTCTCGCCTCTCGTGGCTGTAAACATGGCCTGCTGCTTCTGTGACCATTTTCACACATCTCTCCACACTTTGAGTGTGGGAAGGCCACTTCGGCACCTGCATTGGAGTCTCTTTAAGGTTTCTCAATTCTTGGCTAGTTAGACTTGTTGTCAATGGTGGCTCTAAGACTTCCAAACTCAAGTCAACCAATTCTGACAATTTGGTGGCATTGACGTTTATTGGGGGAACTTTTCTTGAATGAAACGAACAGTCTCCCAACTGGTCGTCATCTATTAGCGTTCCTCTAATCTTTAGAATGACTTCTACAGCCTCGGTTCGGAGATTGGTACATTGACTGCAAAGCATTGCTTGCAAAACTGCTTCTGATCGAGCATACCAAGCGGACCTTCTTGCCACAGGTAACACGATGTCCCTCACTACCTTCCTCTGTGTTCTTACTAGCTGCAATTGAAACAAAAGGTGATTGGGCCCATCCACCCACATAGGATTAAGTTTCACACTAAACCACTGGGGAAGATAAACTCCAATAATAAATTCAACAATTAACCTCAAATTCTTCAGCACTTTGCCCTTCAATTCGTGTTTGGAAATCCAAATCCTGCAGAAACGAAGAGCTGTAGTTAACCAACGGCTGTGACTGACAGGTCCAATCTCCAAGAGAGCCAATGACTGAGGCACTTCTCCTGATCTTATTGCTTGGGCAATACGATAAGCATAGGATTGATCTGTGCTGAGATCTTTGATGACTCCTTCAGACAACGCCGGAAGGGGAGGGCCAACTTCGACCTTTGGAAAGGTTGTATTTATTTCTAGTTGTGTTGCTTCATCCAGCATGATGCCAAGGGGACCTGACCACTTGTTGTTGCTCTTTGTAGGACCATCAAGTTCCTGGATGAGATGACGAAGAGGTAGCTCGCCTGTATGTAAATCACATACAATCCAAACAAGTCTTCTTCCTAGTTTTTTCTCTAAATGCGTCATTGCACCCCCCTGCCATCCGGTGTTCACTGCAGTTGAATCTCCACCAACAGCCTGCAGTGAACTGCCAAGTCCTCTCTCCTGAACCCAACATAAAATATGATCAGCAATGACCTCTGCATGTTTCTTCCCTTCTACTTCAGTTTCGGGAGCAAAGTGAAACAAAAACCGACCACCAGGCTCAGAACAGACAGAGTAGTGTTCTTCTTTGATGAGACCTGGAAACTTTCTGTTCACTCCCTCTACTTCTAGCAAAACTTTTGTGTCATCTATTCTTCCATCAAACAAAAGACAGGAGAGCCCTCCCTCGCTTAAATCTTTTTCATGCTGATCAGATATTCCCTTCATTATTTTTTCTTGTGCTCTTCTAATTTTATTATGATCTATCACCAAAGATACATCCTCTCGGCTGATGAGGCCTGCATCTATCCAAGCGGCAGTTGCAATTTCTGCAGCCTCACGAAGTCCAGCATGGTGGCGAATACTAGCTAAAGCAATGTTTGAAATATTTCTTGTGTTGTATTTAATTTTCTTTGGTAAAGGTTCAGATGGCTCTTTGGAACTATCATCTGATGTTGCTTCCTGTTCATCAGAAGAACTATCAAAGAAGTGATAAACATCTTGACACAGCTCTTCCTCTCTTTGGATGGCTTCTTCACTCTTCATTTTCTTCTTTTGTTCCCTCTCTTGGATTTGTTCTCTCTTCTTGGCATTAGCAATCTGCTTCTTTGTTTCTGAATAATCTATTGAACCCATTTGCATACTTCCTTGGCCTTCTGCCTTTGTCCTCTGTGCCTTTATAAATTCAAGCTCTAAAACAAGGATCTTCTTTTCACGAGGACAACCACAATCAATGTGGGAATTATTTTCTCTCTTACCTGAGTGAGAACAGTTGGATTCAGAACATAATTGTATGGAGCACTTGCAAGTCAAAATGTCAAACAGAGTATCAAGTGTGTGCAGAAATTCATTTTTCCTGGCCAAGTTTCCTTTACCAAGTGATGTTTCAACTGCTTTGTGCCATAATTTCGTTAGTTTTAGCTCAATAGTTCGACACTGATTAATCACAGGTGGTTTGAATAGTGCATTAGCTTTTGTCCATTGATGCAGAAGAGGGACTATCATGTCATTTATGAGTTCTTTATCTGTATAGTTCCTTCTGTCCTTTGCATTTTTTTCTCGAAGGGGTAACCCTAATCTTAGCATGTCTCTCACTGTTGGAAGTTCTGGTACAGGAAGCTCCTTCCCTTTACCAACTAGCAGGCTCAAGTGGGTTGACAACTGACTTCTTGTCTTCAATTTTGACATCTTCACACTATCTGACAAATAGAAAAATATTTCAATGTTTCATAATTCAATTGTTGTTTCAAAAAATATCAATTTGTTTATCAAAAATGCTGTAACAGAAATAACATAATAATTTCTTAGAACATAATGTTTTATACAATGATATAAGTAACTGCGACAATCAATATGCCCTACTTACAATAATTAAAATGTAGAATTCGTCTGGTAGAGTAGGTGCAAGTGCAATGAGAGCAAACCACCGTCTATGATATCTAGAAGGAGAGTGAGCCGGGCGCCTTATCCTCACGCTTGGTACAAGTCAAAACAAGAATTAAACTGTCCCACACGGAGAGCCTGTTCATGTTCATGTTCTGACATGCATATTGTACACAAGCTATAGAACCATAAAATACTCCATAATCCATATGCTTACATGAGATTAGTTAATATCAAGTGAATAATTCTAATCAAGTCTCATTAATTTGTTGAAATACTGATATTTGAAACTTTAAGGTATAATTGATGTAGGTGAGGGTTATTTCAATTCATTTTTATTTGCTAATCTCAAGTTTAGACATAAAGAGGCACAATATTTTGACTACCAAATTTGATTTTTAACATGTTGACAAAATTGACACACCCTAATGTACACGTACATATACATGCACACACGCACACATACATACATATACGTCGGTCAGATTCATGTGGGTAATGTCACTTTTCACTGCCATACAGGACAGAGGTTCGTACACAAAGAATGCACCATATTCATTGACACTATATATAGGTCAGATTCATGTGGGTAATGCCACTGTTCACTGCCACGCAGGACAGAGGTTCGTACACAAAGAAGGAAATACATCACATTCACCAGCAGCATATATGGGTCAGTGGATCACATACATTGGAGTCATATTCTAGTTGAAGACTAATCAGTAGGGAGTGACAGTTTTGCAAAAGTTTTCAAAATCTAATTGCTTGGGTTGGATTATTTGTCTATCGGCCACGCTAATTCCGAATATGTTTGAGTTTTTTACATCATTGCATTAGAAGGTTTGTGGATACTTTTGGGTTTGGCATGAAAAACGCGAAAAAACTGTAAATAATTAAGGGACTGGCAATGTGGCACAACCTGTTAAAATCAAGTTATTGAATTGGATTATTCGACTACTGTGTACACTGGTTCATAATATGCTATTGTTTTACAACTCAATGCGCTACAAATTATGCCGATATTTTTGCTGCAAGTCACCACATACGTATATTTCGAAAACCAGGGCCCAATATTACCAACGGCGTGGATAGATTCCATGGAATGAATTCAGGACATTCCCGCTCATGGAACATTACCAAACTCCGTATATGTGCCAATGGCAGGCCAATGGCAATATTTACAGAGTCCACGCCCTGTGGACTCCACAGGTCGTGGACTCTCATTTTCACCCTGATTTCAGAGATAGTGGGGACAGTGGCCTTCCTATACACATCCAGTACCTTCTCAGTCACCTTGTTGGTGGCATCCATATAATCAAAAGCATTTGTTCTTCTCCTTAACCTCTCGTTTTCTGCTTCATAAGCCAGGGCACTTCCAACTTCCTTGTTCAGAGGCAACTTGTTAGATGGCAGAGGCATCCGAACCCCGAACACCTTATCGTTACCCTGGCGCAGCTGAATGTTGCTAATCATAGGACGACCCATCTTGGTGGCGGCCCTTTGAACTAACTGCAAAACAACACAGAAAAAACAACTTTCAGCACTTCAATATCACCACCTATTGAACAATATTTTATTCAAAAGTACGGACTGAGATTTTGTCCTTAACTGTCCAAGTCAAGCTACTTGGGCTGAATTCGTTGATCAGTCCTGGGACGAATATTACCAACGGCGTGAATAGATTCCGTGGAATAAATTCAGGGCATTCCCGTCCAGGGAGCCTCAATAAACTCTGTAAATATTGCCATTGGCCTGCCATTGGCACATATACGGAGTTTGGTAATGTTCCATGAGCGGGAATGTCCTGAATTCATTCCACGGAATCTATCCACGCCGTTGGTAATATTGGGCCCTGGTTTTCGAAATATACGTATGTGGTGACTTGCAGCAAAAATATCGGCATAATTTGTAGCGCATTGAGTTGTAAAACAATAGCATATTATGAACCAGTGTACACAGTAGTCGAATAATCCAATTCAATAACTTGATTTTAACAGGTTGTGCCACATTGCCAGTCCCTTTATTATTTACAGTTTTTTCGCGTTTTTCATGCCAAACCCAAAAGTATCCACAAACCTTCTAATGCAATGATGTAAAAAACTCAAACATATTCGGAATTAGCGTGGCCGATAGACAAATAATCCAACCCAAGCAATTAGATTTTGAAAACTTTTGCAAAACTGTCACTCCCTACTAATCAGTGTGGGCCAGCAAATTTGGGATAAACAGCAAGAATGTCCTCAAGCACACCTGATTCAATGAAGTAATTACATAGTTCAAGATACAGTAAGTCAGGTGGCCTGAAGTCTTTGACAGTGTCACATTCAATAATATAGTGTTCAAGTGTATGCCTTAAAGGTTTATCACAAAGTTTACATGCTGAGTGTTCTGGTATGGGTACAGCGTTACTAACTTGCCAGATGTGTCTGTATCCTAGTCTAATTCTGGCCACGACAACATCACATTGTCTGGTTCTGTCCTTATGCTGGCCATACCGGTACCTCTTGTTACAAAATTTGTCATATTTACTAATGCTACAACTGTCAGGTCTCTCTGCATTTCTCACTTCTTCTAGATCAGAGTTCATGATTGGAGTTATGGTCCACAGTGTGGTTGTATGTGTTTGTTAATAATTACCCCATGTTGGGTAGTGGACCCATGTAGGTGTTTGTATCAGTATTAACGTGTTGTAAGTGCATCTCCTATACATTACCAACAGTCTGTGAAGCATCATATGCCAGTTGGTCTTATAACTGGATGTAATGAGAAATACCTAGTAGGGTGGGAGAAGTAAAGTAATCTGCAAGGAGTTGCCATGTAATTATGTATTGTGAGTAAGGTCAAGGAACTGGTCCTGCTATGTAATGTAATGTGACACCAGCAAGAGTGTGCACGGAAAGAGTGTAATATCTGAGTAATTGCTGTTGAGTAACTAAGAAAATAAGGAAAAAATTAAATAAGAAATACGGTGTGCAATGAGCCCACCAGTTGAACCTTGTAGTTATATGTTAATAATATCTCTTTTCCCCTTTGATTTTATATTAATAAACTTGTTCAATGAGTATTTTAGGAGTATTCATTTCTCCCACAGTAGTTACCTTTATTTCCGTCCAAGTGCCCATGTGCCTAGACCATCGACATGCTACCAAAAAAAGAACTGAGGTTAGGTAGTACCAAAAATGAACTGAAGTAAGTAGAAGGAACATTTGAAAGAACTAAGACATGTTGTGGTTTCACCCTTCTTTCCCCTTATCGATCTGGTCAATGAAAAACCTAACCCAATGCCTAGTCCACTCTGCCCGCTACCTAACGAGCTACATACTGTCCAGAGGGGGTCTGGTGGCAGCTACCCTTAGAAATTAAGATTAGAGTTAAGTATTCCCCCTTAGAATTAGTGACCCCAGTCTGGCAGTATAGGAGGACTGATATGGGGCGGTAATTCTTGAAGAGACCTTTGTCCCCAGATTTTTTATATGCTGGGTGAACTTTAGCAATTTTCAGTTTATCCGGAAAGACACCACTAGTGAAGGAGGAGTTACAAATGTGTAGGAGAACAGGTAGTAATAGGTGGGCTACTTTCTTAATGATGCCTGCTGCTGCATCTTTGGACATTTTTATGATGGTCAGTAATTCATCTGCTGTGACAGGGGATAAGAACAGCTCATTTTGCTGTTTGTTTTGCAGGTAGGCTCTAAATTCCTCATGGTGATCAGGGATGCTCTCTGCAAGGTTTTTGCCAACATTAATAAAATATTCATTGAAGTGGTTGGCAATGGGAGAGGGTTCCGTTACAACTGAATCATTTATCATAAAAGCTGAGTGGGGGGCCGAAGGCTGAGTGTTCCTGTTCTGAATAGAATTTATGACATTCCAAATTTTCTTACTGTCGCCTGATGCTGACTGGAGCTCATTTGTATAATCGCTACGTCTGGCATTTCTAACTGCTTGAGTTACTCTATTTCTGATACTTCGGTAAGCATCACCGAAAGTTATGGGTCTTTTTGCAAAATTCCTTTGGAGTTTGTGTTTTTCTTTTATCATTATCTTAATTTCGCTTGTGATATAGGGTTTGGAAATGGATACAGTTTTCACTGACTTAGTCTTGAGCGGGAAGCATTTACCAAAGTAAGCATTGAAGATGCTAGAGAAGTTGCAGCTGCTCACGTTAGGGTTGTCGGATAGCATTCATTAGGTTGTTTTCAAAAAGGAGCATGTTGTCGCTGCAGTAGTCTCTGTATTGGATTGAGACTCTACTAGACCTTTCAGGTCTTGTGGCTGTTTTATACATGGCAAAAACTGGGAAGTGATCTGAGATATTGTTATAAATAATTCCACTTGCAAGATTGTTAGGAGTGTTGTTAGTCCAGATATGATCTATCACAGTGGCAGAGGTGGCAGTTACTCTAGTGAGTTTGGTTATAGTGTTGAAGAAGAGTTTAGAATGACAGGTAGCAAGAAGGTCTAATACTGAGGTGTCGGTTTCTGATTTTAATAGATCAAGGTTGAAATCTCCTGTAATGTAGCAATGTTTCCTTTCTGAACTTATGATAGTGATAAGCTCCGAAAATTTATCAAGAAAATTCCCAACATGTGTGGGGTCTAATGTAGATTACTTGTACTGCACACAGCATTGTCTTCCCTAAAAATCCTTTAATTCATATTATGCTACATAGCATTCAAATCCACAGCGCTTGTAGAATCTCAGAAAACAGGAAACGTTGATAAAGGATAACTCACCTACTGAATGTTACTGAAGTATTTGATGAATTGTACCCAGGTACGAGTATGTAATATTAAGTGTATGTACTCATAGCATTAAGGAGAACTCAAGGTATCTATAAGATGGTTGGGAGAGTTCCAACCAGTACGGATTAGTGTACTACAGGGGCTAAATGTAGATCGTGGTTGAAGGTCATTCTATGGCCGTCTGTGAACGATTAGTGAACATAGCTACCACAGATGGCCGATGAAATTATAAAAGAACATTGATTTGGAAAAAGAATAAATGTATCAGAACTATGTGAAGTGTTGGAATTGATCCAGAAACTATACTTCAAAGGAAATATCTTGTATGCATTGGTGTGAACTTAATACACCTCGTTATCTCGTATGACGTATACCCATGCTGGAGCGCCTTGGGCGTACGGCATTGATATTATAACCCAATGAATTTCCCCAGGAACAAGCAAACCAGAACCTTACCTTAGTGTGTAATTTAGGATAAAGATATTTATAAGGCATAAAGTCACAATAGATAGGAAAATGGAGATGTGAGAATCATTAGAATTCGAAGTGAAAATTAGAAATTGGAAACTGTAGGCCTAGTCGGTAAGAGGCGGGGAGCATTATCCTCAGTATCGCCCGTCTTTTCACCAAAACAGGTCAGTGCCCTTCATCGTGCTTTATTCAGCCCCAAAAAGACTTATCTAGCAGTTTTTACATCTTAAAACCTTGCTTGATGTTATAAAGTGAAGTCATAGTGTACTAGTGTGTGGTGATGAAAGCCCCTCAGGCATTACTCTGAGTATCGCCCGTCTTTTCACCGAAACAGGTACCACGACGCGCATTCAGAGAGTCAGCCATTACCTCAACTGTGAGGGACGTGCCATGTGGGGTGCGTCTGCTCGCAGTGGTCATGCACCTTCACTGTGAATCTGTGGATACCCTACATATCACCACCCGGGATAGAAGAAAATCACTGTATACTTGAGAAGTTTTGCGGTCACTACGTGGAGCGACTTCCTAATACCAGGCGTGGAACCAATACTGGTATGATTACCTGGGAAGTATCCCATCTGCTTATCAAGAGAAGTGTAATGAAAATAATAGTTGTTCTCCTGATGAAGACCAACTCTTTTTGTAATGTAACAGGTGATGTTATACTGATGTGTTTGGTGTCATTGTAAGGAGGAATGACCGAGGTAAGGAGGTCAGTAATTGTTATGAGGAATGAGTATGTTAATGACACGCAATTAATGTAAGACGTATGTTGTTGGGTCATGTAACTAAAATCATAGTTGTTCTTCTGAGGAAGGCCAACTCTTCTTGTATTTTGACGGGATGCAATATGTTTTACAAGGAATAAATTAGTTAAGATATGCTTGTTGTTTCACCCTTCTCCCCACTATCGATGTGGTCAATGAAAAACCCAACCCAATGCCTAGCTTACTCTGCCCGCTACCTAACGAGCTACACACTGTCCAGAGGGGGTCTGGTGGCAGCGACCTTAAAATTAAGAATAGTTAAGTTTTCCCCTTAGAATTAGTGACCCCAGAATCTGGCAGTATATACTCCTACTAGGATATTTCGTGTGTCGTTACGTAATTCAGTGAAAACACTCTCCATATACTCCTCAACCTTTAAATCATCTCTTACAGAAGTGTTATACTTGATATCAACATATAGGGCGACACCACCATTGTGTCGTGACGTGTTGACGCCGTGTCTATTATAATTAGGAATGTTATACAAATGTTCAATATTGTTAGTGAGTTTGGTCTCACAGAACCTAAGTACATCAAATTTGTGAGCAATAGAAGATAAACACTGATCTAAAAAGGTATCTAGATGAAGGGGAATAATGCTGATGTTATGGCTAATCAAGGAGAAGGAATGAGGTAGTAGGAGACTAGAACTAAACTCGGGAGAGTCAGGAAAGTAATAGTTACAGTTGGGGTTGGCGTAACCCAGTGAGTTCTGTAGAAAGGCATCAGGATCGACACCATGGGTAAATGGGGTGTAACATACGATCTGGCACATCTAAGGGAATGACACTAGCATCATCATTGTGGGAACATTGATACTGATTAAGGAACAGTAAAAACTCAGGGTCACTGAGGTTTGAAAAAGGAAGATCTATGAAAATTATAATGGAGGGGGGGGGGGTAACGTACTCACAAGTGCTACAACCAACAGAATTAGGATGACCGGTACTGTTGAGGGTGAAGAGGATAAAAGAAAAAGAAAAGTAACAGAGACGTGACCGATCGCCCAAGCGGCGAACGAGCCGATTAGTGGTGAAGAGGATAAACGTAAAAGTAACACTGGAGCAGTTCAGGTACATTCAGGAGCCGGTGCATGCCCAGTACCTGCCAAGAGTGCGTAACGGAGAGCCAGTACATGACTAGCTTCAAACATAGGAATAGCTTCAAACATAGAATAGCTTCAAACATACGAATAGCTTCAAACATAGGTCGAATAGCTTCAAATATAGGTTGAATAGCTTCAAACATAGGTTGGATGCTTACTGTATATGAGCATAGGGGTTGGGTGTAAACGGGACCGCCCAGTATGGGCCAATAGGCCCGCTGCAGTTTCCTCCATTCTTATGTTCCTATGTTCTTATGACTAGTACTTACGTGACAGAGACATCACCGATCGCCCAAGCGGCCACGAGCCGATCAGTGGTGAAGAGGATAAGAGGAAGGATCCGCCTCTGGTATCAAGAGATCCTATTTTATTACTTAAATTTTTGATGGTATGTATATGAATGTAGTGCATCTTTCGTTCATATTAGGAACAATAATCATCCCATGGATTGAAAAAACAATATAGAGGTGTTTAAGTGCAAGCGGCTAACGAGCCGATCATTTGGTGAAGAGGATAAAAGAAAAGGAAAAGTAATCAGAGACGTAACCGGTCGCGTAAGCGGCTAACGAGCCGATCAGTGGTGAAAAGGATAAAAGTAAAAGTAAAGTAAGAGAGTCAACATGTATCATTGAAAGCAAGTCTGATTAAGTAAATGAATTCTATAAACCTTAGTGATGGTCAGTACAAAATTGATATGTTACATAAATCTATTTGTCAGTGGCCCAAGGTTGAAAATGCTTTGAAAGCATTTGAGGTAGATGATTAGCGAGTCTCAAGTTTTTGACCTAACTCATTTTTTAAAGCTCTTCTTTCGTGTGCGGTGGAGGAGGTGGTGTGTGGATTAGTGGATCCCATGTTATTGACATGACCTGATGTCATATAAGGTCACCCTTTGTATATAAGCCTCTCAGTCCCTGTAAATTCAGTTGCCTCTGAAGATGTCTTGAACAAAGACGAAAGTTAAGGCGCTCCAGTGTTTCCCTTTTCCTGTGTAGTTTTATCGATATTATCTTTATTACATGTATATGTGTAATTTAATTTTAACTCCTGTTGGTGTCTCTTCTAGCGATATATTCTCCAAAATAACCGCAATTAAAAGTATTCCTCGAGTGACATGCACTGAGCTGACGTAAATATTCGTGCTTTAAGTTATAAAATATATAAGATTATTTGTTTAATTATAGTTTTGTTATTTAAATATATTAAAGAAAAATAAGTAAAAGTATTAAATATATATTAAAATTAACTGACAATAATATCTTAAAGGATATAAACCACAACTGGTGCACGAGTGGGCGAACGGAGCCTTTGGTTGTTATGATCTTTGGGAGAATATCTGAGGAAGATTACTGCTGCCTTATAAGAGCAGTATTACCTTGTGTTAACAGCCAGTTCATTCATCTACTGTTCGCTGGTGAGTTATAAGGTCGATTAAAGTATAAAAACGTTCATCAAGGTTTTCAAACGGTAAAATTAAGAAGATAAAACAAGAATTTTGTTTGAGGTTTTTATTGTGTTGAGGTGA
Source organism: Homarus gammarus (assembly GCA_958450375.1). Taxonomy (NCBI): domain Eukaryota; kingdom Metazoa; phylum Arthropoda; class Malacostraca; order Decapoda; family Nephropidae; genus Homarus; species Homarus gammarus. Next base: position 548,290 of record CAUDMG010001588.1, on the reverse strand, counting down.
CAGTGTTGAGGTGAAGATGACACACTATTAACATGGTGTGTGTCATGGTTTAATGTTGTGTATATAAAGCTCATGTGTACGGGTTCATTAAGTGGAAGAAAAGACAAATTCACTATATATCTATTAAATGAGGTGTTCAATTATTCACAGGGTAGTAATTAACATGCTGTCCGACTAATTACCAAAATGTAGCCGCAATGAAGTCAAATAATGGCCCTACATGAATAAATCGGACTGCTAATCACTTCTCGACTAGTATTTGGTGTCACAAAGTAAAAAAAAATTGGAAAACTTACTTTAATCTGAGTTGTGTTGTGTTAGGTTAGGTACATGCACTTGATCTATTAACTCAGATTAAATTAAGTTTACCAAATTTTTGTGACTTTGTGACACCAAATACTAGTCGAGGTTAGGTTAGGTTAGGTACATGCACTCGATCTATTAACTCAGATTAAATTAAGTTTACCAATTTTTTGTGACTTCGTGACACCAAATACTAGTCGAGAAGTGATTAGTAGTCCGATTTATTCATGTAGGGCCATTATTTGACTTCATTGCGGCTACATTTGGGTAATTACTCGCTCTCTCGGTACATGCACGCGATCTATTAACTCAAATTAAATTACGTTTTCCAATTTTTTTTTACTTTGTGACTCCAAATACCAGTCGAGAAGTGATTGGCAGTCCGATTTATTCATGTAGGACCATTATTTGACTTCATTGCGGCTACATTTGGGTAATTAGTCGGACCCATTACATGTGTTAGGTTCAGTCTCTCATTCATTGCCATGTGTACGGTCATTGAATATGTGCAGTCTTCAATTTTTCGGGTGGGTAAAGGTGGAGGAAACGGTTATCACCAGAAGTAACTTATGGAATTGGTCCAAAATTTTCAGAGATGTTATTTGCATGACCCTTATATAAGAAAATCGATAAAACAATGCACAGAACCATTCAGGGTTAGTGTTTGGTTGTTGCCAACAACTACTTATATATTCAGTTTTAGGTATTATTTTACTTTAGGAAATAACACGCCCAAAAGTTATAAACTGCTGAAACATTTAGATCTCGCTATTCTGAGTATTTTTAACCCCATATAGGTAAAGGTGTAGATAATGGCTACCACCAGAAGGAATTGTCCGACTTGGTTGAAAATTTTTCTACACACTAATATTATATTAAACACCAAAATGGAAACGACAATGCATAGAACCTAATAGTACCTAACCTAACATACCCATAGGTTGGGTATGTTAGTTCAGGTTCTATGCATTATCGCGTTAATTTATATGTTAAACAACTTACCTTAATACTGAGGTTGATATACATCAGCTATGGCGAGGAGGAATACATGGAAGCGTTCACCTTCATTTATAGGAAACGTCTCTTGAAGAGGGATTCAGCGAGGTAAACAACAAAAATGGCCTTGGGAGGAGAATTGTGAAGCGGGATAGAGTAAATAAAAAATAATTAAAGTCATAATAGAAAGTTGTCGTTTCTTTTAATATACGTAGTTAAAATCATCAAAACAATAAGTACAGTAAAAATAAAGAAAATCAACAAACGACTTCTGGTGGTACCGTTATCTTTACTTTTACCCCCATATATACATGGCGGAAATGGATTATAGGGACACAATTGAATTTAATTGATTTTACATGGTTTTCAGTCTTTGAGGAGATTTATCGGCACATCAAGCATGCGTGATAGACTGACGTCATCCAGTCGTGACCAATGATGTATCGACATCATGTGAATTTTTTTCGACCAATCACATTTGATTTTCTTAAAAGGAAGCAGCCTGGGTAATTTCATTGACCAGTCTCGGCTAGGGGTTAGGTTAGGTCAGATAACTCGTTTTCGTGTTCTCCCCTCCCCCCCAAAAACTTTGATTTCCCAGGCTCTTCCCCATTGTTGTTCGGGGGGGGGGGGGGGGGGGGGGGGTAGCAAAATGAGCCATTTTCGCTAAAAATGAAGGTGAGCTTCGTTTAAAATACACTAGAAAAAGATATATTGGTCAACCCCCGGGGACTTATGTTCTAAAGTAAAAATTTACCCAGTTTTAAATTGGGAGAAAGAGAAAAAACAATATTTATTCTATAGCATTTCCGTTGGAAATTTATATTTTTCGAGTATTTTAACCAATAAAAGTGCCAACAATATTAGTTGTTCAAATTGGGGGCTAATATATGGCTCGTGACCATCAGCAGTATGGTAATTATGGGGCGTGTTTTTAGACAAAGTTTTTTCACTGATTACTTTCACCTTTATTCATTTTCTTAGACAAATGCTTAGTTTTCTAGATACTGTATAGGCGAGTTGAGATAGCATTCTTACACTTGCATCATTGGGTGTGATGTGGCACATGTAACAATGTACCGTGAGGGCAAATACACAAGATGTGGCCATCAGCGATTTGATAATTACGTACGAGTGTTTTTAGACACAGTTTAGTACGCTGATTACTTTCAATTCTAATAATTCTCACGTGTAAATGCTGAGTATAGGCGAGTTAAGATGTAGGTTAGGTTAAGTTAACTTGACTTTGTTTGGTTAGCACATGATTTTAGCTATTTTTAAATATTTTTTCAAACATAATACAGTATCCTCTAATAAAATCAGTGAAAACTGGATTATTTTAAACCCATTCTCATTGAAAAACAGCAGATGGTCACAATCCAAATAATTAACAAAGTAGGCTGGGCTTTGAAGCAGAGGGAAAATGTTGGATAAAATACTAAAAACTTAAAATGAACACCAAACAAACTTTGAAAAACCTTACCTACCCTTTCCTAACGTCTAAAAAGGTTAAGAATCACTTTAGAGTTTATGGGTCTTTTCTCATCTGAACACTGAAAACAATTCCTTCAATACTAAAATCCGAAAACATTAAAAAGCTAAGCTTTTTATAGTTTTATGATTTTTATAGATTAGGTAAGCTTTTCAAAAGTTTGTTTGGTGTTTTTTTTTTTTACCCCACTTTTTCCCTCTACTTCAAAGTAATATTGTTGGTAATTTCATTGGTTGTATTCGACAAGTAGAACTTTCCAACTGAAACACTAAAGAATATATTTTTTATTTTTTCTCCTTTCCCTCTATATAAGAGTCAATATACAGTATAAGTAGGTGCTGGCAACTACTAAATATTTACCCCTAACAGAACCTGACCTACCCTAACCAAACTTACCTACCTAAACCTAATTTCCTAACCGCTTAAAAAGTTTTTTAGCTCTATGAACCTGTCGATGGTCACCAATATTCCCCCTAATCCGTTTTATGGCAGGGTGTTGTGTTCTGGCTGAATAAAATCATCTGGCATTTGTCAGAATAAAATACTCTCCTTGAAACAAGCATCTCATGGCTTTCTCAGCTGTCCTTGGTCAAATTGACTGAATGTTAACCTCACTTGATATAACGTAAAATATATAGTACTGTACAGTAGTCTGAGAATTAAAGTTCAAGCTGAGATTTATGCAGTTGTACAGTATAGCTAGCTATTGACAGCTTGTAGACAGTTCCAGTAATCAAAGTTTTCTTGGTATCAAAATGTTGCCCTAACTATGTAGTTTTCATACGTGAGAATCATTTGCTAGTTTAAAGTGCAAGCAATAAATAGAAATCAGAAATCAAAATCCATTTTTTTTCAAAAAATTTCAAATGTTGCAAAACTTTCTCTGGCAGGCGAGTACCCAAGTACAATACATAGAGTAATATAATAAGTGAAAAATATTAGAACTTTGTCTCTCTTGAACATTTAGAAACAATCTGGGGTGCTTCTTATATTCTATACTTTATATTGTAATACAGTGACCCCTCGGTTAATGAACTCAATCCGTTCCAGAAGGTCGTTCGTTAACCGAAAAGTTCGTTAACCGAAACCATTGTTTCAATGGGTTTTTGGGTAATTGGTTCCAGCTCACCGAAAATTTCCTAAATTCAACAAAAATGGTAGAAAAGTTCACTTACTTTGAGGTGTGTATGTAGAAGGCTCCTGGATGATGATGATGATGGGAATTACAATGGGGGTAGAGGAGAAGGAAGAAGAGAAGGCATTGGGGTGGAAGAGAAGTCACCCCATGGCACCATTTCACCCATAAAATTTTAGTTCTCTTGGTGTATTTCAAGATTATTCTCTTTAAATCAACTCTGCACTGCATTATATTTTGTCAATATGTAAAATATATTTCAAAATGACCAATAATTTGCTTGGAAACACAGAAAAAAGCATTTAGTTGAAGAGAGTCTCAAGCAAGATGTTACCTCCTGTGAAAACAGAGAGAGACTAACGCCTGTTTGCTGTGTTAAGAGGCTGGATGCTGCGCTTTAATCTAGTCACTTTACCTTCAATTATGTTCAATAATTGTTAAAATGACTAAAAAATTGAATATTAAACTTTTAAAATTATTGAATAGTATAAACTTCTTGATATTTACTAAAATAGTTAGGAATTTAAGCCCTAGAACCAATTAATGTGTTGGCGGACTGATACTAAAGCTAGTTGCCCGGCCACTGCAAGCGAAAACATGTTGAGGTCGGTTCGTAAGAAATTCGTTAACCGAATTTTTGTTCGTTAACCGAATTGAAGATCCTTATGGAAGGCAGTTCGTTAACCGAGGCGTTCGTTAAACGAGGGGTCACTGTACAGTCATGCGCCGGTTAACGTCCGATCGCATATACGTCCGTGCCCCCCCCCCCTCAAAAAAAAATCCGTGACGCCTGCTTGACCACCACTGCACGACCCCCTGACGGAGACACGATGATCCTCCCCATACTGGTCAGATATTATGTGTCAAAGGAATATGCTTCCTATCTTAGGCTATTTTTAAACATTTGCCTCCAGGTGTAATGTTAACCTACATCTATTGAGGATAAAATCTTTCACCTACAAATTGACAATAACACATTTGCTGTAATCAGACATATCTAGTTGCCTCAACAATTGCAACCCCAGTTGCAATTGGGGTTGCTATTTCAAATTCTGTGGCATTACTAAGTATAGTGAAGTCTCTGGTGCACTCTAAGATTAAGAGAGAAAACGGAGGACTCAGGCGTCCTGATGTGAGAGAAAACGGACTCGTATGGTGGGGGACCAAATAAAAAAAGCATAGCTACATGTTTTGTGGACTACAGTATTAAGCGTACCCTTTTCATCACTTTGTAATAAACCTAGCCATGCCTATGTGTGTTTATGATATTTACCATAACATTATATATATATTTAGTGGGTATAAATGGTCGTAAAATGGGAAACTTGGGGTTGGGTCTTGGGTGCCTGGAACCAATTAGAATAAATCCCATAGGTTCTGTACTTTCGTTATCGGTGGGGTCCCAATTAGGCGCTATAACCAAGGGATGACTGTACTGTACTGTATATACTTGTGACACTGGCCAGTTGCTTCTGGTGTTATGGTACAGGGGTACCAAGTGACAGCACTAGGATCCCGCTTCCTCTATCAAGGAATATACAATTAAAATTTAAATTGAAAAAAAAACATTCAAATAATGGGACCTAGCGAACCTAAATGGCCCTAGAGCAGGCACAGTCATGTATGCATCGCGTATTCTTATAGATTGTGCTGCCAGGCATACGATATCTAGTGAATTTAGTCAATATTGTACAGTAACAATGGACCTAAGTGCAAACCTGTATTTTACATGTACTAAATGATTACGGAACTAAAATTGTTATGTCTATTGCAAATATAGCTTGTTTATATAGGTATTCAAATAAATTACTATCTTACAAGAATCCCTCCAATGTAAGTTATATTCACCCAGGTCGTTTGGGTGGCAAATTATGAGAAGAGCTTAGTCACTCTTAAGTACACTGTACTGTACAAACAATTTGACTTACAAACAAGCCTCAGGAACGTAACTCGTTCGTAAGTAGAGGAGCACCTGTATACCTTTGATGTGTTTGGCCTTAGGACAATTATTTCTTTTACTTTTTTCACAATATTTATCTAGGATGGTGTGTGCATGTATATCAGTAAAATTAATGAAGAAGGTTACGTATATCTTCCCGAAAATACGAGATGAAAAATAATAGCTTGGCCAAGTAGCCTGGTGGTTACAGAGACGAGTCTATCCTGGTTACAATGCCGTCAGTGATGTTAACAGATGTAAATGTGAAAAGAAAGTTATTTGTAAATCTTAATTTGTAACAGGTATTTATAGATTGATAAATAAATGTTACAGGTATGACCTTAATAGAGTGTAATGCTTGTAAGAGTTCAGAAATGGTTACTGCTTAGCTACCTTTGAAGAGTTGGGTGTTTGCCTTACAGGTGCTAATCGTAAGCAATAACATATTTTTAATTCTGGATTTGGGTGAGGTAGAATTTAGCGTATTGGAAACAGCAATGGGGGGATTCATTAACTTGCGGGAGACCGCAACTTCACATATAGGATGCAGGATGATTTTATAGCCATTTTTCAGACAAAAAAGTGCGTCTTATATGTTGATCAGCCTGTGGTTTTCTGGTGCAACTTTCCTACTTTTCTTGTATTGTACTGGGGTGATGTTGGCTAATTTTCTCTCTCTCTCTCTCATATGAAAGCCTTACAATTACTTTTCTGTATTCATCTTAAGCATTTATGTGAAGTGATTTTGGGTTGTGAATGCATTGTACTTTGAATTTATTTCTTCTTCAGATAATAATTGTTTAAAAAAACCCAGAAGATTTTCATGAAGGTTTTATTACAAGGATTAGGTGTGGACCTCATGAGGATGTGTTTGCTGTGACGAGGGTGTGACTGCTGCCAAGGTGTTGTGGCGGAGGTGATGATAGTACTGTTGACGGGGACTGCAGTAGGATGGAGGAGGAGGGCAGTGTGCAGTTTATACAACAGAAAAACAATGTTCCCACCTGCTGTACATTCCATCCAAAGGTGAGCAGCAGACACATAAACTGTACCTTTGCAGTACTGTACAGTAATTGTATTACTCAATTGTGAGTAACTTCCTTATTTTCAGATTCATTTTCTTTATTATATATGTAACAGAAGTGCTCTTAAAGAACCATACTCTACTATACAGTATACACATGGAATTTGTACTGCTCTCATATCTGGGGGGGGGGGGGTTCTTCTGCCTAACTGTTAGATTGAGTGGAATCGAAGGCATTTCGTCTTATTAACTCTCCTCCTTTAGTCAATAATATTTCTTCCCTTTCTCTTCACCTCAATGTTTCTTCACTCTTTTACAGGTACTTTAACGGGTGATGTTCGGTGGATTTGATATTCTGTGTACCGCTGGCAAGGTAGTGGGCTCGTAACACTCGTCTTGCCTGCGGTGCCCACTGTTTCTGTGTGGATGTCGGTCACACTAGAATAACCCATTACAGTACATCCTTCTTTCCTCACACAGCCAAACTGTGGAATAATTTGCTTTCTTCTGTGTTTCCATCATCTTACAATCTGTCTCACTTCAAAAAGCTTGTTTTCTGTCTACTTTGTGGTGTAGATTAACATACTCTTTTTCTCTAATTTTTTTTTTCATATCCCCCCCAGGCCCTGTTGTGGGTCGATGACCTGACCCGAGTGGGCTATTCTCCATAAAAAAGTTTTATATTTTATTCTTATTGTTTGTGAATCAGAAATATTGTTTCAAGGTCATATAAATATTTAATGGGTAGTAAAGCTCTTTATTTGTATATAATTTTCTTGCAAATTTGATTATTCAATCTTTAATTGCAGGATCGATATGCATTCGCATTTGGTGGAAGTGAAGGAGAGATAACATTAGTCAATGCTCTGCGAGGGGAGATAGTGCGTTCAGTTCCACTTGGCTCTCTTAGTGTTGCACGAGCCATCAACGCTCTCAATTTCACTCCAGACGGCTCTAAGGTAAGACCAAATTATACAATTTTGATTTAATTGGCTGTCTTGTATTGGTTATGGATTAGATGTGATACTGTACAGTATACTATGCAGTACAGTAATTTAGTATAATTTTAGCTACAGTATCATGAAACAAATTTAGATTGAAAATTAAATATGTGTCCTGTTCCCCCAAATATGCCATTTTAATGCAGGACATGATTTCAGAGACATTATGTAACCAGAGTACATGCACTGTGTAGGTGATTACTTCTAATGTACAGTGACAGATTTATAAAGCCAGGCTACTTTTAACCTTTTCTCTGTGGCCTTTATATAGCACAGTACAGCTACTCCTCGACTTACGACCACCCGGACATAAGATCTTCAAAGTCGTACCAAAATTTTGTCAAATTACGTATTTTCGAGTCCCGACTTTAGTGATTGCGCTGTGTACTGACAAAATTTTCGTTTGTAATTCACTTTAAAATGGCTGGCAAGCTTAAAAGTGAGAGTTTTGTGGTACTGAGAAGAAAAAGAGAGACCCATTTTAGATTTTCTATGTACGTAATATTTAAGTATTTTTGACTTACGACCAATTCGACTTACGACCTGGATTTGGGTCCCTAACCCCTTCGTAAGTCGAGGAGCAGCTGTCTGTGGTAACACGTATTTTTATTTCGTTCACTGCGGCAGATGAATGTACAGTAGGGGGCAGTGAAATTTTGCTCAAAGCTGCACTCTTCAGGCATTGTTCCTTATACATACCTAAGACTCCATGCCAAATTTGAAGCTGATATGTCGAGGTTTAGTCTGCCGCATTTTCTACTGAAATTTTTAAATTTACCTACAGTACTAGCCAAACAGCCGCTGTGGCGGTGCAATGTTCTGTTCAGTGTTTATCAACTTTTTTTTCATATCTCTTATTTCATTTAAGTTGTCTTGTTGCAGATGAGTATGGTGCTATGTCTATATTGATTATCAGCCTTTTCTCATTTCATTTCTCAATGTTGTGTTACTCTATTTTGATGGTAAGAAGACCGCCACTCGTGTGATGATAAAGAATGAGAAGACTGAGAAATGGAGTTCGAGGATGATGGTGAAAGATCATTATGTCATCATGGTTGAGCCTGGCAATGAATATCTCACATGTGACTCCCAAGACTGGACACAGAAAGCAGATTGCCAAAACTATTCACGAGTTTCTGGTGGAGAAAAATATAACCCAGCAGCCCATTGTGTGTGTTGGTTGTGATGGAACCAATGTAAATGTAGGATCAGAAAATGGAGTCATTCATCATCTTGAAATGTTACTTGGTCACCCGCTCCATTATTTCATATGTCAGCTTCACGGAAATGAGCTGCCTTTCCGCGCAGTTTTTTATCACTATGATGGTAAACCAAGTGGTCTTGAGCATTGGCGTGGTCCCATTGGAAAGCAGATCAAGGAGTCTTTGTCTGAGCTTCCAGTTGTCGCCTTCCAGCCAGTCAGTTTCCCTGATTTCCCTGTGTTTAATGATGAAGTGGAAAATGATCTGTCCTGGGATCAGAAATACCTGTATAGGATTTGTAAAGGAGTTATCACAGGTGTTGTTGAAGATGACTTGGCTGCTATTGAGCCAGGTCCTCCCTGTGTGTCAAGGTGGAACACCTTGTGGAGTAGAATCCTCAGGCTGTATGTAGCAACATCAAGACCCAGCCATGAGTTGAAAAGAATTGTCATTACAATAATAAAGTTCAGTGCTCCAATGTGGTTTTACATCAAGATACACCCTTACGTAACACACGGTTCAAGGAACGTATTCCAGTCCCTGCTATATATGAAACACCTGAATAGTGAGGAGGAGACAATAGTGAAGAAGGCTGTCCAGAGAAATGCATACTTCGCCCACACAGATCAACTTCTTCTTGGTATGTGAGCAGATGAGGACATGACTGTTAGAGAAAAAGCTGTCTCAATGATAAGAAAAATTAGAGAGGAGAATCAGCAAAAGGAAGAATGTACTGGCAGATCTGAAGAGGAGGCGGAAGATACTGATGCTGCTGTTGACGAGAATTTGTTAAACTATACTGATGAGGAGGGTAAAGATGGAGATGGGAATGAGGATGTGCCTCCTGTAGTCAACATGAGAAAGGTGGTGACTCCGAAACTAAAGTGGCAAGCAAAAAACTATCATTCCATGAGTAACTGGAGGAATGAACTCAAGACTGAGCCTCCTTACATTGCTTCTCAGTCAAATCTACAGGTTAATGACATTCTTGAGACACCATTAGTGGTGCCCAAGTGGCCAAACAGCACTCAGGCGGTCGAGAGAGGCATAAAAGTGATGATTGAAGCTTGCACTGAAGTGACGGGATACGAATCGAGAGATGGATATATTAGGCAAAGATTATTGTCTAGGAAAATGATGCCAAGGTTCCGCACAAAAAAGAATTTCAATATGAACTTGTAATGATTTTCTATACGGTGTACCTGTAAAATAACATGTGAATTAAATCGATGTCACCCATGTAAAATTTATCATTATCCTGGAAAACATTAAATGACACCTAATTTTTGGTATACACTAAAAGTTGACAAAAAGTCGTTTGCGATGCCGCAGGGTAAGTATGCATGAAATAGCATGAAATTTTGCACAGGTGTTTGTTACAGCCATACAAACGATGCCTGAAAAGTGCAGCCTGCAACTCAAATAAGTGTTTTTTCCCTGCACCCTTATGTACAGTGATAATGGTGACTGACATTTCACGATGTTAACTATTCCCACTTTCTGTGCATTAATCTCTCACTATGTCAGAGAAGCCTGTACAAGAGCATCACAATGCCACAGAAGTGGCTGAGAATCCAGAGGAATTTATGGACTGTATTTACAGTACAGTGAGTTCTGCTATAACGCGTGTTTTGACAACGCGAATTGGCTCTAACGCGATTTATGAATAGAGGAACGATATTTGTATAACGCGAACGCTTGTTTGCTGTAACGCGATTTTTGCTTACTATTTCTCCAATTTTGTGGTATTAACTGTGAATATAGTAAAGAAGAATATCTCCAAGAAGTGTTCTGGTGATTGCATTCCCGGTGATGATCGTAAAAGAAAGGCGATAATCCTTGAAGAGAAGCTCGATGTTATCTACCTCAAAATCACCCTTCTCCCCATCAAGTTATATTCATATTTTTTCAAGGTAAAGTGTTACATTTACTGTATGATTTCATTATTAGATGTGAATGTAACATTTATTAGACTGTGCTATCCTTTGTGTTAGGCTAACTACTAAATTTTTTTCGATTTCGAGTAGTAATCTGCACCTAACCCTATTTTCTCCATAAGCCCTGTTATTTCTATTACGCCAATTTCTATAACACGATGTTTTACAAGAACACAACTATCGCGTTATAGCAGAACTGACTGTACTGGATAGCATTGGCTGATGAGTTGAGTGACATCACATGTGAACTACATGCAGAAGAGAAGAATAAATATGTGAAAAAATGCACTAGAAAATGAAAAACACAGTGGAGTATGCTTGTGCTTAGCAGTGTTGACAAATTGACACCAGCAGATGACACATGCTCTGTACCGCAGCAGGACACAGTTCACCTGAAAGAGTGCATCACGGCAGTGGTGGCCTCCTTAACCCCCAAGATGTTGAAATTGTGTGGAGGGATTTAATTTGTAATAAATAAATTTAAGATTATATTACAATTGTATTATAACTATTAATTGTATGAAACAACACTGACTTTGTCAATGTAGAATATGAACTTAATAATTTGATTGACACACAAGTCAATTTATGGCGGAGAGAGCTGTTTGCTCCATTAAGAAGGCAGAGCTACTCACACCACCGAGAAGGACAAACCTACTCACTGCCTTTATAATTTACATTTGATGCAGTTATCAACATATACTGTAGTTACAACTCAACTCTAGCAGAACCTCAATTGAACTACTGTACACTACATAACAAACTCATAACCCCTTCCTGTTAGAAATATCAGCTAAGGATCGAGTAGTTATGTTTTGGGAAAGGTTGATTCAGGCAGAATTGGGGTGGAGGTAAGCCTCCTATAACACAATTTAATTTAATGTCACTTTTTTTTTACATCATTTAAGATATTGTAATGTAAATACTGTATATCACATTACAAGCTTAGATGTAGGTTCACTCTTAATCTCATATGGGAAAAATGGATGAGCAGAACTGGAACTGGTACCAACTGCCCTGTCAAATATCATCTGATTTCACACTAAGGAGGAAATTCTGTTTTATATGCTTAAAAAAAAGAATTACAGGAATATTTATTTCAGTATCAGGTAGAGCTCTCTGCTGCTGGAGTTAACAGGTCAGCACATACAGTAATGTATTCTATTGAGAGGATGTTAGGCGCTTTTCTTTGTTACATTTAAGAATTTAGAGGAATCATTTAGGGTGTTTGTTAGTCACTTGATAGTGGATTGAATCATTTAGTGTGAGCAATTAGGTCGGCTAATATCCCGCATTTGGATTATGAGCCTCCATTCATGCTTCTTGACTGATCAGGATTTCCACATGAAAGGTAATTCCAACACTTAGGTCTTGTACCATTGCAGAAATGTCTTCCTACACCCCGTGTGGGAACCCGTGTCTCCCAACGGCACCATCACAGTAGTAGTATCACTATTTATGAATGAATGGGTATTGGTAGTGTAACGATGGACGTGATTGGTAGAGAGGTTTACTATAGGTCATATAGGTTGGCTGTTGGAGACACGAGTTACCACGGGGTGGGGGAACACATTTCCGCAACTGTACCTGCAGGGAGCTGTTAAGGTTAAATGTCCTGGTTAATTGCTTATAAGTTGAATTCTCTTGACTCCATGATAATGACTTTTATAAAATATCTTGTGAATGTTGATTGCAAATACTCTACAGGTATCCCTCATTTAACAATTGCTCACTCTCAATTTTTTGGTTTAGTGAATAAAAATTTACCACCTTTTCTCGTTTAAAAATTGTAAATTTTCAATTTAGTGATCTTTGACGTACTGGGAAAAATTCGGGAGGGAATCATGGCAAGCACAGTGAGCCCACCCAGCTGGGGAGTTAATAGGGGGGAAGCCTCCCCCCCCCCCTTCCAAAAATTTGTGGAAATCTGACCAATACAGTGAAGCCTCAAATAACGACGTTAATGTGTCCTCCAATATTGCAGTGTAAAGTGAATCGTTGTGTTGCGACTCATTAATTACCATTAAAATAAAGCAATAATAATGAGATACGTTCCCAAGTGTGACCTTTTCATATCTTTTGTGTGGCTTGTTTTCCCTCTTTTCCCAACAAAACAATACAATTAATGAAAATTGCAAACTATATTCTTTAAATAATGTTTCTGAATGCACTTTATATAATATACAGTGGTCCCTCGGCTAACGAACGGTTCGATTAACGAATTAGCTCCCATAAAGATTTTCAGTTCGATTAACGAACAAAACTTCGATTAACGAAATCCTTACAACATACACTTTTTGTTGTGCGCATCAGCTGATCGGCCAGTCCGCCAATACAGTAATCAGTTCTATGTTTACATTCATTTCCAGTGGAGTAAATATCAAGATAGTTGGTCTCTTGAATGATTCTGCATTTTTTATATTAAAATTATTGGTCATTTTGAAATTTAGTTAACATATTGATAATGTACAGTGCAGAAGTTATTATGAAACACGAAGAAGGCATTAGAACCAATGCACTCTGCAAAGAATATGGCATGTCATCATCGACTGCCTCTACAATCAGCTGTTTGATATGTAAGCAAAGCTGCTGGGAATACGACATACACACCTCAAAGTAAGATAAAATACAGTAATCTATTGTTTGTTTTTTATTATTGTACAGTATACAGTACAGTACTGTATTTAGTTTATATTTAATGTTTTGTTAATTCTATTACCGGTATACAGTACTTTGTATGTATACTTTTTCTGTGAGTTGGAACCAATTACCCAATATCCCATTGAAATAAGAGATTCGGTTAACGAAAGACTGTGGAATGAATTGTGTTCGTTAACCAAGGGACCACTGTAAATGAATAATTATATGGTCACACAAGAAGAGATGGGACGCCATTGTTTTCGTTTGAGATTACAGCTGGGAGTCCGGGACAATAGTTCTACACGAGAAAATGAAGAAAATGAGACCCTGGTTGTAGCTGTAGTAAAATTAATGTAACAAAATTAATATACTGTGTATATGTTTTAAGTAATTTTATTTAATGTTAATAAATGGAACAATATAAGTTGCTAACCACTAATGGCAAAGAAAAAAAAAAGAGATGGATTGGGAACGCCAACATATACGTACGTGTACATTTAAGGATACCGCGTTATTTATCTTTTTAAGAATATGTAAAAAAGATTCATTATTGTTTATTACTGAATATGTATTTGATTGAATTAATCTTTATATATGCGAAATGAACAATACAATTTATTAATAATACGTAGAATATTAAAACACACAAGAGGATAAGAGACGGCATTGTTGTCAGTGTTTACACCAGGGGTTCCCAAGCTTTTTCTAGCACGACCCCATCCAGTGTTGTCAACTATCCAGTGCGACCCCAAATCATTTCACTGGCAGACCCAAAGGACCCCAGCGACCCCACCGACCCCATGACCTCTTTGCGCATATATGTCGAGCCCTGTAACTCCACCATGTCTGAGTTGACTGGAGACCCAGCTGCTCGCTTTAACTCTCCTGATGCACTGAGTGAGCCAGGCGACTGTGGTGTTGACCTTGACACCAACGGAGAAGATGGCTTTCAACTAGTTCAGTCCAGGAACAAGCGGAAGGCCGAAAAGGCAGAAAGACTCAGAGACAACCAACTACAACCACAACCCCCCATGAGAGTAAGATTGTACTTCCCTGGAGGTACATCACCTGAAGACAAGTATCTCTGGCTGAACGATGCGGAAGACAAATATCCTGAGGCTGAGTTTCAGTTCAGAGTCGGTACACAAGATCATGTTCTGATTAGAAACGACCCAGCAGTCATACAGGATCTCCTCACCAATAGCATAAGGGGAATAACCATGGAACAATCATCCCAACCATCGAGCAAGAAGACCATAATAATCATAGGGCTCGACCAGTACCAGACCCCTACACTACTAGAAGCCCATCCCTACATCAGAAGGACGAAGCGACTCAGGGGCAAGAATGCAGTCATTGCAGACTGGGTTGGCTCGGAAGACCCACCCAAGACCATTCGAGTCCGTGGTGCCTATCGGACTCTGAAGGTAACTCTCTATCAGCCCCCTAACCGGAGGTGTTACAACTGTCAGCACTGGGGCCATGTGGCTTACTAAGATGACGAAGTCATCAGGTTCAACTCTGGCTGAAGTTGTAGCTTTCCATAAAGCTGTTGCTGAAACTGTTACTGAACCTGAAGTTAATGTTGAAGCTGCTCATGATGCTGAATTTGATGCTGTAGCTGAAGTTGATGGTTTAGGCCTTCGAATAATAAAGCTGTTGAAAGAACCTTGCACAGCTGCTTTCTTTTCTCATTATACATCTTTATGTAGAGGTCATTTGTGCATATTTAAATTTTAATGCTTTGTTCAGTTAATGGGTCCACTTCAGAAAATATGTTCATATATTATCCACAGACCTTTCACCTTTTTCATATCGTTTTAACACATCTAGTTTCTCAGCTAAGCTCATACACTTTCTATTAGCTTTTGAACCAACACTACCATCACTTGCTCTCTTGCTCATGTTGAATAGAGATGCAAAAGTGCTGTAAGAAACCCGAGAAAGTTTTTCTCCTGTTCCTGTTCCAGATGCGTGAAAACAAAAGGCCCGCCAAGTTCCGACTGTTGTTTACCACTCATTAGCCAAGCAGCTTCTTGGCGCAAGGGGCTCTTAATTTTTTTACAGTATTTTTTTTTATATTACATATAATACATACAGGGTATTGGGATTTAGTTATTATTTATATGAAAATGTAATTTTATTTTATTTTTATAATACATGTAATTTGGTCATAAATACGAATGAAATAAAGACGTAAATTGAATTGGGTCCTAAATTAATTAGGGTAATATGTAAAGTTGTTGGTCGAACCGTTGTTATCGGAGGCTTTACTATACTGCATTAAAAAAAAAGTATTGGAATTTTTTGATGGAAAAAGGTGGTCTGGAACTCCCCCCTCCCCCTGGATCCACCCCTGGAAAAACTGGGGATTCTGTGCTCCAAGTGCGTATCATTACAATACTGCACTGTAATGTGGCTTAGAAATAAAGAAATTTCTGTACTCTGTACTGTAAACATTACAACTAATTCTATCCATTCTTACGCTGATGATTCTACTCTTCACTCTTCTTCACATTTTCTCCTTCCCCCTAATTCTTAAACTAGATCTGTTTCTAGAGCTGATATCATTTCATCTATCAATGTGGATCTGTGCAGCATCTCCGAATGGGGAGGTAGAAAGTTGGTTAAACTCAATAGAAATAAAACCACAGTATTTACCAATTACATTTTCTAAATTAGACGATCTCCCACCAATCACATTTCAGGACGCAATCATTCTGCCAAATTCTAAAATAGATATGCTAGGCCTCACTATTTCCTCTAATACAGAGTATGTCATTGAAGCCACACATCCACAACATTGCTAAAGCTGCCTCCCGAATGCTGGGAGTGCTGTACAGATGCCGTAGCAACTTCACTCCTGAGCTATGCTTCAAGTTTATAAGGAATTCATTCGTCCTAACTTGGAGTATGGCTCTCATATCTGGGGTGGCTCTTCTTCTGTTCAACTGTTAGATAGGGTGGAATCAAAGGCATTTTCTCTTATTAACTCTCCTCCTTTAGTTGATAATCTCTCTTCCTTTTCTCTTCGCCACAATGTTGCTTCACTCTCTCTCTTTTACAGGTACTTTAATGGGCAATGTTCGGTGGATTTGGCATCCTGTGTACCCCCGGTAAGGCTGTGGGCTCATAACACTCGTCTTGCCCGCTGTGCCCACCATTTCTCTGTGGATGTCAGTCAAACTAGAATAACCTGTTATAGTACCTCCTGCTTTCCTCACACAGCCAAACTATGGAATGCTCTGCCTTCTTCTGTGTTTCCATACTCATACAATCTGTTTCACTTCGAAAAGCTGGATTTTCGGCATCTTCGTGGTGTAGATTAATAGAATCTTTTTCTTTCATGTTTTTAATTTCTTTTTACTCTTATTTTTTCGCCCACAGGCCCCGTTGTGGGTCGATGATCTGTGCCCAGGTGGGCTATTCCCCGTAAAAAAATAAATAAATAAAACAGTACAGTGCAGTATTTTATAGGATACATTGTACAGTACAGT
Organism: Homarus gammarus; assembly: GCA_958450375.1. NCBI lineage: Eukaryota > Metazoa > Arthropoda > Malacostraca > Decapoda > Nephropidae > Homarus > Homarus gammarus. Next base: position 531,124 of record CAUDMG010001588.1, on the reverse strand, counting down.
AAACCCTTGCCATTCACAAGGATTAGGTTCCCAAAAAGGAGTGAATTGACCAAACTGCGAATTGCAACTTATATACTGTATTACCTTAGTGCACCAATATATAGCTATACAGGTACTCCCCGACTTACGACGGGGTTAGGGACCGACATCCAGGTCGTAAGTCGAAATGGTCGTAAGTCGGAAATGCTTAAATAACACACATAAAATAAAAAATTTGGGTCTCTTTTTCTTCTCAGCACCACAAAACACTCACTTTTAAGCTTGCCAGCCATTTTAACGGGAATTACAGATGAAAATTTTGTCTGTGTACTGACTTTGGGACTCAAAAATACATAATTTGACCACATTTTGGTACTACTGAGGCAGTCGTAAGTGCGGGTGGACGTAAGTCGAGTCGGTTGTAAGTCGGGGACTACCTGTACTGTGTATGAGAAACTTAAGTCACCAATAATATACTTACATTCTTATGTGGAAGTCTGGAGCTTGATGAAGTGGTGCACTGTACATAGGGAGACATCTGGTTACTGAAGCATAGGGGGATCATAAGGATCACTGGTGGAAGAGGGTGATACAGAGGTGGTGGAGAGGCGTGTGGCCGGGAGGTGGGTGGCTGGGAGAAGGAGGATGGAGCGGCGGCGGTAGTAGCTGGTTCTTTCTTAAAAAACAGTGTGTTTGCTAGTTGTTTCTTCTTTGCTTTGAGGTCTTTAAACATTTCCTGGTAGGGAAACAATACTTGGTTGATTCCTCAGACCGTCTTAATGCTCTATTCCATGGAAGGGTCGTGGTCAACAATGAAATCGGTTACCATCTTCACCTGTCGAATAGTTCACCAAAATTGGCCAATCCCCAACCTTCTTGTTGCACTTCCATAATTTCTTCTTCTTTATCTTCCTCGGCACTTTTTTCCAACTCTTCCAAATCCTCTTCTGTCAGTTCCTCTCCATGCTCATCAATCAGCTCTTCCACGCCTTCAGCAGCCATGTCCACAAACCCCTCACCACCCAACTGACGTGCAACACTCACAATGTCATTCAAATCCTTTACTAAAAATGGATATCCCTGAAATTTATTCACACTCTCAGGCCATAAGATTCACCAACAAGCGTTCATTGTCTCTGGTCATAGTTCATTGATTGCTTCACTGCTGTTGGCAATGCAGTCTGCAGTGCTGTACTCCTTCCAACTACAGATACGACCAAAAGAGCGTTGGGTGTAATATGTCTTGAAGGTGTGTATTACACCCTGATCGAGAGGCTGACTAAGAGCAGAGGTGTCATGGGGTAGGAACATCACCTCTACACCTGGATGGTTAAACTGCAAACTTTATGGATGGCCTGGTGCATTATCTGTCAATAATATAATACCACCTTGAATTCCATCTTCTTGGAAGCAAGGTACTTTTCCACTTCTGGGACAAAGCATTTATGGAACCAATCCAGGAATGCTTGCACAGTTACCCATGCCTTATTGTTGCACTGCCAAAAAACTGACAAAAGGTTCTTGTTTTTGCCCTTCAAAGCCCTCGGGCTTGCTGAGCAGTAAAGCAAGTCAGGTTTGATTAGGCGGCCAGCTGCACTGCCACAGAAGATGAGGCATTTTCTTCCAATATAGACCGGATTCATCAGCATTAAACACTTGCTCTGATCTATAGCCTTTCTCTTCTATTATTTTCTTTAACTTGGCAGGAAATGTATCTGCGGCTGTGTGGTCAGCTGATGCGGCCTCCCCAGTCAGCTTCACATTATGAGAGATAATCTCTTCTAAAAATTCTCGAACCAACCTTTACTGGCGCTAAAAGTTGGTTCAGTAGCCACACTAACCCCTTCACCACCTGTTGACTCATAAAAATGAGCATAAAGACTTTTAGCTTTCTCACAAATCACGTTGCTGTCGATCGGAACATTTTTGCGGTGCTGGTCCTCAATCCAAATGTTCAGTGCTTTTCTGTTATTCACGATGTTCTTGTCACAAACAACCTGCGTCACTTTAGTACTTGCAGGAGCACTCGCTTGAACAGAATCACAAATTGCTTGTTCATTCTTCTTTATATACCTCACTGTGCATTTGTTCACACCAAACAACTGACCAACTGCTGCAGCACTCATTCCCTCCTTTAACTTATCTAATAATTCAACTTTCTTTGTCAGGGTCATCATTTTCTTTTGCCTTTTGCGTTTTAACTCCACTAGCATCGCTAGCACTGACACTAGGCAGTCTTTAATGGGCCATTTTCACAAAGAAACACGAAAGTTTTGAGAGTACAACACAAGATGCTGGGTCACAGGTACTGGGTGACCACGAACAGAGGGAAATAAGACACTGCGGGTGTGTGGGGTGACTCATTGCGCTGTGGGAAAAGGCTCGCAAGTTAGCCACCATAGCCACCATCTGCTTACCACGAATCATCAAAATTGCGAATTACAAATCCGCGAATAGCAAGGGTCGACTGTACTACAGTGGTCCCTCGGTTAACGAACTCAATCCGTTCCAGCAGGTTGTTCGTTAACCGAAACCATTGTTTCAATGGGTTTTTGGGTAATTGGTTCCAGCTCACCGAAAATTTCCTAAATTCAACAAAAATGGTAGAAAAGTTCACTTACTTTGAGGTGTGTATGTAGAAGGCTCCCAGATGATGATGATGATGGGAATTAGAATGGGGGTGGAGGAGAAGGAAGAAGAGAAGGCATTGGGGTGGAAGAGAAGTCACCCCATGGCACCATTTCACCCATAAAATTTTAGTTCTCTTGGTGTATTTCAAGATTATTTTTTTTAAATCAACACTGCACTGCATTATATATTGTCAATATGTAAAATATATTTCAAAATGACCAATAATTTGCTTGGAAACACAGAAAAAAAGCATTTAGTTGAAGAGAATCTCAAGCAAGATGTTACCTCCACTGAAAACAGAGAGAGACTAACGCCTGTTTGCTGTGTTAAGAGGCTGGATGCCGCGCATTAAACTAGTCACTTTACCTTCAATTATGTTCAATAATTGTTAAAATGACTAAAAAATTGAATATTAAACTTTTAAAATTATTGAATAGTATAAACTTCTTGATATTTACTAAAATAGTAAGGAATTTAAGCCCTAGAACCGATTAATGTATTGGCGGACTGATACTAAAGCTGGTTGCCCGGCCAGTGCAAGCGAAAACATGTTGAGGTCGGTTCGTAAGAAATTCGTTAACCGAATTTTTGTTCGTTAACCGAATTGAAGATTCTTATGGAAGGCAGTTCGTTAACCGAAATTTCGTTAATCGAAGCGTTCGTTAACCGAGGGATCACTGTATAAAACTGTAAAATAAGAAAAATGAAAGGCATGTGTGTGTGTGCGTGTGTGCACATGCGTGCGTGTGTGTGGAGGCAGTGAGCTGTGACTTAGGCCAGCTTCACTCTCCCTCCCCCCTATGTAACTAAGAGAGCTCAAACTCTCAATTGGCTCAGCTATGTCAATACGTACTGTAAAGCCTCGGATAACGACGGTAATGTGTCCTCCAATATTGCAGTGTAAGGTGAATCATTAATTACCATTATAATAAAGCAATAATAATGAGATACGTTCCCTAGTCTGACCTTTTCATATCTTTTGTGTGGCTTTTTATCCTCTTATGCCTCCAAAAATTAAAATTAATGAAAAATGTAAACTATATTCTTTAAATAATGATTTTGAGTGAACCTTATGCAATATAAAGCAATAATAATATGGTCATACTAGAGGAGATAGGATGTCAATGTTGTTGTTAAGTGTTTAAACCATGATGATGGTTCTCCATATGGAACTGAAGAAAATAAGTCCCTGGTTGTAGCTGTAGTAAATTTAATGTAAAAAAAAGAATATGTATGTTTTAATTAATGTTATTTAATGTAAATAAATGGAACAATAGAAGTAGCTAACCACTAATAGTAAAGAAAAAAGCAAGACGGATTGAAAAAGCCAATGTACGTAAATGCGTACACGTGAAAACATAGCGACATTTCTCTACATAAGAATATGAAAGCAGCAACTTATTACTGTTCATATATGATTTAAATAATACTTATGAATGTAAAACAAAAATTCTACTCACCAATGGTGGTAAAGTCAAAGACATAAGAACAGCCAATGTTATGTGAGTTTTTACCCAGATGACAAAGTCATCAGCTTCAACTCTGGCTGAAGCTGTAGCTTTCCATAAAGATGGCATAGCTGTTGCTGAACCTGAAGCTGTTACTGAACCTGTAGTTATTGCTGAAGCTGCTGCTGATGCCGAATTTGATGGTGTAGCTGAACCTGAAGTTGATGGTGTTGCTGGAGTTGATGGTTTAGGCCTTCGAATAATAAAACTCGAAAGAATCTTACACCGCTGCTTTCTTTTTCTCATTATACATCTTTATGTAGGGGTCATATGCATTTTCATGTTCCTGTTATTTCTAGTGCTTCATTCTGTTAATGGATCCACTTTAGAAAATATATTCGTTGCTTGCTCCATATAATATCCACAGACTTCTCACCTTTTTCATATCGTTTTAAGACATCTAGTTTCTTGGCTAAGTTTATGCATTTTCTTTTAGCTTTTCAACCAGCACTACCATTACTTGCTCTCTTGCTCATGTTGAATAGGGACACAAAAATGCCGTAACAAAAAGCCCCCAAGCTGCGACTGTTTATACTAGTGATGCTGACCTCACCAATCACAAGCCCATCAGCCTCCGTGTGCAAGGTGTGTTTTTTTTTTTTTAATATATATCAGGTGTAAATTGAATAGGGTTCTAAATTAAACATGGTTTGAAATACAAATCGTTGTTAGTAGAAGACAACAATCAAACGACAGGCGGTAAACACTTATGAGTACACGGTGTGGGTGGGTAGGTGGCATGTAGATAACATTAACAAATAACTGTAATGATGCGCACTTGGGACACAGAATACCCTGTTTCTCTGACCTCTCTCCCGAGTTTTCCGAGTGAGTCGAACATTGCCAAACCAAATTTTGACCTTACATTAAACAAGAAAGGGTGTTACAAATTTTATGTCGCTAAACTGAAATATCATTAAGTGAATTGATGCTAAATGGGGGATACTTGTACATTACTAGTGAGAAGTGTTCACAGGTGGCAGGAAAACCTTCAGCAGAGGTCCCAGGTCTCACTGTTCCAACACTTGTCACTTTAAGTAAGAGTGTTTGGATCCCATCTCTTATTTTGGGTTCTGGTTTCCTTGACTTTCTGTCTTTGCATATACAGTGGGGTATGCTATAACGAACGGATCCTACTACGAATATTCCTATAACGAACGGTTTTACCTGTAAAATTGAGAATGCTATAACGAATGAAACTCCTACAACGAACATAATTTAAATTATTTTTTTATTTTTTTCTAATATATTGTTTTATTATTACAAATATTAATGATATTCTTTATTTCAGGGGTTTAGATGCATATTTATGCACTTTTTTACAATTTTGTATTATATTTTTCAGTGTTAAGTGGTTGTATTTGGGGGCCTCGAACGGATTAATCCTATAACAAACGATTGCTATAACGAACAAGGTTCTAGAACCAATTAGATTCGTTATAGCATACCCCAGTACCCCACTGTACAGTGATCCCTCAGTTAGCGAATGCCTCGGTTAAGAATTATCTTCCATAAGAATATTCAATTCGATTAACTAACGAAATTCTTACGAATACATGTCAACATGTTTTCTCTTGCTCACCAGCTGGAAGATTAGTCCGCCAATACAGTAATCGGTTCTAGGGCTTAAATTCGTTCCCATTTGAGTAAATATCAAGAAGGTTGTGCTATTAAATATTTTTCCAAGTTTTATATTAAAATTATTAGTCATTTTAACACTTATTTAACATAATTGCAGTCCAGGAAACTAGTTTTTGATGCGCCCATCAGCCACTTCACTCACCCACCAAGGCGTCAGTTTGTGTCTCTGGTCAGTGGAGGTAACATCTTGCTTGTGGCTATCTTCAACATAAACTATTTTTACGTTTTTACAGTACAATTATTGGTCATTCTGAAATTGATTTAACATATTGATAATATATAGCACAGTGCAGTGTTGATTTAAAGAAAATAATCTTTATTTACAGCAATTAAACTTAAAATTTTAGTGGTGAAATTGTTATTGAATCCAGCATGGGTCCAAAGAAATCTAGAAAGGCAATTTCAATCCAGGTGAAACAGGAAATCCTAAAGAAACATGAAAAGGCATTAGAACAAATGTGCTTAGTAAAGAATATGGCATGTCGGCATCAACTGTGTCGACAATTCTTGCACAGAAAGACAAGTTTAAAGAAGTGAAAGTGAGAGACAAATCTACCAGAGCGTTTAAAGGTAGATCCTTAATTGCAGAAACAGAGAGGTTACTTCTCATTTGGATTAAGGAAAAACAAATGAAAGGAGATTCAATTTCGACTGAATTTATTTGTGAAAGAGCCAGGGAAATCTAAGAACATTTGAAGGAAGAGCAACCTAGTTCTTCTGGCACGGAGTTTGAAGAGTTTAGGGCCAGCAAGGGCTGGTTCGAAAAATTTAAGAAAAGAAGTGACATTTTTAGTGTTATTAGGCATGGTGAGGCCGTCAGTACAGATAAAGAAGGAGCAGCAAAATTTGTAGTGGAGTTTAAGGAACTGGTGGAGGAAGAAAATTATCTTCCACAGCAAGTGTTCAATGTGGACGAAACTTGGCTGTTCTGGAAGAAAATGCCCAAAAGGACATTCATCACCAGAGATGAAGCCTCTTTACCTGGGCATAAACCCATGAAGGACCGTCTCACTCTATTGCTTGGTGCCAATGTTTCAGGGGATTTCCCAGGGTATTCAAGCAACAAAAGGTGGTAAGAGGACAACTTGGAGTTTATTGGAAGTCCAACTGTAAGGCATGGGTGACAAGATAGCTCTTTAATGAATCGACAGTTGAGGTGTTTTGCCCTTCTGTGAAGAGCTACCTAACCACCAATAAACTCCCTTTAAAGGCTCTTCTGCCCCTGGTCATGACCCTGAACTTGCCAGCACTTTGGAGGCTCGATTTGACTTTGTCAAAGTGTTGTTTTTGCCTCCCAACACTACATCAATTATACAGCCAATGGACCAGAATGTGATCAGCAACTTCAAGAAGCTGTACATGAAGAAAATGTTCAGGAGGTGTTATCAGGCAACTTCCACTGTTCCTGAACTAACACTGGCACAGTTCTGGAAAAACATAATTCAACATCCTGGAGGCTGTAAAATTGATTGTGTCATCATGGCAGGAAGTCTCCATTAGACCCCTCAAATCTGCATGGAAAGCACTGTGGCCATCAGCAGTCCATGATTTTGTGGGATTTGAAGAAGAAGCGGAGTTGGACAAGGAGATTGTATCCATTGGTCAGTCATTGGGCCTCGAAGTGGAGGAGGATGATGTGGAAGAGCTTGTGATGTCTCATGAGGAGGAACTTACTCTTGAAGCCTTGCAGCAACTGGATGAGATGTTAGAAGCTGACAGTGGTGAGGAGGAAAGGGAAAGTGATGACCATATGTCTTCTTCAGACTTAAAAGATGTTTTTCACCACTGGGAGATGTTCAGGAAACTGGCTTCAAGGCACCCTGATGAGGAAACAACAGAACCTATTTTGTGTAATGTTGAGGACAAAGTGGTCTCCTTCAAAAATCAGTTAATGAGGAGGAGAAATGCCCCACAAAGAAAAATATACAGTTTCTTCTCTAAAAGGCAGTGGGAGAAAGATGCTACCCCTCAGCCTTCCACTTCAAAAAGGAGAGAGGATTTTCCTGCTGGAGAATCTGTCAGTCCAGAGGTTCCTGACATTTTTATGGAAGGTGACTCGCCTTCCAAGAAGCAGTAAAATGCTTCTCCTCCACCTCCCACTTCAAATTCACATCAGCAACATCAACCAGGAGCCTTCTACATACACACCTTAAAGTAAGTGTACTTTAATGCAGTTTTTTTTTTACTTTGTATGTAATTTTCAGTGAGCTGGAACCAATTACCCAAAATCCCATTGAAACTATGGTTTCGGTTAACAAAATTTTCGGTTAACGAACGACCCTCTGGAACGAATTGAGTTCGTTAACCGAGGGACCACTGTACTGTAGTACAAGATCATTAGAAAAAAAAAGACAACACAAACATCAATAACCTTGAAATAAATGGTAAAAAGATGTATTTTTTAGGAAGGCTCCTGAAAATCTTATTCATGTTCCCATACAACCCCCCCCCCCCCTCCTTCCTTTTTTCACCCCATAGTCTTTTCAGAATTCAAGATGGCTGCCATCATAATTTGTGATAAAAATAAAAATTCCCAACCACAGGGCAGTCTTGACTTCTATGTTAATTGTAATTATTTTTTAACAGGCCATCACTACCTCTGTGTCTCGGAAGGTGAACATTGTGGATATCGAACGAGGGACCCCAGTACTAGCGTATGATAACTGTGCAAGTCCTATTGATGTTCGGCAGCCACTTGTCGTGCACCCATCTCTACCGTACTTGGTAGCCTGCACCACGGTCAATGCTCGAGGCATCACACTTCTTGATCTCAGGATGCCACTTCCATTTGATTTCATCTATGATGTATGCTGACTCATTTATTTTTATTTCTGTTAAATAGAATTGATAATCTTTTATAACATTTGAGTTTACTTTTGTACATAAGGATTAATAAGTTTTGAATGTTAGGCTTTTAAAATTATCATTATTAGGTCAGGAGTCGTAAGTTTACTGTACCTGTACTATATACTGTATACAGAATTGGTAGGTATCAGCAAGTACAGTACTTTATTACACCTTTAGTTCTTTCACATACAATAAATTTAGTATGCCATATTTAATTGTTTATAATGAAGAGAATGGAGGAGACTAACTTGGAGGGGAGGAGAGCTGGGGTAGGCCAAAAAATGACCTGACTGGAAAAGCTGCTTGAGATTGTGCAACATGGAGAGCTGCCATTAGGTAATTGCTGTACAAATAATACCCACTAGCATGGAAAGTGGCCATAAAATGTTGTTGATGGTGATGATTGTGGTTTTCACCCCTGATCAGAAGCCTTCCTAGTCATTAAACAACTATTAAATCAGTTGCGATTAAGGCTTTAACCCTGATTCAACTGGTTGAGATGGCTACCTGCAGCAGAACATTATCTATTTGGGCAATGTTTCCTACTATTACACACTCCAAGGCCATCTGGCAAAATGGGAGCTTGTGTCAAGGGTTATTTAGACACTTGGATCTCACAGATTACAGGTCACTCTTTTCTTCCCCTCTATAATAAGATAGGACCTCATGCTTCAGTCCCTTATTTGTGTTCTTAGAGACAGGGGTAGATCCAGGCACCAATCCTTGGAGTATGAGGAAGAGCTCTCTATAGTCTTGTGGCCAAACTAGAATTTGGGTCTGATGCGTGTTTTTGCATACATACAGGGTGTACATTGTTTAATGACTGAGTTTATACACAATTTGAGGTTGCTGAATTTAACTCTGCTGGGTGCCACTTTGTGACCCTTGGGGAAATTGAGATATTGAAGATGACATCCAATATGGCTGCCACTTTGAAAAAAACATCTATACTGTATCTCAGCTTCTAATAGGCATAGAATCACAAACATTAGGTCTATACAGGTATCCCTCAAGATGTGAATGGGTTAGGTTAAAAAAATATGCATTACTTGAAATTTCATATCTCAAATAGAAAAACACGTGGGAAAAATAGGGTTTGGTTCCCCATGACAAATACCTGTATACACCCAAAACATGAAATTGGTTCACAAACAAGAAAAACCCTCCCTAACTAATGATAAATACTGTAGAACACAACTACTGTCTTGGAAGAAAATTTGCAGCTAAGGCAATTAAGGAATTGACGCTGGCTGCTTCACGCATGGCCACCTTTAAGCATCATTATAGCAACCAGCCAGGACACCTCTGCCAACCCACAATGTTTCCTCCTCTGTTCTCACACACAAAGAAATATTTATTCCCTTTATATTTATGACCTTATGATTGTTATTTCTTTACGTTTTTAGCACATTATGTATGTAGAATTGTGTGTGCATGTAACTGAGTAAAAAAAGTGAAGAAAGTTAAGTTTATCTATCTGAAACTAGGAGTTGAAAAATAATCATAACACAACTCCTCCCAGCTCATCCTGCTAACTCTCTCTGGTACCGGTGAAATATTTACTCCCATTATGTTTTTGACCTTAAGATAATTTTTTTATTTTATTAAATATTTTTGCACATTATTCATGTAGGATTGTGTGTGCATGTAAGTGACTGAACAAAATATGAATTAATTGATGTTTATATACCCAAAATTACGAGTTGAAAAATAACCATAATGTAACTTTTACCTCTGCCTGGTAGAGAGAGCAGTTGCGAGATGTGGCCGCCTCAGCTGACTCCCGGGCGGGCGCGATTTTAAATTTTGTTGGGACCCAAATTTGTGTAAGCGGAGAAAGTTTTTGCCACACGAAGTGATATCCCCGTTAGCCGGAACAATTGGTGCAGAGCACTTCCGGGTTTGAGAGATTTCTGGGTAACCAGACGACTTTCTCAAACCTGGAAAAATTCCTTATCCCCGGAACCTTCTCCGGTTACTGGGAAAAGTTTCCGAGTGTCTAGACTAAACATCTTGCACAGACGGACACTAGCCCACTTCCCCAGAACGTTTCTGGGTGCTGGGGATGTTTTCCTTGAGTCTAAACTACTGGAATCCATAAATACAGTTCTATTTAAGAATATTTTATCTAAAAGTTTGGTTAAATAAATATATTTAAAATTTTTAAATCTATATGATATGGGCGTGAATGAAGCTGTGAGTTACAGCAAAGACTGTTATTTTCTACTCCCTTGGAGTTGTGGGGGATTAGTGGGTCTTGTGTCACTCACCTGATCTGATGCAATGTCAGGTGGTGGTAGGATGGGGGATTATTAGTCTCTTATTACTGACCAGATAAAATGTCAGGTCACCCTTTCTTGGGTGGGGGATTAGTGGGTCTCATGACCTGAAGATGTTTTAAATAAACACAAAACCTAAAGTATTTTTAGAGAGATTGTGATAAGTGTAGGAATAAATGAGCAAAGTTGTTTCCCTTCAACATTATGTTTCATAATATTTTAAAATATGGAGTGAGAAAGCAGAAAGGTGTGGGTGATTAGAGAGATGGAGTAGAAATGAGTGTTGCCAAGCTCTCCTCAACTGGTGATATTTAACTCGCTACCACGCAATCACACACACACAGATGTGTGTCATACAATAAGATCCTCACTCCTCATGCTTGATGTCTTAATTACCTTGTTGTTGTTGTTGTTTTGTGTGTGTGTGTGTAAATAATAATAATAATAAACGGTTTATTAATAGAGTTGTAGCCTGTGGCTGAAAATATACAAACTTACATTTGATTTAGACATAATGATATGCGTTGAATACATTTACAGGGCTGTACAGTACAGTGACCCCGCGTTTAACGAACGCCTCGGTTAACGAACTGCCTTCCGTAAGGATCTTCAATTTGGTTAACGAACAAAAATTCGGTTAACGAATTTCTTACGAACCGACCTCAACATGTTTTCGCTTCCACTGACTGGGCAACCAGCTTTAGTATCAGTCCGCCAATACATTAATCAGTTCTAAGGCTTAAATTCCTTACTATTTTAGTAAATATCAAGAAGTTTATACTATTCAATAATTTTAAAAGTTTAATATTAACTTTTTTTAGTCATTTTAACAATTATTGAACATAATTGAAGGCAAAGAAACTAGTTTCTGGCGTGCCATCCAGCCTGTTAACACACCAGACAGGCATTAGTCTCTCTCTGTTTTCAGTGGAGGTTACATCTTGCTTGAGACTCTCCTCAACTAAACGCTTTTTTTCTGTGTTTCCAAGCAAATTATTGGTCATTTTGAAATATATTTTACATATTGACAATATATAATGCAGTGCAGTCTTGATTTAAAGAAAATAATCTTAAAATACACCAAGAGAACTAAAATTTTATGGGTGAAATGGTGCCATGGGGTGACTTCTCTTCCACCCCAATGCCTCCTCTTCTTCCTTCTCCTCCACCCCCATTCTAATTCCCATCATCATCATCATCATCCAGGAGCCTTCTACAACACACCTCAAAGTAAGTGTAACGTTTCTACCATTTTTGTTGAATTTAGGAAATTTTCGGTGAGCTGGAACCAATTACCCAAAAACCCATTGAAACAATGGTTTCGGTTAACGAACTTTTCGGTTAACGAACGAACGACCTTCTGGAACGGATTGAGTTCGTTAACCGAGGGGTCACTGTACATAAATCAGGAGTTGATTATTATTTTAACAATAGATGGGATGATGCTATTCTTATATCTATCGGTGCGGGCTCTTATGGGCTGAATTTTGTTGTAGTGGTGGACTGCGCAAGGTGGGTGGGGGACTGCCGGTGGCAGGAGGTGGCGATAACGAGGATGGTGCAGTAGTCCACTGCCAAACCTTGCTAGTGCTTGGTGGTGGAGGTCACTGAGGGATGGCATTTCCAGGGTGGAGAGAGCGTTGATGTAGCCGGAGTAGTCTGCGCCGAGCATGATTCTGCAGGCCCTTTTCTGTACCTTTTCTAGCCGACGTTGTTGGGTAGAGTTGAGAGAAGACGACCAGGCTGGTGACGCATACGTTAGTTTGGGGAGAACAAAGGTAGTTGTGTGTGTGTGTGTGCGTGCCATTTACATGTATTCTTTTGGAAAAATTATGTCTAATTTACGTGTTTTTAATTAAGCTGTGGTTTTCAAGAACATAACCCCCGCTTAAAATGGGAGGTACTGGGCATGCACTGGCTCCTGAATGTATCTGAACCTGCTCCAGTGTTGGTCAAGTCTGGTCTTGAAAGAGCTCTCACTCGGTGCCATCACAACACACTTTGGCAGGTTGTTCCACGAGTTCTCAACTCTCATTCCGAAAAAGTTTGTCCTCACAGTTTTCTGGACTTGAAGCTTCTTCAACCTTGAGCTGTGACCCCTTGTGGGGCGAGCTGTAGTTATTTACACAAACACCACTGTACAATATTGTTCTGTAAACATATTAATGTATACTACTGTATATATTGTACTCAACAGTAGATCCTGTCATCTTTAGCCTAGAGTAGGCAGACACTTCACTTAATTGACTGTAATACATAACTAATCATGTCTTAACACTTGTGATGCAGGTTTGGTGAGAGGTTATTGGGTCACGTTACTAACTTGACCTGATGGAATGTCAGGTCATCCATTGTTGGGTTGGGGATTAGTGGGTCTTATGACCTGAAGATATCTTGAATGACATTTTTTACCTATGAGGTGTATACATAGTGCTATACTGTATTGTACATAGAGGGTACAGGTATTAATAAGCACATTATTACAGTAAAGTATCTTTACTAATTGATGAAAAACAAATAAACAATATTGTATCATGAATGAGTCAGTGCAGTAGACAAACAGTGAGGCGATCCTTTGGTAGAGGCGCGGTCACATTTACCCCCAATGGACCCTTCTCCCTCTCTACCTCACAGCTTTTGTTATAATCTATATTTGTGTTAGAGAGATGAATTTGATACCATAATGATCCTCAATGAGACATTTCCAATATGATATCCTTAAATGACAAGCTGAATAAGAAGGTAAAAATAAGTATTTTACTGTACAGTATTACCCCGCTTTACGCGGTTTCACTTTATGCGATTTCTCATATACGCGGTGCCTTGCCAGAACCGAACTTTCACTTTCCGCGGTTCATCTACCCATATACGCGTGAAGTATAATTTTTTTTTTTTTTTAGCTCATAAAATTCATACAAATTTCCCGGCCAGAATATAATTTACATTGCTGGAATTCTTACAATTTGATGATCATTTTGAATATAAACATCATAGATTTTGCATTAGACATACAAATTTTAGATCTAATGTTTACTCTGAGTAAATATGTTATCTTATGTGCAAAATATATATCATTTATATTCAAAATATTCCTGGTCTTACAAGGAATCCAGCAATGTCAATTATATTATCCTAACTTTAGTCTGAGGTATTATTTATTACTAAAAAGGTAAATATTCTGGTTTTCCCACACATTTATCTGGTAGGGAGGGACCGACGGACCATCTGGCACGGTTTGAAGAATATTTTTTTTTTTATTAACTGAAGATATTTGTTTTAGCTCATAAAATTCATGCAAATTACCCGGCCAGAATATAATTTACATTGCTGGAATTCTTACAACTTGATCATTTTGAATATAAACATCATAGATTTTGCATTAGACATACAAATTTTAGATCAAATATTTACTATGAGTAAATATGTTATCTTTTGTGCAAAATATATGACATTTATATTCAAAATGTTCCTGGTCTTACAAGGATTCCAGCAATGTCAATTATATTAGATGTTATTTTTACTACAACATAGGTATTGTGTCGGAAAAAGTGGAGTTTGGGGGTCGGGCCAGTCTCTATTGGAATTAATCCCATATGTTCTGTTGTTCCATTTACGCGGATTTCACTTTCCGCGGTACCCTGTGGGTTCAATTGACCGCGTAAATCGGGGTACTACTGTACGTGAAGGGTACTGGTAGAAGAATTTATTTGAAATACAGGTAGTCCTTGACTTACGACTGCTTGGACTTACGTCCATCGGTACTAACGACCTGCTCTTACCTTACGACCTGCTCTGACCTTACGACCGTTGGGACATACGACCGCGGCAGTCGTGACCAAAAATATTTTCAAATGACGCGCGTTTCTGTCCCGAGCGAGAGCGTGGCGCGACTTGGGTCGCCGCGTGGGTACACTCACTCAGTGGAGCGCTTAGTTGGTGTTTGGCTATCGTATCCTATACTGATCGCGTTGTGAACTTTCGTTATTATCGTATTTAATTGACTTTATAATGACTGGAAGGCGTAAAAGTGAGAGTACTGGTGGTGCTCCAAAGAAAAGGAGACAGGCAATTACTTTTGAGATGAAAATGAAGATAATAACACAGCATGAGAATGGAAAAACTGTAGCAATAATCTCATGCTACCTAGGTTTCTCACACTCGACCATATCCACTATTCTGAAGGACAAGGAACGTATTCGTGATGTAGTGAAAGGAACAACACCTATATTCACGATATGGAAAAATTATTGGTGATATGGATAGAAGACCAGATACAGAAGCGTGTACCCTTAAGCCTTCTAACCATACAGGCTAAAGCAAGAAGCCTGTTCCAAAGCCTGAAGGAGCAGGCAGGAGATGAATGTGATCAAACCTTTACAGG
The DNA here is from genome assembly GCA_958450375.1 of Homarus gammarus. Taxonomy (NCBI): domain Eukaryota; kingdom Metazoa; phylum Arthropoda; class Malacostraca; order Decapoda; family Nephropidae; genus Homarus; species Homarus gammarus. The sequence goes on along the minus strand of CAUDMG010001588.1, from coordinate 515,858 downwards.
AAGTCATGGGTGGTTTGATAGATTTAAAAAAACGCTACAGTCTACACAATGTTAAGGTGAGTGGAGAGGCAGCTAGTGCTGATGTTGGTGCTGCTGAAGCTTTTAAGGAGGAGTTAGATGAAGTGATTGTGGAAGGGAATTATTTGCCTGAGCAAATATTCAATGTGGATGAGACTGGATTATTGTGGAAGCTCATGCCTGAGCGGACATACATCCACAAAGAGGCGAAAACAATGCCAGGATTCAAGGCATTCAAGGACAGAATTACACTTCTGTTGGGGGAGAATGTTGCTGGTTTCAAGCTAAAGCCCTTCATGATCTATCATTCAGAGAACCCCAGGGCTTTTACACATGTCAGCAAGCACACACTGCCAGTGTTTTATCGCAGTAATAAGAAAGCCTGGATGACCTTAGCACTGTTTGAGGATTGGTTCATGACTTGTTTCATTCCACGAGCCAAGGAGTATTGTCTGCAACAATTGATTCCATTCAAGATTTTGCTGATTTTGGATAATGCTCCGGGACACCCACCACACCTGGACGACATGCACCCTCATGTTAAGGTAGTCTACATTCCACCTAACACTACCTCTGTCATCCAACCCATGGAGCAAGGTGCTATTGCTGCCTTTAAAGCGTATTATTTACGCACTACCTTTGCTCAGGCTGTTGCTGCTACTGAAGGTGAGAAAACGCTCAGAGAGTTTTGGAAGGAGTACAACGTTTTGTCATATATAAAGAACATTAGTGCAGCATGGGATCAGATTACAAAACATTGCATGAATGGGATATGGAAGAAAATCCTGTAATAATATGTGAACAGTTTCAAAGGATTTAATGAAAATGAAGTTATTTTGGATATTAGTAACAAGATAGTGGAGTTAGGTGAACAGCTGGAGTTAGAAATTGATAATGAGGATGTTGAACAGTTGGTTGAAAGTGTAGCAGAAGAGCTCAGTAACGAGCATCTTATTGAACTAGATGCACAGAAAATTGCAGAGGAAGAAGAGAGACAAAATGTAGAAGAAGAACCTGCACCCCCCCAAAAAGTTTTCAGTGAAACAAATGGCAGAGGTATTTGCTACAATAAATAAAGGAATGCAAATGTTTGATGGCATGGATCAAATTTATGAGCATTATGCCAAAGTTGACAGAATGATCCAAGATGCACTTGCTTGCGACAGAGAAATTTATAATGAAAAGAAAAAACAAACTGCAGTCTAAATTGGACATCTATTTTAAGAAGTCCCCCCAGTGCTGTCTCCTCACGCCCCACCAGTGCTGCCTCTTCACTCCCTCAAGATGATCCAATACCTTCAACCAGCAAGTTTCCACAGTACATAAACCTGTCTGAAGAAAGCGACATTGATGACCCACCCAGCCCTGTCTCCTCCTCTGCTTCATCCAATTAATATAGTCTCCATGTATCCTGTAAATAGAAAATTATCGGGGGCCCCGTGTGCATTCAGCTGACTACATTAAAGGTAAGTGCTCAGTCACACTGTATCCATTCCTCATTATTTATTACTTTTACTGTACTGTATTTCATTGTAGATTTAAAAAAAAAAATTATTATTTTCTTTTATTTTATTTTTTTTTTATTTACAGTATGTCGGACTTGTGACCTGGATTTGGGTCCCTAACCCCGTTGTAAGTCGGGGAGCACCTGTACTCCTTAACGTTCAATACCATAATATCCTGACCAGTTTTCCCTGTGAAAAGCCATATTTTTGAGCAGCATATTACTGTACTGTACAAATTTTTTACTCAATGTACTAAGCTAGAGGACTAGAATTGGTATCTCTTGTGCAAACTATGAGATGTTTATACTCAAATTAATTGTTATCTTGCAAGGATTCCAGCAATGCAAGTTATATTCTCTTAAGACAAGTCTGACATTTTATTAGAGAAATCCTTAAGACTAAAACAAAATTCATCCCATTACTCGTTATCACCGCCATCTGCCTCCCCCCCCCCCCCACTGCTGGCTGGGAGGTGGGGTGTTGACAGCCAGGAGGGGAAATTATCACATACTCAAGGATTACAAAACGCAAGGAGTTTTAAGTTTTTCGCTTCTAAAATATCATTGACTTTATTTAACAGAATATAGTTTGCATTACTGGAATTCTTGCAAGATAGCAATTAATTTGAGTATAAACATCCCAAAGTTTGCACTAGACATTAAAATTTTAGGAATTAACTTATACATTTGAGTACAGGTTGTGATAATTTATGTGGTTGCTCAGAAGTTGTGGTTGCAGTTTTGAAGCTTCATGACATCACTGGTGTATAATGTGTCTCCATATGCCCTGGTTTATTCATTGATCAGTTATCTGAATGAAAAAGTAACCCAGTCGAGCTATCATGTATCAATTAATTTTAAAGTAGGATTTATAATGTAAATGTTATAAGACAATGGTTTAGTAGTGCTGTTAATGTGTGTGCTGTGTAAGTGTCTTGGCATGTCACCTCACCACCTGACTCCTGAACAAACTCTTCATCAACTACTTCAAATCCTACAATGTGCTTGGCAAGCTCACACCCACCCACCCACCCAGGAATTAAGACAACAAGCATCCAGTGAGGGTCTTGTTGTGTGACTGCATGGTAGCAAGTTAAATATCAGCTGTTGAGGGGAGCTTGGCAACACTCATTTCCACTCCATCTTTCGAATCACCCACACCTTTCTGCTTTCTCACTCCATATTTTAAAATGTTATGTTGATGGGATACTTTAGCTTTAGTGTTTATTCAAGACATCTTCAGGTCATGAGACCCACTAATCCCCCAGCCAAGAAAGGGTGACCTGACATTCCATCAGAAGGGCAGTGAGATGAGACCACTAATCCCCCATCCTACCTCAACTTGACATTGAGTCAGGTCAGCCCCTCCAAAAAGAAAAAAAAACATTAACTTTTGTCTTTATTCAAGACATTTTCAGAAAATTCTCTTGATTTTTAACCTCAGAAAATATATTCCAAAAGCCGGAAATTTAGGGAAAATTCCGGCTTTGGGAATGATTTTCCGAGCAAATTTCAATTCCGGCTATCGGAGATTTCTGGGTTTGGGGGATTCCGCCTAACGGAGATATTACAGTGGTCCCTCGGTTAACGAACGGTTCGATAAACGAAATTTCAGTTAACGAATTAGCTCCCATAAGGATATTCAGTTTGATTAACGAACAAAACTTTGATTAACGAAATCCTTACGCCAAACACGTTTTGTTGTGCGTATCAGCTGATCAGCAGATTGGATAGTCTGCCAATACAGTAATCGGTTCTATGTTTACATTCGTTTCCAATGGAATAAAATCAAGAAGGTTGTGCTCTTTAATATATTTGTATTTTTTATATTAAAATTATTAGTCAATTTAAAATTTAGTTAACATATTGGTAATATATGCAGTACAGGGAACTAGTTTTTTGCGCCCATCAGCCGCTTGACTCACCCTTCAAAGCGTCTCTGTTTAACTTTGTTTACAGTGGAGGAAACATCGTGTTTGTTGGTCTCTTGAATACAGAGTATTTTTATGTTTTTACATTAAAATTATTGGTTATTCTGAAATTTAGTTAACATACTGATAATATATAGCACAGTGCAGTGTTGATTTAAATAAAATAATCTTTAATTACAGCTAGTGAACTTAAAATTTTATTGGTGAAATTACTGCATCAAGCATGGGTGAGAAAGAAGATTCCCCTCAGTGTTCCTCTCCAAAAAGGAGAGAGGATTTTCATGTTAGAGAATCTGTCAGTCCAGAGGTTCCTGACATTATTATGGAAGGTGACTCGCCTTCCAAGAAGCATTGAAATGCTTCTCTTCTCCCTTCTCCTCCACCCCCACTACCTTTGCTTCTCCCTTCTCCTTCTCCTCCACCCCCACTTCTAATTCCCATCATCATCATCAACCAGCAACATTCTACATACACACCTCAAAGTAAGTGTACTGTACTGCATTTTGTTTATACTTTGTATGTACTTTTCTGTGAGTTGGAACCAATTACCCAATATCCCATTGAAATAATATATTCGGTTAACAAAATTTTTGGTTAATGAACGACTGTGGAACGAATTGTGTTCGTTAACCAAGGGACCACTATTGTATTTAGTGGTGTCAATTTAGGAAATTCGTATATGAGAATTTTCGGTTCTCGAGTGTTCATATTTCGAGGGATGCCTGTACCTAGGATTTTGGCAACTAAGATTGCAATAGGTAACTCGCATTTTACCCTCGTTTGATTTACCGTATTTTGCGGCGTAGAAGACGCTGTATCGTGGAAGACACTCCCTGATTTTTCTACTTACTAACTTTGTTCTTGTTCGCAAACTTAACCCATTTCGTTTCATGAAGCGAAAATACCAACAAGCAGTTCCTTTGAAGTCATCCACCCCTGTGTTTGCTGCAAACCTTCTTGCTTCCAAAATGATCATCTTCGTAGTCACTGCAAAACCCAAGTTTCTTTGGTCTAATATCCATGTTTTCAAGTTTTCTTCTAAGTATGGCCATTTTGCTGGTACTATATGAAGATTATGCTTCTGTATTTTTTTTTAGTTCTTCCTCCTGCTTCCTCCACTCGCGAATCATCTTCTCAGTAGGTGGTGGTCCGAAGTTTCTCTCTGATGCCCTGTTTCCATGTCCTTTGGCATATCGCACTACTTCAAGTTTAAATGCAATATTATATTTATGTCTCCTTGATACACCTGCCATAGATGAGGGAAATAATTTGCTGAAATGAAAATGGCTTGTGACACCAGTGAAGGGCTGGTAATGAATGAACAAAGTTCTAGACACTCAAGTGTGAAGAAACAAAATTTCCTGTGCTTTGAGACCAGCAGACAACCTTTCACAATTCCTAAATAGATGGCGCTGCCGCACCACTGCCATTAGTAAACAAACCGCACAGCAACAAGGGTTGTGTAGCTGCAGCCGTTTATTTTTTATTTTTTATCTACTGAGTAAGTAAATAATTGTATTTTTTGCAGTACAGTGAACCCTCACTTTACGCGGTTAATTGAACCCACGGCTGCCCGCGTAAAGTGAACAACTCCACTTTTTCCCGACACAATACAGTGGGATATGCTATAACGAATCTAATTGGTTCTAGACCCTTGTTCGTTATAGCATTCGTTCGTTATAGGATTAATCTGTTCCAGGCCCCCAAATACAACCACTTAACACTGAAAAATATAATATAAAATTGTAAAAACTGTAAAAAAGTGCATAAATATGCATCTAAACCCCTGAAATAACCAATATCATTAATACTTGTAATAAAAAAAAAAAAAAAAAAAATTAAATAATGTTCGTTGTAGGAGTTTCGTTCGTTATAGCATTCTCAATTTTATAGGTAAAACCGTTCATTATAGGAATATTCGTAGTAGGATCCGTTCGTTATAGCATACCCCACTAGGGTGTGTCATAGGAGGGAAGATCAGCTAAAACTAATGGCCCATCACTTTTTTGGTAGATTTTAGTGTATATAAACAGAAAATAATTTCAGTTTCAATATTTTGCAACCTTTTGCTAGGTAAATTTTAGCGTGAAGTTTATCGAAAATCTAACGTACAGCTGCATTAGTGCATTACAATTAAATAGTGAACATTGCTTTCTGACTTCATTCTTTAACAACCCAACTAACAATATTTTTTTCTGTTTCAGATTCTGATGCATTTATAAGTTGATAATATTTGCGATGGCTGCTTGTGTCAGGACGAGGAACCAAAAATCCAGCCATCTCAGTCACTATCTTGGGTCTGGGAGAGAGCTCCTGAAGTCGGAGTTGCCTACATTGAGAGATGCTTTGAGATACGGTGTTTTAATTAGGCAAATCAGTGAAAAGAACCAAAGAACTTACACAAACAAAGACATTGCCAGTGATATGACCAAAGCTGTCTTGGCACAGTACACTCTGGCTAACGCTCAGTTCAAGCCTCCAGTCATAACAAGTCAGAAGAAGATTAGTGAGAGACTGGTAGCCAGTTGGGAAAAGGCAAGAGATATCTCTCTTGGGAGAGGAAAACTTGCAGTTAAGGACAGCTTTGCCAAGCAACTGGACCAGTTATTTGACATAATTACTTGCAAGTGCCCAATTGTTCTCTGTCCTGAGTTTGGATGCGATCGTGACTGTAAATCCGAGGCCCACATCTCCTGTATTTGCAAGCGTGAACTGAAGATTCCTGTGATCGAACTGGCATTTGTCAAAGCACAGAGAGAGAAGACTGGCAGTATAGGGGCTCTCATGATTTCTAGCCAAGATATTCCGGAGTCCAAGAGACAGGAGGCTGCCACAGAGAGACAGAAGAGGAGAAGAGTTGCCGAGGAAAAGAGACTTGAGAAGGCCCAGGGTGAGGTAAAAAAGGCCGATGATTGGAGTCAAGCTGATTCAGAGTTTAATGACTTCCCCATGGCTGATCCGAGTGCTGACCAGGAGAATGGTGACTTTGTCCCTAACCCAGAAAATAATGATCCCAAACCTTCCAGGCATAAGATTCGAAATAGGAAAGATATCCCGAGCATAGCTCTGGCCAGCATGCGACACTAGGGTGTGTCAATTTTGTCAACATGTTAAAAATCAAATTTGGTAGTCAAAATATTGTGCCTCTTTATGTCTAAACTTGAGATTAGCAAACAAAAATGAATTGAAATAACCCTCACCTACATCAATTATACCTTAAAGTTTCAAATCTCAGTATTTCAACAAATTAATGAGACTTGATTAGAATTATTCACTTGATATTAACTAATCTCATGTAAGCATATGGATTATGGAGTATTTTATGGTTCTATAGCTTGTGTACAATATGCATGTCAGAACATGAACATGAACAGGCTCTCCGTTTGGGACAGTTTAATTCTTGTTTTGACTTGTACCAAGCGTGAGGATAAGGCGCCCGGCTCACTCTCCTTCTAGATATCATAGACGGTGGTTTGCTCTCATTGCACTTGCACCTACTCTACCAGACGAATTCTACATTTTAATTATTGTAAGTAGGGCATATTGATTGTCGCAGTTACCTATATCATTGTATAAAACATTATGTTCTAAGAAATTGTTATGTTATTTCTGTTACAGCATTTTTGATAAACAAATTGATATTTTTTGAAACAATTGAATTATGAAACATTGAAATATTTTTCTATTTGTCAGATAGTGTGAAGATGTCAAAATTGAAGACAAGAAGTCAGTTGTCAACCCACTTGAGCCTGCTAGTTGGTAAAGGGAAGGAGCTTCCTGTATCAGAACTTCCAACAGTGAGAGACATGCTAAGATTAGGGTTACTCCTTCGAGAAAAAAATGCAAAGGACAGAAGGAACTATACAGATAAAGAACTCATAAATGACATGATAGTCCCTCTTCTGCATCAATGGACAAAAGCTAATGCACTATTCAAACCACCTGTGATTAATCAGTGTCGAACTATTGAGCTAAAACAAACGAAATTATGGCACAAAGCAGTTGAAACATCACTTGGTAAAGGAAACTTGGCCAGGAAAAATGAATTTCTGCACACACTTGATACTCTGTTTGACATTTTGACCTGAGAGTGCTCCATACAATTATGTTCTGAATCCAACTGTTCTCACTCAGGTAAGAGAGAAAATAATTACCACATTGATTGTGGTTGTCCTAGTGAAAAGAAGATCCCTGTTTTAGAGCTTGAATTTATAAAGGCACAGAGGACAAAGGCAGAAGGCCAAGGAAGTCTGCAAATGGGTTCAATAGATTATTCAGAAACAAAGAAGCAGATTGCTAATGCCAAGAAGAGAGAACAAATCCGAGAGAGGGAACAAAAGAAGAAAATGAAGAAGCCATCCAAAGAGAGGAAGAGCTGTGTCAAGATGTTTATCACTTCTTTGATAGTTCTTCTGATGAACAGGAAGCAACATCAGATGATAGTTCCAAAGAGCCATCTGAACCTTTACGAAAGAAAATGAAATACAACACAAGAAATATTTCAAACATTGCTTTAGCTAGTATTCGCCACCATGCTGGACTTCGTGAGGCTGCATAAATTGCAACTGCCGCTTGGATAGATGCAGGCCTCATCAGCCGAGAGGATGTATCTTTGGTGATAGATCATAATAAAATTAGAAGAGCACAAGAAAAAATAATGAAGGAAATATCTGATCAGCATGAAAAAGATTTAAGCGAGGGAGGGCTCTCCTGTCTTTTGTTTGATGGAAGAATAGATGACACAAAAGTTTTGCTAGAAGTAGAGGGAGTGAACAGAAAGTTTCCAGGTCTCATCAAAGAAGAACACTACTCTGTCTGTTCTGAGCCTGGTGGTCGGTTTTTGTTTCACTTTGCTCCCGAAACTGAAGTAGAAGGGAAGAAACATGCAGAGGTCATTGCTGATCATATTTTATGTTGGGTTCAGGAGAGAGGACTTGGCAGTTCACTGCAGGCTGTTGGTGGAGATTCAACTGCAGTGAACACCGGATGGCAGGGGGGTGTAATGACGCATTTAGAGAAAAAATTAGGAAGAAGACTTGTTTGGATTGTATGTGATTTACATACAGGCGAGCTACCTCTTCGTCATCTCATCCAGGAACTTGATGGTCCTACAAAGAGCAACAACAAGTGGTCAGGTCCCCTTGGCATCATGCTGGATGAAGCAACACAACTAGAAATAAATACAACCTTTCCAAAGGTCGAAGTTGGCCCTCCCCTTCCGGCGTTGTCTGAAGGAGTCATCAAAGATCTCAGCACAGATCAATCCTATGCTTATCGTATTGCCCAAGCAATAAGATCAGGAGAAGTGCCTCAGTCATTGGCTCTCTTGGAGATGGGACCTGTCAGTCACAGCCGCTGGTTAACTACAGCTCTTCGTTTCTGCAGGATTTGGATTTCCAAACACGAATTGAAGGGCAAAGTGCTGAAGAATTTGAGGTTAATTGTTGAATTTATTATTGGAGTTTATCTTCCCCAGTGGTTTAGTGTGAAACTTAGTCCTATGTGGGTGGATGGGCCCAATCACCTTTTGTTTCAATTGCAGCTAGTAAGAACACAGAGGAAGGTAGTGAGGGACATCGTGTTACCTGTGGCAAGAAGGTCCGCTTGGTATGCTCGATCAGAAGCAGTTTTGCAAGCAATGCTTTGCAGTCAATGTACCAATCTCCGAACCGAGGCTGTAGAAGTCATTCTAAAGATTAGAAGAACGCTAATAGATGACGACCAGTTGGGAGACTGTTCGTTTCATTCAAGAAAAGTTCCCCCAATAAACGTCAATGCCACCAAATTGTCAGAATTGGTTGACTTGAGTTTGGAAGTCTTAGAGCCACCATTGACAACAAGTCTAACTAGCCAAGAATTGAGAAACCTTAAAGAGACTCCAATGCAGGTGCCGAAGTGGCCTTCCCACACTCAAAGTGTGGAGAGATGTGTGAAAATGGTCACAGAAGCAGCGGGCCATGTTTACAGCCGCGAGAGGCGAGAAGGTTACATCAAAGCACAAATAGCAAGCAGACTACTGATGACAAGAAACCAAAGCAAAGAGAGTATGAAGGCATTGGTTACTTTCAAATAGACTACGGATAATAAAATATAATAATTTGAAACTCGAAACAGTAACATGTGTGCAAACGCTGGTTATGTTATAAATTCACAAATATGTACATTTAAAAATCCATTTGATGTAGGTAGGACTTATTATAAAAAAAAATTTATGCCAGAATATTGTTTTGCATGCTTAAAGACTACAATAAATTGCTACCAAATTACTCGATTTTCAATTTAGCCATTTCACCCCCTAAATTGACACACCCTAATGCGACACCACACTGGTCTCAGAGAAACTGCAGAGATAGCAACAGCTGCCTGGATTGACGGTGGTTTGATAACACCTGATGATGTTCACCTGGTGATAGATCATAACAAAGTAAGGAGAGCTCAGGAGAAACTTGTCAGTAACCTAGAAGAGGAGTTTGATAAGGGGATAAGAGAAAATGGAATCAATTGTTTGTTCTTTGATGGGAGAAGGGATGACACTAAAGTGTTCATGAAAGTTGGAGATTCTGACAAGTTGTTCCCTGCCATGGTGAAGGAGGAACACTACTCCTGCTGCAGTGAACCAGGAGGGAAGTATTTGTGGCATTTCACTCCAGAGAAAGATGACATCAGGAAGCCAGCTGAGATAGTGGCAGATAACATTGTGAACTGGCTCAGAGAGAGGAACGTAGACCAGACCCTGCAGGCCATTGGAGGGGACAGCACCAACACGAACACAGGGTGGCAAGGGGGGGTCATACAGTGGATAGAGCGGAAGATTGGGAGGAAGCTGGCCTGGATTGTTTGTGACCTCCACACCAACGAGTTGCCACTCAGACACCTGATCCAGGAGCTGGATGGCAAGACTCTTTCAAACAACAGATGGTCTGGTCCTCTTGGCAAGATGCTGGACTCTGCCACTGAGTTAGAAATAAATCCGAGCTTTGAAAAAATAACAGTTGGCCCTCCACTCGTTGAGCTTGCACATACTGTCATTGACTACCTGAGTACTGACCAGTACTATGGTTACATGATTTGCAGTGCCATCAAAACTGGGGTCATGCCTGATAGACTTGCTTACCTGCAGATAGGTCCAGTCTCACATTCTAGGTGGCTCACAACGGCTCTCAGGTTCTGCAGAATTTGGGTCGCTCATCATAAACTGAAAGGGAACCAGCTTCACAACCTGAGACTTATTGTCCAATTCATCGCGAGTGTCTACTTGCCAAATTGGTTCAACACCAAGGTCAAGTCATCGTTCTCCGAAGGTCCGAGGCATGTTCACTTCTAGCTTGAGCTCCTGAGGAGTCAGCCAAGGAAGGTTGTTCAGATTGTGGAGCAGACTGTGAGGAGATCTTCCTGGTATGCTCATCCCGAGGCAGTTCTGCAGACAATGCTCTGCAGTAAGGATGAGGAGGAGAGAAGAGTGGCAGTCAAAAAGATCTTGGATATGAGACTTATGAGATGATCTGGGCATGACGAATCAGTTGGTGACGATTCCTTCAGGGTCAGGAAGACTCCTGAAGTCAATCTAGGTGCCAAGACCCTCACTGATCTCATAGATCTGGATAACATCCAGGCTGGCAGTGAGCCCCCTCTTACCTGCAGCCTCACCAATGTTCAAGTCAGAGCTTTCCTGGACAACCCCATGCATGTCCCTGCCTGGCCCTCGCACACCTAGAGTATAGAGCGTTGTGTACAGCAAGTGAGCGAGGCCAGCAGTCACGTGTACAGCCAGGAGAGGAGGGAAGGCTACATCCGAGCTCAAGTGGTCAGCAGGGAGGTGATGAGTAGAAACAGAAGCAAGAAAGACATGTTCTCTATGGTGTGCAGCAACACCGGGTCGTAGTAGTAAAACCGGTTTTTGTATTTGATGATTTTGTTTTCTAAAGGAATATTAAATTTAATAAATGTGTCAAGATCATTCGTTTCACTATTCTGGATCATTTTCATCCTAATAAATTAACCTGATACATTTACTTTACTTTAAATAAGCTATTTAGTGGTGTTGGTAAAAGGGTGGGAATACTGAATTTTCATAAGATTTCAAGTTAAAATTTACCTAGCAAAAAAATGAAAACTTTTAAAATCTGAAGATATCACATGATTCTGCACATAGAACTACATCATTAATACCATGGGCCGATTTTTCAAAAAAAAAAAAAAAAAATTCGCCTCCGTATGACACACCCTAATACCCCACTGTACGTACGTTTTACTAAAAATAACATCTTAACTTTATGATGGTATTCACACACACATAATATAGAAGGGAACACTCAATAAGAGAATAATAAACTGAAGGTTAGGTTAGAAAAAAAACAAGGATGGGTTAACACTTACGCTAGTAGAAGAGATGGGTCGGCTTAGGGGAATGGAGGCTGGTTCCGAGGCAGAGGGCAGGCTACTGGCCCTCAGGTGAGTCTTCATCGTTGTCATCCACACTTATTAGTGCCTCCCTGACAAATCCCTCAAAGTCATCATCACTGTCTCTGCCTCTGTCACTATCACTGGCTTGGGCTGGCTGTGGTGGGTTGCAGGCGAAGAACTCTGCTATGCTTTGCTGACGGATGGTGTTTATGTTGTCTTGATAAACCTTGATGTAGGGCTCCATAGTCTGCAACAGCTAGGTAGTGAAGATTTCATACCTGTTAGCGTCAGGGTTGTCGGAAAGGAGGAGCTTGACTTTCTCAATACACTCGATGGCACCCTTTACATTACTATGGGATAAGCGGCGTTCTTCTTGGGATGACGCACCACCTGCCTCTTCACTGACGTCATCATCATCTACCATCTCGTCGGTAGTCACATCAGGATCGCTTATCACCTCCAGTATGTCGTATTTGGTGGTCTCGGAGAAGCCTGCAGCTGTAACACTCTGCGCAGCTTCTCTGGCAAGGTCCACTGCTACTGCAACAGTCTGAACCTCACCAGTCACAGATTTACTCTGCCTAACACCCGGAATGCCTTGCAACACATGTCTCCATGCGTGACGAACAGTTGCTACAGACAGCTGATCCCATGCCTCCACCAAGAAGTCCACAGCTTTCTTTACGATGAATGTTCTCCAGAATTGTTTCAACAGTACTTCTTGCTCTGCCAACTGTTGATCCTCGTCATCTTCGCTCTTGCTATCGGTGTTGGTGTCACTCAGGTTACACAACTCTTCCTTGGTGTTGGTGTAGTCGTTCAGGAGCTTGAATTTCTTGGCAAAGAATGCAGCTTTTACATTACAGATTAATTCTTGGTCAAGGGCTGTATTATAGACGTAGTGTTGGGAGGAAGGAAGACCACTTTTACGTTGGGGTGACGATCTAACAGTAGGGGTGAGTGTCCTGGTGCGTTGTCAAGCAGCAACAAAATCTTGAATGGCACATTCTGTTGGTCACAGAATTTCTTTACATCGGGAACGAAACAGTCATCAAACCAGGAGAGGGACAGTGTAGAGAACATCCATGCCTTACGTGCTGTCAGCCAGTGGACATTTAGCTTGGTCATGTCCATGCTCCTGTAGGCGTGTGGCTTGCGTGCTGTGTGGATCACCGATAACTTGAGCTTACAGGTACCGGAGGCATTGGTGGTAAACAGGACGGTGATGCGCTCTTTCTGCAACTTCCGGCCCCGACACTTGCTGGCATTCTTCACAACGAAGGTCTTGGAAGGTAGCTTTTTCCAAAAAAGACCAGATTCGTCCATGTTAAACCCCTGGTCGTCGGTGTACTGTCCTTCCTCCACCAATGTTGATATTGGTGATCTTGTTCCTCTTCTTAAACCTCTGTAACCACCCAGAGGAAGCATTAAAGGGTTTGGGCTCTGTAATTCCCATCTTTCATGACACTGCAGCATACAGTTCACGTGCGTACTCCTTAACTGAGCGTGTGTCCACCGCCATGTTCCGTCGCGCCTGACGCTCCAAGTAGCTCACAAGTAATTTTTCCGTCTTGAGAAGCACCTGGTTATGGAAATACTTGCTCATAGAAGCACCTGTAGACTTTGTGATGTTCATGTGCTCCTTTATCTTGACTGCAACCTTCTTAATTGTCCTTATAGTTGATTCGTTAACACCATGCTGGCTTGCGAGATCAACCTGTCTTGTTCCTTTCTCCAACTCTTGTATGATCTTATATTTTATTTCATAGCTTAAGGAACGTCATGTCTTCTTTGGCTTAGGGCGGCTGGGTCCAGGTAATGCAAGGTTTCTTTGTGGTGGTGGTGGTGGTCCGGTGGAAGCCATTCTTATGGAACAATGGATACCGAAATACACGGTGTAGCCTGGAGGGGTGTAACTGACGCGGTAGGTCAAGGGGCTTGAACGCTCCCGCGGCGGGGCACGTCATAGTACATTAAACCAATCACAGCTAGCAGGGAGGGAGGTAAGGATGCTTTGCCCAATCACAGTCCACTACGTCATATGACGTCACCGATAACGCAACAAAGACATACACTGCGCAACCTACTCGCGCCGCTTACACAACATGGCGGATGGCGGGAGGTTTGGACCCAAGAATGGTGCGGCGCGAGAGGACCGCCAGCCGCTCTCCGCGTAAAGGGGTACACGCACCGCGGAAAGTGAGCATTCCGTGCTCGGCAGGGTACCGCGTAAACGTGGAAACGCGTAAAGTGGGACCGCGTAAAGCGATGGTTGACTGTATATCAACAATATTAGTTAAATAAATTGTTTTATAGTACAGAGAATACTTGTACAGTAATTGCATGGTAATGAGGTAACAGTCTTTGTAAGGGACTGATTTCAGTTGACCCTAAGAAAACCTCCGCTACAACCCATCAACTAGCCTCGTGGAAGACGCATGGTAATTTTCAAGGTAAGAGTTTTTGGAATAACACTATTGTTCAATTAATACCAAAAGCTAATTTACGTGCACCTATTTTTTTAAATAATGCTCTCAAGACAGTTTAAATTTGCCGCGCGAATTCGCCTGGTCACCTGGCAGTGGAATCGCGTGTGATGCCTGGTGAGGTGCTTGTAAGTTATTACTTTAAAGTCGCAGTCATGTCCACATCGACAATTATAATATTATTAATACAATAATTATTATAATACTAATGTAATAATAATGATTATTACTATTAATGATGAAGATAATGATGATAATGAAGTATTTTGTACAACAACTGTGACGACGTACAGCAAGCTTCCTTTGTATCGCTTTCTTATTTCACGCCAGCACTACTTTTTATCTGTGCTCTCATTTGCATTGTGCGTTTATCACATACCGTTTTAGTGTTAAACGCATGTCTGGAAAACGTCCATTTACCTCCTCGGGGGTGTCTAAAGCTAAAAGGCACGAAAAACAATCGCAATGGACGTGAAATTAAATGTCATCACCCGCCTTCAGAGAGGAGAGCGTGTGTCGGAGGTTGGCCCCGTACTTGGTTTAAGTGAGAGCACTGTTCATACCCTGTGTGATATATGATGGTTCCTCTAACCTATACCATTTACATGTATTCTAAGGGGAAAATTATGTTTAATTTACGTTTTTTTTTTAATTAAGCGGTGGTTTTTAAGAACGTAGCCCCCGCTTAAAATGAGAGGTGGGTGTAAATGGTTTCTGTCATTGTAAGATATGATGCAAGCATACGTTTAGGTGTCAGGCTAAAATGATATCTATATTTGTCTAAATTCTTTGGATGCAATAGTTGAATTATTAGATTAAGCAGAGATGATCCCATACATCTCTTGCTTCTGATCACTTTAGGTATGACAGGTACTGCTAAAAGTGTTGGAAAAGTTTCTTAAAGGCAACCATGTTGTGAGACATAAACCAGGCTTATGGAATAAGATTTGGTCCATTATGTTTATGATATACTGTACAGTACTGTACATTCATGGTTCTGGCGGTATAAATGGAATCACCCTTCAGCCTTTTGCTTTGAAACGGTGGGCACTTTCTGTTCCGTGTACACATATGTAGCCAACAGATGAAAGATATGGCTGGTGAGTGAGGGTGATGACGAGCAAAATACCATCACTGTTCACGAGGAAGAATTGCCATCTCACAAAGCAGTTGATGCAATAGAGAGAAAAGCTTTGTAAGAAGCTGGAAGCTTTGTTAAACCTATCATAGGCAGCTGATCCTACTAAGGAATTTGTGAGCACTGATGCAGGAATATGAAGCAACATGGCCAGGTTTCAACATTCTACTAACAAAAAATATTGTCACCATGTCTGTTTCTAGGAAATACATCAAAGTAGGACAGGTGCCAGTCTTTGATACCACACTGGTGTAAAGGACACTTTGAACTGCATATCACCAAAACCAAGTTCAATCTGAAATGGAAATGCAAGTGGAATTCTGTACTCTCCTAGTTCCACCAGCAGATGTAATCATTGTAGATAGCTGTGCTGTTATAAGTCATATCTTGGCCTTCAACTGGGAAGGTTGAAAACTTCATCAATAATGTTGTTGTTTACCTTTGTGACTTATTACCGAGGTATGACATTCACCTAATCTCTGACAGTTACCATTAAAGCAGCATCAAGAACTCAGCACAGCAGCCTAGAGCAGGGAAATATACAAGCAGATGCCACCAGTTGACACTGAGCACACCACTGCCACCACAAAAGGTAGTTCCCACTGTCACACAGAAGAACAAGGCGCAGCTGATATAGCTAATCTGTAAATATGCCTCTGTGCAGATCAGCTCCTGGAGAATAGCAGAAAGCATGTTGTCACTGGCCATGATCCTGTGTCATTTGAGGTCTTCATGGGTGGTTCTACTGACAGACTGGATCTCAGAACAACTCATGAAGAAGTAGATGTTAATATTGTACTGTGTGTGGTTCACCTGGCTTCCAGGTGACTCCATTCAACTTATGTGTGATGACACTGATGTATTTATTTTGGTGGTTTATTATTATTATTATTTACAGGATCTCACTTCTGACCTATCAATGGTTGGAACCAACTCAAGTAGATCCACTGTCAATATCAAGGCTACAACTGTACTGAGAACCGTGGAAATTGGTCTGGATGTGACACTGTTGCCTACTTGTGGGGCATTAGCAAAAATGACAGTACAATGCAGTCGGCCCTTAACATACGCGGGGGTTAGGTAACAGAGATACCCGTGAATGTTAAAAATCCGTGTACTTTTGCTGCCCTCCCCCCTAAAAAACCCCTGGCCCCCCATGTCCTTATTTATTGTATATACCTGTGTGTAGTTCGAGTTTTTATGACCAAATTATTTGGCAAAAAATTGGGGGTCGACCTCTAAACGGGTAATAGTTTCGTTAGGTTGAAAAATATTTACCAGTAACTACCAGTAAACAATGGAAACGACGCACCAATGCACCACCAGCTGTGAGTGTCGGTACAGTTGCCAGGGCAGATCTCTTGCGTCATCATAGCTAGCCCAAAGTAGCCAAATGCATGGTATGGTAGCACAGGACGATGTAAAACAAAGTATCAATTTTTTGAAGTTTATTTATAGATACTGTACATGAATTTTTGTTCATTACATTTGAAACATCAATCTTTGTTAATTAAATTTGAAACAAAAGAAAACTACGATACCGTATTTTCATTAAAATATTACATCACAAGTATATTTTACCTTAACTGTGACTGAATGAATATATTCTCAGAAATAAATATGGAAATGTAATATTTTGGCTGAAATGACGTACATATTACAGTGGAAAGGGATAAAATCATGACTAAAACAATGACTTTCGCTTTCTTTCGTTGTTCAAAAGATTTTACCGTAATCGCTTTTAGAATGGTTTTCAGTTAAAAAACTGTTTTACTGTACTGTATTACAATAATATTCTATCCTATCATTTGTCTCATAATCCCACAACTGAAAACCATTCGAAAAGCGATTACGGTAACATCTTTTGAACGAAAGAAAGCGAAAGTCATTGCTTTCGTCACAATTTTATCCCACTTTCCACTGTAATATGTACGTCATTTCAGCAAAAATATTACATTTCCATATTCTGAGAAATAAATAGTAGTTTTGTTGAAACGTAACGTACAGTATTTAATATAAAAATGCAAAAAGAGCTATAAAAACAATTAATACTGTACACCTGTAATGTACTGGCTGGCATCTCCACTCGTCCCTGTCTCTGCTCCCGCCTCCAGCGTCAGCACTCCTACCCGCTCTATCCCTCCGCCTCCACATTGTCACTACTGCCGACAACAAACACAAATGTTTTGTGAATAACTGCACCTCCACTTCATATGTACAGTACTGAACTGTACTGTGCTGTGCATTTTTACAAACGATAAACATAGCAAGAAAAGCTTTAAAAAAAGAGATAAAAATTTCACTTTACTGTACCGTACCTATCCTCGGTGACAGGACGGGGGTCATCGTCACTCAATTCCATAACGGGTGGTGAAGTGGGGGCGACGGTGGATTCAGCTGCTTCCTCACTGCCGCCAGTGGTTGATGGTGTTAAATCTCTCCTTCGGCGATCAAAGAACATGGTGATGGGGAGTTGTCGTCTCTTTCTTTTCATTTCTTCCATGATGGTTTTTGTATGGAGCAAAAACGTCATCCATCCCTCGCATGACTTTCAGGGCACGCACCATGGAGGGGTCCATACTATAGGCCATGTTTTTCAGTGCCTCAATATTCCTGGTCATCTCCCCCAACTTCTCCAACGTTATTTCTTGTTGCTCTTCCTCTTCCCTTCTCCCTCACTTGGCTGACATGCTTAGCACTGCGTGGAGCACTGGCACTTACAGCATCACGGATATCTTTTCCCTTTTCTTGATGGTACGTACCGTGCTTTCATTCACGTTGTACAGTCACCCCACAGCAGCGAACGACATTCTCTCCCTTAACTTATTCAACAACTCCACCTTCTCCTGCAGAGTCATCGCTTTCTTCTGGCGCTTAGGGGTGGCTCCAGCTGGTGTCTTTGATGCTCTTTTAGGGGCCATGGTAAATGTGGGTAGCAAGGGTAGCAACTACAATTCTGATGTTAACACAAGCGAGACTGACTGAGTGAGGAGTGGCGGGGTGGGGTGACGACGTGCTATGCGTGTATGTGTGTGTGAGGTTGCGGAAGTGGGTGGTGTCCCGTGTTAGGTGCCGCGTGCGAGTTGAATGGCGCGCGATTTGAAAGTACTTCAATTACTTCAATGTACAGAATATTCCTCCGGCGGGGCAATCCGCGTATTTGCAAATCCGTGTATGCTAAACCCGTATATGTTAAGGGCCGACTGTACTGTAATAAAAATGCTGAAAGCAGGTCATTGGTAGATTAAGCTTGGTAAGCCTGAATCTAGCATGAAAGATGCTTTTACCAAGGCTACATCATGTTGCTTCATGTTATGGGTCCTATATCATACAAGGTATGTCATCTGTCAGTTCTGGTGTTTGGCCCCTGAGCATGTACACCAAGCACATTACCAGGCAATGATTTGGATGTCAGCATTAAATGCAGACCCACTTCAGCATTACCCTGTCAAGAATGGGTGGTCCTATGAGGCGCTCTGCATTACAAGGGGGTGAAGCGCCAAATTAAAAAAGCTGAGAAAAATGCGTTTAAAGTTTTTTGTTTTTTAAGCGAGAGGGTTCATTTTCTTATCGTGCAGCTCAATCCCTCTCCTAGCGAACTGTGAAAACTGGAAGTTAGTACTGTGAATAGTTATTATTTTATTGCGAGTTGAATGAGAATAACTACCTGTGATGTACAGTTGTTTGAACTTCAAACCAACAATAATCACGTTTTTCTGCAAAATTTTCTTATTATTGTGGACTAATACTGTAAAACAAGTTAATGACCACCAAAAACAGTACTCGTCTCAACCCCCCCCCCCCCCATAAACCCCCTCCAAAATGAAATAATAATAAAAAACTCATTTGCCTATCAGTATTTACCTTTCTGTCCCTATTATTAGCCAAAGATTTATAATATTGTTAAGTATAATGGTGTGTAATAATAAGGAAACACCACTACACTCACCCCCCCACCATTAGCCTCCCCTCCACCATTAACCTCCCCCCCCCCCCCAACGTAATTAACATACGAATACAAAGGTGGAGAAAATTTGCATAATCTTTGGTAAAAACAGTATTATGATAATAGTATTACAATCTTACTTTGTTTAGTTCCTTCGTTTTATTATCCCTGAAGATCGTAGTAAGTTGAAGTTACGTAAATTCTGAGGAGTGCGTATAACTTTAATGGCCTCATCATAATCAATCACGTACTGATCAAAGTTCAGTTTCATTATAAGACTGAGTTATGGGCTCACTTTTACTAGCATTCATTGGGTCAGGCTCACTTTCATCACTATCAAGGTCAGTGCATGTCTTGTCATTGTCCACTTCTACCTCCTCACAGTCTGTATGTTCTTGTGATATATTAGTGTCACTGTTTGTGTTACCATTAGACTCACTTTCATCGTCATTATTGCAGTCAGTGCATGTCACGTAACTCTGTACCGGAACACAGTTTGCAAAAAGGTCTTGTGATGTACAGCAGTCACTTTTTGTATTATGAGTACTGTATACCAAAATCACTATCACCAAGCATTCCTGGGGTGTCCACGTGAGCACTGTCATCACTAAACACACACTCAGGAATAATAGGCTCTTGAACCCACACAAGAAGGCCTGGCATCACTCTCGTCTTGCTCTAATATCTGGCAGATATTGCACAGCACTTCTCACACCCATGGAACACAAATAACGTCAATTTTACGGCGAAAAGTTATCAAAAGTAGCAGTAGAAAGTACACTGAACCTCCTTATGCTATACAACGTGCCAACACTAACAAGGAGGCAGCATCTGGGCACACAGATTGGCCGAGTAGCTCTGATGTGGCAAGGGGAAATACATCGTGATTGGCTGCCTCGGGGTATGGTCCGAGGGAGGCGCGCTGTCATTGGCTCGCGCTCCAATCGCTCTGAACGAGATGTTGCCACCTTCTTTGACTGAGAGCACAACCAGATATATAGCTCCAGGCCTATGGCGAAATTACACCCTATTTATGAAGGACTTTCTACCATATTTCTATTCTAGCTAGAGGGTTACATCCAACCTCAACATATAGAGGAAGGGTGAAAATAGTGATATCCACCAAAAAATGCATTTTGGCCAGGGTGTCTTTTCACCCCCTTCTAATGCTGAGCTCATATGATGAAGCATCAATCATCTTATTCATGGTATTACTGTCTGTCGTTGTGTCACCAGTACAGGATCAAATTAATTAATTGATCAATTGTTAGTGTTCATCATCACAGCCCTGTGCAGTAATGTGATGCAGCTGTCTTGATGCATAATGGGCCGACTCAATTCTGTGATTGCCATGATGTTGCATAGTGTCAAAATGACCAAACAGAGGCCAGACAATATAAGGTGAACAGGTTTGCCTCTGCCAACAACACTCAACCCACATTACCCACACTGTGCTACACACACCAACATTACCCACACTGTGCTACACACACCAACATTACCCACACTGTGCTACACACACCAACATTACCCACACTGTGCTACACACACCAACATTACCCACACTGTGCTACACACACTGTGCTACACACACCAACATTACCCACACTGTGCTACACACACCAACATTACCCACACTGTGCCACACACACCAACATTACCCACACTGCCACACACACCAACATTACCCACACTGTGCTACACACACCAACATTACCCACACTGTGCCACACACACCAACATTACCCACACTGTGCCACACACACCAACATTACCCACACTGTGCTACACACACCAACATTACCCACACTGTGCTACACACACCAACATTACCCACACTGTGCTACACACACCAACATTACCCACACTGTGCCACACACACCAACATTACCCACACTGTGCTACACACACCAACATTACCCACACTGTGCTACACACACCAACATTACCCACACTGTGCTACACACACCAACATTACCCACACTGTGCTACACACACCAACATTACCCACACTGTGCTACACACATCAACATTACCCACACTGTGCTACACACACTAACATTACACACACTGTGCTACACACACCAACATTACCCACACTGTGCTACACACACCAACATTACCCACACTGTGCTACACACACCAACATTACCCACACTGTGCTACACACACCAACATTACCCACACTGTGCTACACACACCAACATTACCCACACTGTGCTACACACACCAACATTACCCACACTGTGCCACACACACACCAACATTACCCACACTGTGCTACACACACCAACATTACCCACACTGTGCTACACACACTAACATTACACACACTGTGCTACACACACTAACATTACCCACACTGTGCTACACACACAAACATTACCCACACTGTGCTACACACACCAACATTACCCACACTGTGCTACACACACAACATTACCCACACTGTGCCACACACACCAACATTACCCACACTGTGCTACACACACCAACATTACCCACACTGTGCCACACACACCAACATTACCCACACTGTGCCACACACACCAACATTACCCACACTGTGCTACACACACCAACATTACCCACACTGTGCTACACACACCAACATTACCCACACTGTGCTACACACATCAACATTACCCACACTGTGCTACACACACCAACATTACCCACACTGTGCTACACACACCAACATTACCCACACTGTGCTACACACACCAACATTACCCACACTGTGCCACACACACCAACATTACCCACACTGTGCCACACACATCAACATTACCCACACTGTGCTACACACACCAACATTACCCACACTGTGCTACACACACCAACATTACCCACACTGTGCCACACACACCAACATTACCCACACTGTGCCACACACATCAACATTACCCACACTGTGCTACACACATCAACATTACCCACACTGTGCTACACACACACCAACATTACCCACACTGTGCTACACACACCAACATTACCCACACTGTGCTACACACACCAACATTACACACACTGTGCTACACACACACCAACATTACCCACACTGTGCTACACACACTAACATTACCCACACTGTGCTACACACACTAACATTACCCACACTGTGCTACACACACACCAACATTACCCACACTGTGCTACACACATCAACATTACCCACACTGTGCTACACACATCAACATTACCCACACTGTGCTACACACACACCAACATTACCCACACTGTGCTACACACACTAACATTACCCACACTGTGCTACACACACACCAACATTACCCACACTGTGCTACACACACTAACATTACACACACTGTGCTACACACACCAACATTACCCACACTGTGCTACACACACCAACATTACCCACACTGTGCTACACACATCAACATTACCCACACTGTGCTACACACACCAACATTACCCACACTGTGCCACACACACCAACATTACCCACACTGTGCTACACACACCAACATTACCCACACTGTGCTACACACACCAACATTACCCACACTGTGCTACACACACCAACATTACCCACACTGTGCTACACACACCAACATTACCCACACTGTGCTACACACACCAACATTACCCACACTGTGCTACACACACTAACATTACCCACACTGTGCTACACACACTAACATTACCCACACTGTGCTACACACACTAACATTACCCACACTGTGCTACACACACTAACATTACCCACACTGTGCTACACACACTAACATTACCCACACTGTGCTACACACACTAACATTACACACACTGTGCTACACACACCAACATTACCCACACTGTGCTACACACATCAACATTACCCACACTGTGCTACACACACACCAACATTACCCACACTGTGCTACACACACCAACATTACCCACACTGTGCTACACACACCAACATTACCCACACTGTGCTACACACACACCAACATTACCCACACTGTGCTACACTCACTAACATTACCCACACTGTGCTACACACACTAACATTACCCACACTGTGCTACACACACTAACATTACCCACACTGTGCTACACACACTAACATTACCCACACTGTGCTACACACACTAACATTACCCACACTGTGCTACACACACTAACATTACCCACACTGTGCTACACACACTAACATTACCCACACTGTGCTACACACACTAACATTACCCACACTGTGCTACACACACCAACATTACCCACACTGTGCTACACACACTAACATTACCCACACTGTGCTACACACACCAACATTACCCACACTGTGCTACACACACCAACATTACCCACACTGTGCTACACACACCAACATTACCCACACTGTGCTACACACACCAACATTACCCACACTGTGCTACACACACCAACATTACCCACACTGTGCTACACACACCAACATTACCCACACTGTGCTACACACACCAACATTACCCACACTGTGCTACACACACCAACATTACCCACACTGTGCTACACACACCAACATTACCCACACTGTGCTACACACACCAACATTACCCACACTGTGCTACACACACCAACATTACCCACACTGTGCTACACACACCAACATTACCCACACTGTGCTACACACACCAACATTACCCACACTGTGCTACACACACCAACATTACCCACACTGTGCTACACACACCAACATTACCCACACTGTGCTACACACACCAACATTACCCACACTGTGCCACACACACACCAACATTACCCACACTGTGCTACACACACCAACATTACCCACACTGTGCTACACACACCAACATTACCCACACTGTGCTACACACACCAACATTACCCACACTGTGCTACACACACCAACATTACCCACACTGTGCTACACACACCAACATTACCCACACTGTGCTACACACACTAACATTACCCACACTGTGCTACACACACTAACATTACACACACTGTGCTACACACACCAACATTACCCACACTGTGCTACACACACACCAACATTACCCACACTGTGCTACACACACCAACATTACCCACACTGTGCTACACACACCAACATTACCCACACTGTGCCACACACACACCAACATTACCCACACTGTGCCACACACACACCAACATTACCCACACTGTGCTACACACATCAACATTACCCACACTGTGCTACACACACCAACATTACACACACTGTGCTACACACATCAACATTACCCATACTGTGCCACACACATTACCCACACTGTGCCACACACATTACCCACACTGTGCTACACACACCAACATTACCCACACTGTGCTACACACACCAACATTACCCACACTGTGCTACACACACCAACATTACCCACACTGTGCTACACACACCAACATTACCCACACTGTGCTACACACACTAACATTACCCACACGGTGCTACACACACCAACATTACCCACACTGTGCCACACACATTACACACACTGTGCTACACACACCAACATTACACACACTGTGCTACACACATTACCCATACTGTGCTACACACACCAACATGACCCACACTGTGCTACACACACCAACATTACCCACACTGTGCTACACACACCAACATTACACACACTGTGCTACACACACCAACATTACCCACACTGTGCTACACACACCAACATTACCCACACTGTGCTACACACACTAACATTACCCACACTGTGCCACACACATTACACACACTGTGCTACACACACCAACATTACACACACTGTGCTACACACACCAACATTACCCACACTGTGCTACACACACTAACATTACCCACACTGTGCTACACACATCAACATTACCCACACTGTGCCACACACACCAACATTACCCACACTGTGCTACACACACCAACATTACCCACACTGTGCTACACACACCAACATTACCCACACTGTGCTACACACACTAACATTACCCACACTGTGCCACAAACATTACCCACACTGTGCTACACACACCAACATTACCCACACTGTGCTACACACACCAACATTACCCACACTGTGCTACACACACCAACATTACCCACACTGTGCTACACACACTAACATTACCCACACTGTGCTACACACACCAACATTACCCACACTGTGCTACACACATCAACATTACCCACACTGTGCTACACACACCAACATTACCCACACTGTGCTACACACACCAACATTACCCACACTGTGCTACGCACACCAACATTACCCACACTGTGCTACGCACACTAACATTACCCACACTGTGCTACGCACACCAACATTACCCACACTGTGCTACACACACCAACATTACCCACACTGTGCTACACACACCAACATTACCCACACTGTGCTACACACACCAACATTACCCACACTGTGCTACACACACCAACATTACCCACACTGTGCTACACACACCAACATTACCCACACTGTGCTACACACACCAACATTACCCACACTGTGCTACACACATCAACATTACCCACACTGTGCCACACACACCAACATTACCCACACTGTGCTACACACATCAACATTACCCACACTGTGCTACACACACTAACATTGCACACACTGTGCTACACACACTAACATTACCCACACTGTGCTACACACACCAACATTACCCACACTGTGCCACACACACCAACATTACCCACACTGTGCTACACACATCAACATTACCCACACTGTGCTACACACACTAACATTACCCACACTGTGCCACACACACCAACATTACCCACACTGTGCTACACACACCAACATTACCCACACTGTGCCACACACACCAACATTACCCACACTGTGCTACACACACCAACATTACCCACACTGTGCTACACACACCAACATTACCCACACTGTGCCACACACACCAACATTACCCACACTGTGCTACACACATCAACATTACCCACACTGTGCTACACACATCAACATTACCCACACTGTGCTACACACACTAACATTACCCACACTGTGCTACACACACTAACATTACCCACACTGTGCTACACACACCAACATTACCCACACTGTGCCACACACATTACCCACACTGTGCCACACACACCAACATTACCCACACTGTGCCACACACACCAACATTACCCACACTGTGCCACACACATTACCCACACTGTGCTACACACACCAACACTACCCATAGTGTGTGCTACACACATCAACATTACCCACACTGTGCCCCACACACCAACATTACCCACACTGTGCTACACACACCAACATTACCCACACTGTGCTACACACACCAACATTACCCACACTGTGCCACACACACCAACATTACCCACACTGTGCTACACACACCAACATTACCCACACTGTGCTACACACACCAACATTACCCACACTGTGCTACACACACCAACATTACCCACACTGTGCTACACACACTAACATTACCCACACTGTGCTACGCACACCAACATTACCCACACTGTGCTACACACACACCAACATTACCCACACTGTGCTACACACACCAACATTACCCACACTGTGCTACACACACCAACATTACCCACACTGTGCTAAACACACCAACATTACCCACACTGTGCTGCACACACACCAACATTACCCACACTGTGCTACACACACCAACATTACCCACACTGTGCCACACACATTACCCACACACCCCCTCCAACACCACCCACACATCACATACAAGCACCTCTACAGCTACTACTACTACTTTGCTGTCACTCGGAAGCGAGTATGACGATCATCCAGCAATGATACAATGATATGAGTTGGTGAGTTCTTGGGTGACTAAAGTGGCCGATACAGGACCGGCAGGGTCGTTCACAGATGTTGCACATGTGGAGGGCTCCATCTAGTGCTGGAGTGGCGGTGGCAGCGTCTTTTCGGTGTTAGCGCTTGTCTGCCTCGATATGCAGTTGGGCTAACTCAAAAGTATTGACACCTTCTTGTGTGGTTCTCCTCCAAGCGTTATGGTGTGGAATAATTGTCTCTCAAGTGAGGGGGGGATCGATTTGTCATTTTTCCAGGCTTGTCCTAAGATTATCCTTATGACGTTTCAGTTTCCCACCAGCGTTGTTTTTACTATTCGTTAGGTGACTGTAAAGTAGCTGCTTTGGCAGTCTACTGTCGCCCATGTGGGTAACATGGCCAGTCCAGTGTAGTTGCTCATGGATAATGGTAGCCTCGATGCTCCTACAGTTGGTGTTAGCGAGAATACTGGCATTTGTTCTCTTGTCTTCCCAGCGAACTCGGAGGTTGGAATGTAGACTACATTGGTTAAAGTTTTCAAGTACTTTGGGGTGCCTCATGTATGTGACCCATGTCTCGATGCCATATAGCAGGGTGGGGAGGACCACTGCTCGTTATATGTGCAACTTTGTAGATCATTTTAGCTCCCTACAGTTGAAGACACGGGTTCGGAGTCTGCCAAAGGCTTGAGATGCACATCTGATCCGATGTTGAATCTCTTCATCAATATCCGCAGTAATGGACAGATGGGAGCCGAGATACTGAAAGTGGGTAATATTAGAGAGGGTAGTACTGTTTCGCTGGATGGATGGTGGCGGTGTGGTTGAACCAGGGGTAGGCTGAAAGAGAATCTGAGTCTTACGTGTGAATACGCATCTGTGTAAGTATTCAGGATCTCATGTGGGTCACGTTCAGTGTGAGCAACAAGGGTGAGGTCGTCTGCATACTGAAGTTCAGTAATGGAAGCTGCCGACACCTTTGTTCCTGCCTGGAGTTGTCTTATGTTGAAAAGATCCTTCATCCAGTACTTGATGTCCACCCTGCTGGCTAAATTGGCACTGGCAGGGGTAAGGAAGGCAGCCAACAAATTAGAAAAGAGAGTAGGTGCCACTACACATCCTTGTTTTACCCCTGTTTGGATGGGGAAGAACTCAGACTGGATGCCATTGTGCAGGACATTGCCGTTTATGCCATCGTGAAGTTGCCTCACAATGGTGATGAATTTTGGTGGGCAGCCAAAATGGCTAAGGGTCTGCCAGAGGGCTTCCCTGTTGACCAAGTTGAAGGCCTTGGTTAGGTTGATGAAGGCCTTGTACAGGTCACGACGCTGCTCTCTGCACTTTTCTTGTATCTGGTGGGCAGTAAAGATCATGTCAGTGGTGCCACATGATGGTCTAAAGCTACATTGAGATTCTGGGAGGAAGTTTTCCACCTCAGGAAGAAGTCTGTTTAGGAGGACTCGGGGTCATAATCTTGGCAGCTAATGACAGCAGCGAGATCCCGTGGTAGTTTCCACAGTCTGACCGGTCGCCCTTGTTCTTTAAAAGCTTGGGGAATTTCCTCCTTTTCCCATACATTCTCCAGGAGAGAGTGGAGACAGCTAGTAAGCAGAGGTCCTCTTGCTTTATACACCTCAGCTGGGATTCCATCAGGTCCTGACGCTTTTTTATTCTTCATCTGGTTGATGGCAGTAGCTATCTCATCCAGGGATGAAGGATAGCTGAGGTGGGTTAGCTCTGGATGCTGAGGGACCTGCTGGGCAGTCAGGACATCCACATTGGTGTTTCGGTTGAGCAGCAAATGGTAGTGCTCTTTCCAGTGCTGAAGGAGGCCTTCTTCATCTTTAATTATGGAGTTAACGTCGGATGAGTGGAGGAGGGCTGCGCCATGAGTGATTGGCCTATAAGATGTTTTAGTGCAATTGAAAAGTTGGTGCATTTTGTGTTGATCTGCAAGTTTTGTGCCTCACATGCTTTATTTTTATACCAGTCATTCTTTAGATTGTGAAGTTCTTGCTGGGCCGCCACACTCTCTTTGTGGAAGGTATCAGCTTTGGTTCGAGACTGAGGGTTATTCTGCCAGTCAGTTAAAGCAGCACGTTTATCATTGACAAGTACGTTGATTTCTGGATCATTTTCATCAAACCAGTCTGGTGTATTCTTTCGATCTGGCCGAGGGTCTCTCTGCAGATTTTTGTCATGACAGTGTCGAGAATATCCCATTCGGCACTGGGATTTGGGTCGTTTGTTGTCGGGTTGTTTATCAGCCCATGTTCGAGCTGCTCTCTGAAAGTATGTGCTACCACTGGATCTTCCAGACACTTAGTGTTAAAGCCTCATGGAGGCTTGTTTTCTTTGCCGTTTTGGGGCGAGGTGAAGTGAGAAGCCAGTGTTTGGATTGTGGGTGTTGTCATGAACCATTGGACTTGTCGGTCTACCTAGACAAGGTATTGGTGATAGTTAAGTTTGTGCAGCACACTTGCTGAGGAGGAGTAGGCCGTTGGGATTACAATTGCCTAGTCCATTTCTCCCTATAGTTCCCTGCCATATGTCAGCATCTCTGCCAACTTTGGCACTGAAATCACCTAGGAGCACAACCTTATCTTCTCTGGGGATTGAGGACAGCACTCTGTCAAGGTCGGCATAAAAGGCCTCCTTGATGTCATCCTCTGCGTCCAGGGTTGGGGCGTATGCACTGATGAAGAAGGCATAACGCGAGTGATTCAGTGGGACTTGGCAGATGGCAAGTCCATCTCCATAAATGTAGGTTATCTCCACAGCAGGCTTACCCTTGCAGAAGAAGGTGTAGCCAGACCCCCGTTCTGTCAGTTGACCCTCGTCTGGGAGCCAGAACTGAATAATGGCTGCTATGTTGATGTTATACCTAGCCAGCTCTTTTGCCACAAGGGCAGTTCTTCTTTCAGGACACTCTCTTTGTGCTAGTGTCGAGAAGGGGCCTGACATTCCATGCAGCGACCATAAGAGGTTGTATAGTTTTTTTTTTTATCTGTGATTATGATTTTGTTTTCGACCCCATAAGGATGACCTTATTGGGTGTTTATTGCCCAGTCAGGTTGATCCTTTAGGCAGGCTATGTTTAGGGCACCTTTTCTAGCCCCCTCCCCATGTGGGGTGAGGTCCGGGTTGCACTGCTGCCTGTCCCCGTCGCCACTCTTTGGTCACCTCTTCCACCAATACAGTGGTCCCTCGGTTAATGAGCACAATCCGTTCTAGAAGGTTGCTCGTTAACCGAAAAACTCGTTAACCGAAACCATTGTTTCAATGGTTTTTTGGGTAATTGGTTCCAGCTCACCGAAAATTGCCTAAATTCAACCAAAAAGGTAGAAAAGTACACTTACTTTGAGGTGTGTATGGAGAAGGCTCCTGGATGATGATGATGATGATGGGAATTAGAATGGGGGTGGAGGAAAAGGGAGAAGAGAAGCATTGGGGTGGAAGAGAAGTAACCCCATGGTGCCATTTCACCCATAAAATTTTAGTTCTCTTGGTGTAATTCAAGATTATTTTCTTTAAGTCAACACTGCACTGCATTATATATTGTCAATATGTAAAATAAAATTCAAAATTACCAATAATTTGTTTGCAAACACAGAAAAAAAGCATTTAGTTGAAGAGAGTCTCAAGCAAGATGTTACCTCCACTGAAAAGACAGAAAGACTGACGCCTGTATGGTGTGTTGAGAGGCTGGATGGCACGCATAAAACTAGTTTCCTTATCTTCAATTATGTTCAATATTTGTTAAAATGACTGAAAAATTTAAAATTAAACTTTTAAAATTATTTAATATTATAAACTTCTTGATATTTGCTAAAATTGTAAGGAATTAAGCCCTAGAACCAATTACTGTATTGGCGGACTAATACTACAGCTGGTGGACCGCCAAATGCAAGCGAAAACATGTTCAGGTCGGCTCGTAAGAAACTCGTTAATCGAGGAATTGCTCGTTAACCGAAGTTAAGAATCTTATGGAAGGTAACTCGTTAACCGAAATCTCGTTAACCGAGGCGCTCGTTTACCGAGGGACCACTGTACTGTCGTTGGGGTCTTGTTAGAGGTCTGTAAGAAAGTCTGCCTGATGCAGGGCTCCAGCGCAAATTTTTCATTCGGGGATTATTCCCATAGCCTTACACCTACCAAGATTAATACGCAAGGCAATGGGGCTGTGGTTGGTAGGCCCCAGGACGTGTCCACATGCCAGTGGGCCTATGCACCGTCCCTCTGGGGCCCACTGCTGCTCCGAGATCCCCTGCGGGCTTAGCCTGGGCCCACGAGGCACCCAGTCACCGTGTGTTGCCAAGAAGAAGCACAGCAGGAGTCTTGATGGTGAAGAGGCTGTGTACTGGCAGGGGAAGACTTAGGCAAGTTGCTTCCATGTTCACCATGGGGGCTAGCTAGCGCCAATAGCTGAAAGCGAAAGGAAGGAAGCAGTGCCTGCACTATGCGCATTACACCACCCTGTGTGTGCACACACACACACACACATACACATTCCAACACCACTCACACATCCCCAACAAGGTAATTGAGACAGCAAGTATGAGGAGTGAGGATCTTTTAATATGACAAATTTGCGTGTGTGACTGCGTGATAGCGAATTAAATATCAGCTGTTGAGGAGTGCTTCGTAACATTCATTTCTACTCCATCTCTCTAATTTCCCACACCTTTCTGCTTTCTCACTCTATATTTTAGAATGTTATGTAACATAATGTTGAAGGGATACAACTTTGCTCATTTATACTTATACTTATCACAATCTCTCTAAAAATACTTTAGTTTTGTCTTTATTCAAAACATCTTCAGGTCATTTGACCCACTAATCCCCCACCGAAGAAAGAGTGACTTGACATTCCATCCCTATGAATTCAGCTGCCTCTGAAGATGTCTTGAATAAAGACGAAAGCCAAGGTGGTCCAGTGTATACTAAGTTGACCGAGAGGTAGCAGTGAACAACACACTCGGTGGCGGGAGGACACAGACTGAGCAGCAGAAAGCTTTAGAGGAAATTTTGATTTAACGAACAGGAGTCGCTTGAATTAGTTCATTAAGTTGATAAAATACTGTTTCTGTGGCCATGGAACCTAACTCCCTATTTCCCATAAGCCTTTAGTCTTGCCAACTGCAGATTTGCCAACCACATGATTTTCCGGGAACCTAACCCCCTCGGTTTTGAGGGACTATTGTTTCTGACCATTTTGCCTACAATGTTAATAAATTATCTGCCATTGGTATGGATTCAGTTACAACATTGTTACCACCAATGTTACCAGCTTTGGCCCTAACAGTTATCAGCACATGCTAACACTGTTGCATTGGTGTAGACATGTTTGTATACAGTATTCAACTTTGATGCAAACACTGTTGGCAACTGTTGTCCAGCATGTTTACAATAGTGTTCCTAACAATGATATGTTTGTGTGGACTAGACTCTGAACATGTTGATAATACAGTTGCCAACATATGTTACAAACAGTGTTTGCATTTGGTGTGGCTGCACCTTTATATATTCTTCTGTTACAGAAAAAGAATGGTTAGTTGGTAACTATTGTTTTAGAAGCTCTTGTAAAGAGAGATGGAGAGAGAGATACTGGTAGTGTATATATATATATATATATATATATATATATATATATATATATATATATATATATATATATATATATATATATATATATATATATAAATATTTTATTTGTTTTACAGTTGCATGAGGACAGCATTAATGACATGTGCTTCCTAGATGGCTCATGGCCTTGGGGGTCTGGAAAAGCTGTCCTGGTATCTGGGTCAGCTTTAGGAGAGGTGAAGGTGAACAGCGTTGACGGACGTCCAATATGTTCTTTCACTGCCCAGCCTCCCATTACCTGCTTGTACCCCTCCCCAGAGAGCTACAATACCTCAGTCTCCAGTGGATATCCCAGTGAGTAGAAATTTGGTTATCATGAAATTTGTGTTGTGTAAGCTGTCTCCTCCAGCATTATAAGATAGTATTCCCTCAGAGAGAAACAATTTATATCTTAGTCTGAGGCTATATGTCATAGAATGAAATGAATATCTATGTACATACCAGTGACACTTGCACCCCATCACAAATATGTTCTAGGATTGAAGCAGGTTTTATGGGTTAGGAATCTAGACTAGACCATAATAGTTTGAGTTTTGACTACAGTAGGATCTCATGTTTTGCGACTACAGTGACCCCTCGGTTAACGAACTCAATCCGTTCCAGAAGGTCGTTCGTTAACCGAAAAGTTCGTTAACCGAAACCATTGTTTCAATGGGTTTTTGGGTAATTGGTTCCAGCTCACCGAAAATTTCCTAAATTCAACAAAAATGGTAGAAAAGTTCACTTACTTTGAGGTGTATTTGTAGAAGGCTCCTGGATGATGATGATGATGATGGGATTTAGAATGGGGGTGGAGGAGAAGGAAGAAGAGAAGGCATTGGGGTGGAACAGAAGTCACCCCATGGCGCCATTTCACCCATAAAATTTTAGCTCTCTTGGTGTAATTCAAGATTATTTTCTTTAAATCAACACTGCACTGCATTATATATTGTCAATATGTAAAATATATTTCAAAATGACCAATAATTTGCTTGGAAACACAGAAAAAAAGCATTTAGTTGAAGAGAGTCTCAAGCAAGATGTTACCTCCAGTGAAAACAGAGAGACTAACGCCTGTTTGCTGTGTTAAGAGGCTGGATGCCGCGCATTAAACTAGTCACTTTACCTTCAATTATGTTCAATAATTGTTAAAATGACTAAAAAATTTAATATTAAACTTTTAAAATTATTGAATAGTATAAACTTCTTGATATTTACTAAAATAGTAAGGAATTTAAGCCCTAGAACCGATTAATGTATTGGCGGACTGATACTAAAGCTGGTTGCCTGGTCAGTGCAAGCGAAAACCTGTTGAGGTCGGTTCGTAAGAAATTCGTTAACCGAATTTTTGTTCGTTAACCGAATTGAAGATCCTTATGGAAGGCAGTTCGTTAACCGAAATTTCGTTAACCGAGGCGTTCGTTAAACGAGGGGTCACTGTAATTGGTACCGGTTTTAGCATCGCAAAAGTTGAAATCATGAAACGAGTGACATTGAATTACATATAAATAATCCTAGTCAGTTTTGCAGTGTCACCTACAACCCAGAAAGAAAATGACATTACTGTAATGTATTCATACATATTTATATAAGTATTGTTCATATTGTTGATTAAAATATTTATATACAGTTGGTCCTCGTATTACGCGGTTAATGTAACCCGGAGGGTCCCGCGGAAAGTGAACAACATAACATATGGGATTAATTGAAATGGAGTCCAGGCCGATCCCCAAACTCCACTTTTTGACGACACACAACTATGTTGTAGTAAAAATTTTATCTTAACTTTATGATGGTATGAAAAAACAAGTAATATAGAAGAGGTTAGGTTAGGAAAGATAAAGGTTAACATAGGAAAAAGATGCAGAAGGAACGCATCACCGTCCTGTTTACCACCAATGCCTCCGGTACCTGTAAGCTCAAGTTATTGGTGATCCACACAGCACGCAAGCCACACGCCTACAAGAGCATGGACATGACCAAGCTAAATGTCCACTGGCTGACAGCATGTAAGGCATGGATGTTCTCTACACTGTCCCTCTCCTGGTTTGATGACTGTTTTGTTCCCGATGTAAAAAAATTCTGTGAGCGGCAGAATGTGCCATTCAATATTTTGTTGCTGCTGGACAACGCACCAGGACACTCGCTCCTACTGTTAGATCGTCACCCCAACGTAAAAGTGGTCTTCCTTCCTCCCAACACTACGTCTATATTACAGCCCATGGACCAAGAGTTAATCTGTAATGTAAAAGCTGCATTCTCAACAAAAAAATTCCAGCTCCTGAGCAACTACACCAACACCAGGGAAGAGTTGCATAACCTGAGTGACACCACCACTGACAGCAAGAGCGAAGAAGATGAGGATCAACAGTTGGAACATCAAAAAATACTGTTCAAACAATTCTGGAGAGTATTTAACATCAAGAAAGCTGTGGACTTCTTGGTGGAGTCATGGGATCAGCTGTCTATTGCTACAATTCATCACGCATGGAGACATGTGTTGCATGGAATACCAGGTGAGAGGAGGAGTCAATCTGTGACTGGTGAGGTTCAGAATGTTGCAGTAGCAGTGGACCTTGCCAGAGAAGCTGCGCAGACTGTTACAGTTCCAGGCTTCTCCGAGACCACCAACGACGACATCCTGGAGGTGATCAGAGATCCTGAAGTGAAGTGCCGACGAGATGTTGGAAGAAGAACACGTCAGTGAAGAGGAGGAGGAAGGTGCGTTATTCTCCGAAGAACACAGTTTAAGTCATAGTGATATTAAGGGTGCCATGGAGTGTGCAGAGAAAATGAAGTCCTTCCTTTCCCGCGACAATGACGATGACAGCTTTGAAGTCTTCCATACCCGGCTGGTGCAGGCTATGGAGCCGTACATCAAGGTGTATCACGACAACATCAACGCCAGCCGTCAGCAAAGCATAACAGATTTCTTCGCCCGCAACCCACCACAGCCAGCCCAAGCCAGTGATAGTGGCAGTGAAGATGACTTTGAGGGATTTGTCAGGGAAACCCTGACAACTGTAAGTGACAGTGATGGTGATTCACCTAGTAATGGTGATTCACCTGAGGGCCAGTAATCTGCCCTCTGCCTCGGAACCAGCCTCCATCCCCGTATGCCGACCCATCTCTTCTACTACCGTAAGTGTTCCACCTAAGTTTTAGCTTTCTAACCTAACCTTTATTTTTCCTATGTTAACCTTTATTTTTCCTAACCTAACCTCTTCTATATTACTTGTTTTTTCATACCATCATAAAGTTAAGATAAAATTTTTACTACAACATAGTTGTGTGTCGTCAAAAAGTGGAGTTTGGGGATCGGCCCGGACTCCATTTCAATTAATCCCATATGTTATGTTATTCACTTTACGCGTTTCTCACTTTCCGCGGTACCCTCCGGGTTACATTAACCGCTTAAAGTGAGGGTTAACTGTAGATTTTTAATTTTCAAATTTATTTATTTTACCAAACTTTTAGATAAACTATTCTGGATTATTATACAGTAAAACCTCGATTAACCGACTTTCAGATTAACCGCCGATCCCAGACCCCTAAAATAAATAAATAAATAAATGAGCAATAAAATACAAATACTATTCGATTCTTTTTTCAGATTTTTGGATACTGCTTTTGTGCCATACAGTACTTCATTAATAAAAGTTTTGTTTTTAAAGTATTATGTTCTTTGACTTTTCTTCCTATGATTATTCACAGTTTCTGTGCTGGTTCGTATTTATTTACTAAAGTGGTTAATGTTTTTAAGCAAATGCTATTGAAATATGAATGGCAAATGAACAAAAATGAATAGAGGGACTTAAATGAGGTAGGTTAGGGATAGGTACTTTAAAAAGGTATGTTTTATTTCCGTAGACTTTATTTAATATTAACCGACCTTTTGGATTATCCGTCGGCCTCTTCCCCCCCATATGTGGGCGGTTAATCGAGGTTTTACTGTAGTAAAGAAATGTAGTTTCTAACTTAATTAAAACTGCATTTACAGATTGAGGTAGCTTAGACTCAAGGAACAGATCCCCAGCACCCAGAAACATTCTGGGGAAGTGGGCTAGTGTCTCTGTGTGCAAGATGTCTAGTTTAGACACTCAGAAATTTTTCCCATTAACCGGAAAATATTCTGGGGATAGGGAATTTTTCCGGGTTTGAGAAAGTCGTCTGGTTACCCGGAAATCTCTCATCCCCAGAAGTGCTCTGCACCAATTGTTCCAGCTAATGTGGGTGTCACTGTACTGTACTGATAATGGTAACCCGAGACAATTAATGTCCATACGGCAGACACCCAACTCTTCAGAGGCAGCTTACAGTAACCATTTCTGAACTCTTGCATGCATTACTATATATTAATGCCATACCTGCAACATTTATTTTTAAATCTACAAATACAGCATGCCCTGACATTTTGTGGACCTCGATTATTTGCGGATGACAACCTGAATGTACCCAAGAATGTCTAAATGTAGTTTAAAAGTTAATGGTTTTTTTGCAGCCGGGACAGGGAGCCATTCGCTTTAGAGACAGTAATTTCTTTTACCTGTACAGTCAACCCTCACTTTACTTGGTCCCACATTCCGCGTTTACGCGGTGCCCTGCCAGAACCCAGGATGCTCACATTCTGCGGTGGGTGTACCCCTTTACACGGGTGAAGTATAATTATTTTATTCAGCTCATAAAATTCATACAAATTATCCGGCCAGAATATAATTTACATTGCTGGAATTCTTACAATTTGATGATCATTTTGAGTATAAACATCATAGATTTTGCATTAGACATACAAATTTTAGATATAATGTTTACTCTTGTGTAAATATGTTATCTTTTGTGCAAAATATATGACATTTATTTTCAAAATATTCCTGGTCTTACAAGGAATCCAGCAATGTCAATTATATTATCCTAACTTTAATCTGAGGTATTATTTAATACTAAATGTTAAAATCTAGTTTTTTCACCCACTCTTTCTCTTGAAGGGAGGGTTGGTGGGAGGTGGAGGGTGGGGGGGAGGGTTGGGACGGACTGACCATCTGGCTGGTTGGAAGAGGGGGGGAGGCAAGGTGGGGTACTTTGATTGACAGATAGTGTCTGAAGAATATTTTTTTTTTTTTATTAACTGAAGATATTTGTTTTAGCTCATAAAATTCATACAAATTACCCGGCCAGAATATAATTTACATTGCTGGAATTCTTACAATTTGATGATCATTTTGAATATAAACATCATAGATTTTGCATTAGACATACAAATTTTAGATGTAATGTTTACTCTGAGTAAATATGTTATCCTTTGTGAAAAATATATGACATTTATATTCAAAATATTCCTGGTCTTACAAGGAATCCAGCAATGTCAATTATATTATTCTAACTTTAGTTCGAGGTATTATTTATTACTATACCTGGTTTTCCCCCAAAAATTTCTCAGAGGGAAGAGCCAGCAGTGTAGTGTGAGAAGAGGGGGAGGGAGTCAGTCCATTATTTGAATGGACATTAACTTGGCGACTGTATTTCTCTATTTCTCTTAAGTATTAATTGTGTGCATGTACCATCATGAAATTAAGATGTTATTTTTACTAGAACATTGGTATTGTGTTGGAAAAAGTGGAGTTTGGGGGTCAGCTGGTCTCTATTTCATTTAATCCCATATGTTATGTTATTCACTTTACGCGTTTCTCACTTTCTGCGGTACCCTGTGGGTTACATTAACCGCGTAAAGTGAGGGTTGACTGTATTCTGTGTGTGTGTGTGTGTGTGTGTGTGTGTGTGCGTGCGTGCGTGCGCAGGTAAAAAAAATAATTGTCCTAAGGGCAAACGTAAAAGGGAATATACATTGCTCTGTACCCGAGTTAGCTGGCTCAGTGAGGGAGCAGGAAAAGGGCGCAGAGTGTGGGAGGGGGTTGTGTTGCTAGGGAGTAGGCGGAGGTAAGAGTTCCTGCTGGTCTGCGTTGCTATGGTGAAGCATGGAGTGTATGGAAATGGCGATTGTGCTAAACTTTTATTTGGCTTTTATTTACTGGTTTGGCAATACTGTATTTTTTGTTGTAATTTATTTATTGATATTATTTTTATTTATTCCTCACATTTACTTATACTCTATACTGTATATTATTTTAAGAAACCTGTGGCTACAGGAGGAAAATTCACCAATTTTTTTTTCCTTAATACTTCCTGCTGAAATGGGGGTGTATCTTATATGGCTGTGCATCTAATGTGCTGTAAAATATGGTACCCCAAAAGTTTCCAGGCAGGAATGCATCCCTCCTTATTATGTCATTCTGTATGGAAAAATAAGTTTAACATATCACAATTTGGCACATTACAAGGGTTTTCAGGAATACTAGATCCCTTGCAATATATGACTACCTACTACAGTAGAACGTCGATATAACATGAGATATGTTCCAAGAGAGGTCGCTTTAAACCGAATTTGCACTAAACCGAAGTGTTGTTTCAATGGAATAATTTAGTTTGGTACTTGAGAGAAACACAAAATACTAAAAAGACTGAGAGTCTACCCAGATGCACCTCAGCCCATCTCCTAGAATAAACAAAACATTGTTTTTTTGAAGTATTATGTTAAAACAAACACTCAAAAAATCAACACAGCTAAAATTATGGGACGTGAAATGGTCTGTTTACTAGCGATCAGCTGATGGGAAGTTGGGGGGTGGAGAGAGGTGTGGTGATATGTTTGACAGTTGATACTAAGGTCTGGTGCTTATTTATTTATCTCTCTTTAAGAGTGACTTTAAGTTTTCTCTTATAAAATGTCACTAAACTGACCTGGGAGAATATGATTAAAATTGCTGGAATTCTTATAAGATAGTGATTGGTTTGAATACAAACAAGCTATAGTTCGCATTAGACATACAAATTTTAGTTCTAACTAATTTTATTACAAAGGGCTAAAATTTTTATCTTTTATGCAAAATATATTACGTTTATATTCAAATTACAGTCAACCCTCACTTTACACGGTTAATTCAACCCACAGGGTACCGCAGAAAGTGAGAAACATGTAAAGTGAACAACATAACATATGGGATTAATTGAAATAGAGACCGGCTGACCCCCAAACTCCACTTTTTCCGACACAATACCTATATTCTAGTAAAAATAACATCTTAATTTTATGATGGTACATGCACACAATTAATACTTAAGAGAAATAGAGAAATACAGTCGCAGAGTTAATGTCCATTCAAATAATGGACTCAACTCCCCCCCTCCCCTCTTCTCACACTACACTGCTGGCTCTTCCCTCTCTGAGAAATTTTTGGGGGAAAACCACTAGATTTTAAGGTATAGTAATAAATAATACCTCAGACTAAAGTTAGGATAATATAATAGACATTGCTGGATTCCTTGTAAGACCAGGAATATTTTGAATATAAATGTCATATATTTTGCACAAAAGATAACATATTTGCTTTGAGTAAACAAAATACTTGCATTAGATCTAAAATTTGTATGTCTTATGCAAAATCTATGATGCTTATATTCAAAATGATCATCAAATTGTAAGAATTCCAGCAATGTAAATTATATTCTGGCCAGGTAATTTGTATGAATTTTATGAGCTAAAACAAATATCTTCAGTTAATAAAAAAATAAAATATTCTTCACAACACTATCTGTCAATCAAAGTACCCCACCTTGCCTCCCCCCTCTTCCAACCGCGCCAGATGGTCGGTCCGTCCCAACCCCCCCACCCCCTACCTTCCCTCCCTACCAGAGAAATGTTGGGTGAAAAAACTAGATTTTAACTTTTAGCAATAAATAATACCTCAGACTAAAGTTAGGATAATATAATTGACATTGCTGGATTCCTTGTAAGACCAAGAATATTTTGAATATAAATGTCATATATTTTGCACAAAAGATAACATATTTGCTTTGAGTAAACAAAATACTTGCATTAGATCTAAAATTTGTATGTCTTATGCAAAATCTATGATGCTTATATTCAAAATGATCATCAAATTGTAAGAATTCCAGCAATGTAAATTATATTCTGGCCGGATAATTTGTATGAATTTTATGAGCTAAATAAAAAAATTATACTTCACCCGCGTAAAGGGGTACACACACCGCGGAATGTGAGCATCCTGGGTTCTTGCAGGGCACCGTGTAAATGTGGAAACGCGGAATGTGGGACGCGGAATGTGGGACCGCGTAAAGTGAGGGTTGACTGTATTCGCTGTCTTGCAAGGATTCTAGCAATGCAAATTATATTCTCCTAACTTTAGTCTATGATATTATATAAGATAAAAACTGTAAGCCTATAACCACCCAACCCTGGATGGGGGGTGGGGGGAGAAGGGAGGTGATAGTGACGTGTTTGACAGTTGGGGCCGAAGGTCTAGTGAAGTATTTATTTGTTTATTTATGTCCTTTAGATTGATTTGTTGTTTATAAAATGTCACTGAAGTGACTGGGGAGAATATAATTTACATTGCTGGAATTCTTATAAGATAGTGATTAATTTGAATATAATCATGCTATAGTTTGCACTAGTCAAAAATTTTAGTAATCATTCATTATTTTGAGTACATGTACAGTACAGCCTTGCCCTTAGGACAGTGTATAGTGCCCAGAGAAACATTAGGTGCGAATTTTATAATATGATGCACCGGATTGACTCGCGCAAAATAGGAAAGGTACGCTTTAAATTTAAACATTGTCCTTAATTGTGTGTCGCTTTGAATCAATAATCTTAGATTGAATCGCTTTAAATCAACGTTCTACTGTATTCATACAGTATAGAAAGAATAAGGGCAGTTCATTCTTTCTATACTGGTGGTAGGTAGTAGGCAGCTATCAAACAGGGAGGTACTACCGCCTGTGAAGATATTGGAAGCATAATGTGTTGTCTAATAGTAGACCCTGCTGCCATATGGCATAACAAAAATTGTGACCAAGTCCCAGGTTGCTGATCTGACTTTCTGCCTCATTTACACACAATTGCAGGGTCTCAATTATTTCTCTTACTTTAACAGCACAACATACATATATTGTTTCTCACTTTGATATTTTGTAATTTTTTTTTATTTATTTAGGGCTCTTTATTATTATTATTATTTATAATTTTTTTATTTTTTATTAGTACTGTACAATATTATTATTTTCTGTTATTATTATTGTTATTTATATACTATATATTTATTTTTATTAATTTTATTATTTTTATTATCATCATCTCCGTTAGCCGGAATCCCTCAAACCCGGAACTCTCTGATAGCCGGAATTGAAATTTTCTCGGAAAATCGTTCCCAAAGCTGTAATTTTCCGGAAAATTACAGCTTTGGGAACTATTTTCCGAGGGGCACATTTCCCAGAAAATTCACAGAAAATTTTCCTGATACCCATAAAATTCCAGAAAATTCCGGGGATTGGAATTTTTTTTCTGGGTTTGAGAAATGAAAATCAGGCGCATCTTCTGGAAATTCCGAGAAAATTTTTCATTTACCCGGAAAATTCCGGGGATGAGGAATTTTTTCCTGCTCTGAGAGAGTCGTCTCGTTACCCGGAAATCTCTCATTCCCGGAAGTGCTCTGCACCAATTGTTCCGGCTAACAGAGATATCACTGTATTATTATTTTATTATATTTTTGCCCACCCCCGGCCTTGATGTGGGACATTAAAAATAACCTGTGCCCAAGTGGGCTAATACCCATAAAAAAAAAAAAAGGTAATGGGAAGGACCTCCAAGTTATGTTGGAGAGTGTGGTCATGGAAAAGAACTTCTACAGCCAGACCTAAACTACATTAACTGTTTTAAACCAAGCAACAATAAACATTTCCATGTTACTGTAAACCAGATTTTTTTCTGCCTCTCTCCATCCATCTCTCTTTCTACCCAACTGTTGGACAGTAGGATCATTATTTCAGGAAATTATTTTACGGTATATAGTTTTCCAAAAAAGATTTAAAAATATGGGGCAATCATTTTAGAAGATTAGTAGATTAACATATACAGTGTTGTATTACAGGTACAGGTTGTGTCGGATAAATGGCCAACTTTTATTTTCTGTGGAACTTAGTGGTTGTGTACATCTTGCACAAATAATCTGATTAACCATTAAATCTGTATTTTCCTATTGTATTCCAGGTGTGATGATGGCCAGCACAGGCGAAGGGCTGGTGTGTTGGTGTGTTGGAGAGCGGCCATGGAAGTGGGAGATCCAAAAAGTAAACCCTGGCCGGGTGACCCGCATGAA
This sequence comes from Homarus gammarus, assembly GCA_958450375.1. Taxonomy (NCBI): domain Eukaryota; kingdom Metazoa; phylum Arthropoda; class Malacostraca; order Decapoda; family Nephropidae; genus Homarus; species Homarus gammarus. Next base: position 472,807 of record CAUDMG010001588.1, on the reverse strand, counting down.
GTACACTGTCAGTGGTGGTGTGCTCTACACTGCTCAAGGTATGGTACAACTGTCTTGTCTTTTATCATTATTACCCTTGGAATGTGATGGCCGGTGTGAAATGTTGGCTTGTGGGCATTGCAAGAATGAAAAATATCTGCCGAATTACGTATTTCAGAGACATACATTTAAAAAATTGTAAGTTTGGATAACATTTCCAGTACAGGGGTTAGGTTCTCAAAATGGCCGCAAATCCTCGAATCCTCGAATAAAAATTGCTGATCTGGTGGGGGGGGGGGGTTACATTTTTACTTGTGTACAAAGAAATGTACAGTATTCAGTACAGTCATGCGCTGGTTAACGTCTGACCGAACAACGTCCAATCGCATATACGTCCGTGGTCCCCCCCCCCCCCCCAAAAAAAAAAAACGTGACGCCTGCTGGACCACCACTCCACGACCCCCTAACGGAGACATGATGATTCTCCCCATACTGGTCAGATATTATTTGTTAAAGGAATATGCTTCCTTACTTAGGCTTTTTTTAAGCATTTGCCTGCAGGTGAAATGTTAACCTACATCTATTGAGGATAAAATCTTTCACCTACAAATTGACAATAACACATTTGCTGTAATCAGACATATCTAGTTGCCTCTACAATTGCAACCCCAGTTGCAATTGGGGTTGCAATTTCAAATTCTGTGGCATTACTAAGTATAGTGAAGTCTCTGGTGCACTCTAAGATTAAGAGAGAAAACGGAGGACTAAGGCGTCCTGATGTGAGAGAAAACGGACTCGTATGACGGGGGACCAAATAAAAAAAGCATAGTTACATGTTTTGTGGACTACAGTATTAAGCGTACCCTTTTCATCACTTTATAATAAACCTAGCCATGCCTATGTGTGTTAATGATATTTACCATAACATTATATATATATTTAGTGGGTCTAAATGGTCATAAAATGGGAAACTTGGGGTTGGGTCTTGGGTAAATGAACCACTTAGAATAAATCCCATAGGTTCTGTACTTTCGTTATCGGCGGGGTCCCAATTAGGCTCAATAACCAAGGGATGACTGTACTGTATATGCTTGTGACACTGGCTAGTTGCTTCTGGTGTTATGGTACAGGGGTACCAAGTGACAGCACTAGGATCCTGCTTCCTCTATCAAGGAGTAAACAATTAAAATTTAAATTGAAAAAATAACATTCAAATAAATTACTATCTTACAAGAATCCCTCCAATGTAAGTTATATTCACTCAGGTCGTTTGGGTGGAAAATTATGAGAAGAGCTTAGTCACTCTTAAGTAATGATAAATAAACACGCAGGCAGGCCTTCAGCGCCACCTGTCAAATCTTATCTCAAATAAATAAACAAACAAATGCCAGACATTCTGTCACCTTACCTTTCCCCCTCCCTCCCCCGCCGTCTTCCTAACACCCTCATGTTCAAGATAAAAGATTGGTGATTTCTTTATGTTTATTTTATATAATATCTCAGACTAAAGTTAGGATAATATAATTTGCATTGCTGAAATCCTTGCAAGACAGAGATTAATTTCAATGTAAGCATCATATATTTTGCTCAAGATATAAAAAAGTGTAGTACATTAGTGTACAATATTGTAGTACATTTTTAAAAAAGTTTTTCAACTGTATTTTTGGGTAGATTTACAGAAATTTCTTCATTTATTTTCATCCATTTACATGCACACACCATACTAAAAGAAACAAAATAAATTAGTGCAAAGCTGGAGTGCACATGTACTAATTTGATTACGGTACTAAAATTGTTATGTCTAGTGTGAATTACAACATGTTTATATTCAAATAAATCAGTATGTTACAAGAATCCCAGCTATGTTAATTATATTCTCCTAGGTTATATCACTGGCATTTTAAAATGAGAGAAGCTTAGTAGGACTGTTAAATATACACTCAGACCTTCGGCTCAAACTTATCACCTCAACCCCCCCACCCCACCAACCTCTCGCTGGGTGGCGGAGCCGTCAGTCCCCCCCCCCCCCAGCCAGGGTTTTAGGCTTACAGTTTTTATCTTATATAATATCTCAGACTAAAGTTAGGAGAATATAATTTGCATTGCTGGAATCCTTGCAAGACAGCCAATAATTTGAATATACACGTCATATATTTTGCTCAAGAGATAAAAATTGTTGCACATTAGTATACAGTACTGGAGTACATTTTACAAAAAAGTTTTTCAACTGTATTTTTGGGTAGATTTACATAGATTTCTTCATTTATTTTCATCCATTTACATGCACACACCATACTAAAAGAAACATAATAGAAAGAAATGACGTTAGTGCAAACCTGTAGTGTACATGTACTAATTTGATTACTGTACTAAAATTATAGCATGTTTATATTCAAATTAATCAGTATGTTACAAGACTCCCAGCTATGTTAATTATATTCACCCAGGTCATTTCACTGGCTTTTTATAAGAGAGAAGCTTAGTCACTTAGGAACTGATAAATATACACTCGTTGGGCCTGTGCCAACTGTCAAACGTACTACCTCCCGTCCCCCCACACCCCCTTGCTCGCTCCCACCCTCTCTCTCCCCCATCTGCCCGGCGTTGCTGGAATCCTTGTTAAACAGTGAATAATTTTAATATAAACGTCATGTATTTTGCACAAGAGATAAAAATTAATCACCTGTATCACATTACAGTAGTGATTTAAGAGTAAAAGTGTATATGTACGTATATAGTATTCCACATACACATAAGTATAAATAAAAAGTTTATGTGATGATCGGACAACGTCCATTTCGGTTAACGTCACGTTTCCAAGAACGTATCTAGGACGTTAACCGGCGCATGACTGTATTCCCTTTGTGTGATTGCCCTTAGGACAATTATTTCTTATACCTGTATTGTATATATGTGTGTGTGTGTGTGTGTGTGTGTGTGTGTGTGTGTGTGTGTGTGTGTGTGTGTGTGTGTGTTCACCAATAAATAATAATGGGAAAATACTCTCTCAAATAATCAGAAACAAATTTATTAAAAATGTGACATACCCAGAGTGACACCAACATTACCTGACGGGGCCAAAGCTTGACCCATGCAGGTGTGAGGCGTCAGTTGTGTCTCAGCAGAATATAACTTACGTTGTTGGAGCCCTTGCTAGACAGCAAATAATTTGAATATATACATCATATATTTTCTACGAGATAAAAATTTTAGTCCTTTAAGTACATTTAAGTACAAGTTTCTCAATTCGTAGTTTTGGCCAGATATAGTAACTTCATGTAGTTTTACTCATTTACATGCTCACAACATCCTAGATATATATTGTGAGAAAAGTAAAAGAAATAATTTTCCAAAGGGCAAACCTGTACTGTACTCAAATGTACTAAATGATTACTAAAATTTTTATGTCTAGTACAAACTATATCATGTTTATATTCAAATTAATCATTATCTTACAAGAATTCCAGCAATGTAAATTATATTCTCCCAAGTCATTTCATTGACATTTTATAAGCTAAAAATTTAAACTTCCTCTGTATGACTGATAACGATGTCTGGGTCAGTAATCTCCCTGCCGGCTGGTCAACTCATCCCCCTTCTCCCTCCTGCCCTCAACCATTGATCCACCCATACTTTCGCCTGCGCCTTACTGTCTCTAGAACGAATGGCACTCTGTCCCAGCTGCAAAAATGCCGGCAATTTTAAAACTACTCGGTGACATTCTTGGGTACATCCGCGAATAATAGAGGACTGCAAAATAAAAATCCGCGAACTTGAGGGGCTCCCCTGTACAGTATTGTCATCTGATGGTGAGCTTTGGCCATAAGGTACTCTTGTTTTTGCTTCTTATTTACAACCATAGTATCATTTTATTGCTCATTACCTGTGGGCTTTTCGTGGAAATTTTTGGTGTTTTTGTGTTGTTATGGGTGTACAAAAATAGTTAAACATTTAATTTCCAATTCTGAGAGAAAAAGTTATTTTTTGCCAAAATATCAACCATAATCTCAAATATTATGATTTTGTTCAAAATCTCAATAGCTGTACTGTACTCTTTTACATGCTGATTAAGGATCTAGGGCAAAAAATTAGAATTTTGGTAATTATTGGCCCTAATTTTACAGTAAACCCTAATTCGGCATGCCTATGGTCTCGGAATTTATTATACAATAACTCGGGGAAATGCCGAGTTATATAAAATTATCTGGGAAAATCTCGGCATATTTGGCCACGTGGATAACACTCGCTGCCCTGCGCTCCACGCTTAGTCAGTCTGGTGTTTGTTATTGTTGTGGTCGGGTGTGTGCTGGCTGGCTCACTCCACTTAGTACATGGACGTGGGAAGGGAAGGTGCTGTAACACCCCAATATTTTAGGAATAAAGTACAGTACAGTACAGTGGTTCCTCGGTTAACGAACACAATTCGTTCCACAGGGTCGTCCGTTAACCGAATCCATTATTTCAATGGGATATTGGGTAATTGATTCCAACTCACAGAAAAGTACATACAAAGTAAAGCCAAAAACGGTTCTTGTTTACGCGTTTGGTCATTTACGCGGTACCTTGCCAGAACCGGGATGCCCGATTTACGCGGTGAATTTACTCATTTACGCGAGAAGCAGCGCGGGCAAGGTGCGCACAAGGTCGCCCAGTCATCAAAACATTACCTAGTCCTTCACCCGCCACCCACCACAGCCGGCCCAAGTCAGTGATAATGATAGTGAGGATATGGACTTATTTGGACTTTGAGGGGTTTGACAAAGAGGCCCTGCAAGCCTCTGTGGTGGATAGTGATACAATTGATACAAGTGATACAGGTGAGGGCCAATAATCTGCCCTCTGCCTCAGAACCAACCCCCCATCCCTGTGTGCCCAGCCATCTTTTCTACTAATGTAAGTGTTAAAAAACCTAATATTATTAATATTTCTCTTAATTATTAATTGTGTGTGCATACCATCATAAAGTTAAGATGTTATTTTTACTACAACGTAGGTATTGTGTCTGAAAAAGTGGAGTTTGGGAGTCGGCCCAGTCTCTATTTCAATTAATCCCATATGTTCTGTTATTCCAGTTACGCGTTTCTCGTTTTACGCGTTATTCTGCGAGTTCAATTGACCGCGTAAATCGGGGGACCACTGTACACTCTTACTCTTAAATCATTACTGTAATGTGATACAGGTGATTAATTTTTGTCTCTTGTGCAAAATATATGACGTTTCTATTCAAATTATTCGCTGTCTTGCAAGGATTCCAGCAATGCAAATTATATTCTCCTAACTTTAGTCTGAGATATTATATAAGATAAAAACTGTAAGCCTAACACCCTTGCTGGGCAGATGGAGGAGAGGGAGGGAGGGAGGGAGAGTGGGGGGGGGGGGGAGGTGAGGTGATACGTTTGACAGTTGGCGCCCAAGGTCTAATGTGTGTTTATTTATCAGTCCTTAAATGACTGAGCTTCTCTCTTATAAAATGTCAGTGAAATGACTTGGGAGAATATAATTTACATTGCTGGGATTCTTGTAAGATAGTGAATAATTTGAATAGAAAGACGCTATAATTTACACTAGACATAACAATTTTAGTACTGTTATCGTTTAGTACATGTACACTACAGGTTTGCACTTAGGTCATTTATTTCTTTTATGTTTCTTTTAGTATGGTGTGTGCATGTAAAGGAATGAAAATAAATGAAGAAATTTATGTAAATCTACCCAAAAATACAGTTGAAAAACTTTACATTATAAAATGTACTACCGTACTGTACACTAATGTACTAAAATTTTTATCTCCTGTGCAAAATATATGACGTTTATATTCAAGTTATTCGCTGTCTTGCAAGGATTTCAGCAATGGAAATCATATTCTCCTAACTTTAGTCTGAGATATTATATAAGATAAAAACTGTAAGCCTATAACCACCAAAGTCTTGCTGGGAGGTGAAGGAGTGTGGGGGGGAGGGAGGGAAGGAGGGGTGACAGTGACATGTTTGACAGTTAGCGCCAAAGGTCTAGTGAAGTATTTATTTGTTTATTTATGTCCTTTAGATTGAGTTTTTGTTTTTTCCTTATAAAATTTCATAGAATATAATTTACATTGCTGGAATTCTTATAAGATATTGATTAATTTGAATGTAAACATGCTACAGTTTGCACTAGACTAAAATTTTAGTAATCATTTTGTACATTATTTTGATTACATGTACAGTACAGCTTTGCCCTTAGGACAGCGTATACATGTAAATGAGTTTCAGTAAATGAATAAAGTTACATATATGAGCCAAAAATAATAGTTGAAAAACTTTATGTAGACAGAGCTTGGATGGCTAAATTTTAGAATGACCAATAATTTTAATATAAAAAATGAACAAATATTATAGAGCACAATTTTCTTGATATTTACTCCACTGGAAACGAATGTAAACATAGAACAGATTACTGAATTACTGAGTTGGCAGACTAGCCCATCAGCTGATGCTCACAACAAAACATGATGTTCGTAAGGATTTTGTTAATCAAATTTTTGTTAGTTAACCGAATTGAAGATTCTTATGGAAGGTAATTCGTTAACCGAAATTTCGTTAACCGAACCATTCGTTAACCGAAGGACCACTGTACTATACATTGCACCACAGAGTATCTAGGACACCATAATTAATATTCAGCACTCCCTAGTAACATTTTGTTCCTGTGGTACTAACCCATTAGCACCCAACAACCTCCCCTATTCATGTCAGTCCAGCCACTGTATGCAGAACATCTCCACTATTGCGGTAAATCCAATTCATAGACATTATTTAATTTATAGTGCAATTCATTTTATCCGAATTCCACCTATCTGAATCTTTCAGGTGTCCCAACTTTAAAATTCTAATTTAATTCAACAATCTGAAAACAACTGACACCTGTAGCACTATAACCGCTTTTTAAACAAAAATTACTGCTATAAACAATAAAATTGATACCTATCATAAAATACAATAGCACATATTTCATGTTAAAAATATAGCTCTTTCCATTCTCAAACCATCATCTAAGTGATGTTACAGTTCAGCCAGGCAGTCAATCAGCTGATTGAGACTTTTGTGTGTGTGTGCCTGCCTTGACGTCACATGAGAGGGAGGGAGGCGGGTGAGTCTGCCTCGCAGTACAGCTCACTGCCTTCACATACGTTCACCTCCCACACACACACACATACAGTACACTTATGCTCTTCATTTTTCTTATTTTATAGTTTTATATTATACCATATTTTATGGCATAGTAGACACACGGCCATATAAGATGCATCCCCCCCTCCCCATTTTAGCAGGGAGTATTTAGGAAAGAACTTTTGTGTCTATATTCCCCCTGTATCCATAGTTTTCTTAAAACAATATATACAGTACAGGTACCAGTAAATGTGAAAAACAAATAAAAATACAGTAATACCAATAAATAAGATACAGTATAGTCTGCATTTACTCGGTCAATTGAACCCGTGGAGGCCTGCGTAAAACGAGAAACGCGTAAATGAAATAACGGAACATATGGGATTAATTGAAATAGAGACTGGGCCGACCCCCAAACTCCACTTTTTCCGACGCAATACATACCTTGTAGTCAAAATAACATCTTAATTTTATGATGGTATGCACACACAATTAATAATTAAGAGAAATATCAATAATATTAGGTTTTTTAACACTTATGTTAGTAGAAAAGCTGGGTCGGCACACGTGGATGGCGGCTGGTTCCGAGGCAGAGGGCAGATTAGTTGCCCTCCGGTGAATCACTTTCACTACTCGCAGAGGTTTGCAGGGCCTCCCAGACAACGCTCTCAAAGTCCATATCCTCACTGTCACTATCACTATCACTGACTTGGGCTGGCTGTGGTTGTGGTGGGTTGCGGGCGAGGAAGTCCTCAATACTACGTTGATGACTAACATTGATGTTGTCGAGATAGATCTGGATATACGGCTCCATAACTTTCGTCAGATGGTTATTAGACTCTTCATACCGATGCTTGTCTGGGTCTTTGTCAAGGATGAGCCTAATTTTTTCCCCCAACTCGATGATTTCCTTCACATTATCATGGCTTGGTCCAGGTAATTCAATGTTTTTCCTGGTTGGTGGGGGTCCCACTGAAGCCATTGTGAGGGGAATAGCGGGCACAAGAGGGAACTGTATACACGGACTGAGAACAATGAGACAGGCCCGGCTCGGTCAGCGACTTCTACCCTCTGGTGGCAGGGCACGTCATGTTACATTAGACCATTCACAGCTAGCGGCGGAGGGAGGTAAGGATGCGTGGCCCAATCACAGTCCGATACGTCATATGACATCAGCGATAACGTAAGTGCGGCCTAATGCGCACCACTCACTGCGCTGCTTCCCGCGTATGGTCAAGAATGGACCGCGTGGGTAAAAAATGGCGTGGCAGTCTGGACCTCTCCAGCCGCTCACAGCGTAAATGACCAAATTTACCGTGTAATTAAGGCATTTTCATTCTGGCAAGGCACCGCGTAAATGACCAAACGCGTAAACAAAAACCGCGTAAATCCAGACTATACTGTACAAAAAAAATACTGTATTGCCAAACCAGTAAATAAAAGCCAAATGAAAGTTTAACACAATCACCATTTGCATATACTGTACATCTGTATTCCCTGTTTACCATAGTAACGACGATGCTACCTCCGCCAATTCCCTAGCAACGCCCCCCCCACCCCTTACCACCACCAACCACCCAGCCATCCTCCCACTCCCCCAGTAAGCCAGCTAACTCGTGTGCAAAGAAATGTGTACCTGTATACCTTTTATGTGTTTGGCCTTAGGACAATTATTTCTTTTTCTTTTTTCACAATATGTATGTAGGATGGTGTGTGCATGTATATCAGTAAAAATAAATTAAAGTTATGTACAGTATGTATGTATATTATGTATGCTGGATTATATATTATGTATGTATATTATGTATGTGCTCCATTTATGTAGCTAGCAGCGTGTGGCAATGTATTACCATATCCCACATGCCTAATTAATGTGCCTGGCGACATATGGAAGCTGGTAATGTATCACTTGCCATACGTCGCCTATAGCAGTTGACAAGGAGCCTAGCCAAGGGAGAGTGCTGCTTCCCTCTGTGTACATACTCTTATCCAGTAAACCGAACCTACAAAACTATACAGGTGTTTGTGTTCTCTCCTGTATATAGAACTTATTATTCAGAACCTAACATGGCGCAGTGATCCGATCTTACTGGATAATTACGAGTGATAGCGCAAAGTCTGTGGAAAGCCGGATGGACTCCTCCTCTCGCTTGGGTCAACTCCCGCTCGTCACCTTGAAGAATTTCAGCAACTTTGAGCAGTGTCAGTGACAGTGATTTTCTGTGAAGTGTTTAGTGCATTGTGTGTTTCGTGCCATTCATGTGTGACCTTGTTCTAAAGGATTCCCAAGGTATACGGCACGTTCTGGGCATTTGTAAGGAGTAGAGTTCAGTGCACCCGTCTCTGACCGCGTCCTGAGGGTACTGGGCTGACTGGGAGTCGCCGCGCCTCTCCCTCCACCCCCTCACAGCGCCGCCTCCACCCCCCCCCCTCACAGCTGGGGCGAGACTCTCTACCCGCCCGGGACACCACACACACACGTACTAACACTCGCTGACCGCGCGGCTTCTTATATATATTTTATATATATAACCTACTTATCTGTGTATTTAATTAATTTTTGTCTGAAATCTTGTTGATACGACGGGCTGACCGGTCAACACTGATTTAAGACATAGTACACAGAGGAAGTAGTTATGTCTCACGCCTTACGTAGCCGTGGACCCAGCGTCTGGATGAGCCAGGCGGGTGATAGCCCCGCAGAGATGGATGACCAGGCCGGCCACGACGCTCCAGCCCCCACATCGCGCAGTCCCTCACCTCAATATTCAGCGTTGTCTCCAGAGATAATTGCCTTACTGAAGTTTATGAGAGATGAGAAACGCGAGGATGAAGCCCACAGACGTTTGGCGGATGAGCACAGAAGGCAAGCAGAGGCAGAACGAGACCACCAACGGAGATTGGAAGACAGTGAACGGTTTGAAGCCTTGATATCTCGCCTCACTGTTAACCAAGCCCCTGGCTCTGACACTGCCTCGGTACTGACTGGTTCAGATACCTCATCCATGCTTCCTTCACGCCCCCCAGCCCCACCTAAAGCAGCAGCTCAAACGCCGCCCATCTTGAAGCCTGATGAGACTTTCCAGACTTTTCGTGAATGGCGGCGACGGTGGACTGATTATTCTACAATGGTGGATCTCCAGAGTTTGTCACAGCCTAAACAACTCATCCAGCTGCGTATGTGCTTGTCCTTGGAAATTCAGCGTGTCTTGGAACATACGTTGCAGGTACCCCCAACCTCTTTGCTGTCTGTAGAGGAGGTACTGGACGTTCTACAACGGCACATCAAAGGACAGCAGAATGAAGCTCTGCGCAGGAGGGAATTGTTTAGCTGCAGACAGATGGAGGGTGAGTCTTTTGATGCCTTTTACGTGCGTCTTAAGAGAGCCTCGGAAGAGGTAGATATATGTCCAGGCCACCACCAGCAGTGCGAGGAGACCCAGTTGAAGCAGGTGATCCTGATGGGTGTTAAGGACGAGGAACTTGTCCAACGCCTCACCTCCCTCGACTCTTCCTCTTCTCTTAAGGATGTGTTGACGATATGTCGCTCCTATGAGGCTGCCAGGTGTGCCACCTCTGCCATCCGTGCTCCCCCTACAGCTGTACGCGCTGTGTCCCGGTACAAGAAGGACAAGAAGTCTGTTCCTACGCCTTCGCCCACCACGTCCACGCCCGGTTTATTTTGCAACAACTGTGGTAAGCAGCACGGAACACAGGTGTGTCCAGCTGCTCAGTCTACCTGCAACAGTTGTGACCGTAAGGGCCACTGGTCACTCACAGTACGGTGCCCAGCCAAACGCGTCCAGTGCAATGTGTGTGGTCGTCTGGGCCACTATGACAAGTGTTGCCCTTCCAACAAACCCAAAGGACCGCGTCGGCGGAAGCTTCAGCCCCCTTCCACCAGAGAGGGCCGCCCACAGTCTTCCAATCAGAGGTACGACGACTCTTGACAACGCTCGAGCCACATTAGGAATGTGTGCTCCCCCCAGCGTCCCAGGACCAAAGTCCCCCAGTACATCAGTGTCATTGTGACCTACCGCAGTGTGTCATCCCGTCTTCAGATGTTGCCCGACACCGGCGCTGATGCTACAGTCATCGGTCCCCAGCATTTGCAATGCTTGGGGCTCTCTCCAAGTGATCTAGGACCGCCCCCCAAGGATCTCCGCTTTATGGCAGATGGTTCACAGATGACCCCGGCCCTAGGTTCACTCTATGCACACGTCACCTTTGGCAACAGGTCGTGTCAAGCCTGGATTGATGTGCATAATGGCGTCCCGACTCCTTTGCTGTCCTACAGACATTGCCAAGAGTTGGCCATCATCTCCCAGGACTTCCCAACACCGATTCTCGAGGTAAAACACGCCAACAGGGTGCACGAAGGGAGCAGCAACTACCCTGCTGCCGCCCTACCCCTACCTCTGGCCAGTGACACCCCTCCTTCGGTAGTTGTCCCTGCTGCTTCAAGTCTCCACGCCTTGGCTCGCCTCCACGACAGTCACTGTGGAGCCGAGGCCACCAAACGGCGTGCAAGACAGACTGTGTTCCGGCCTGGCATCGACCCCGACATCTCCAATGCTGTCCAGGTGTGTAAGCCCCGCCACGTATTACAACCCAGCCAGCAGCAGGAACCCTTTATGAGTGACGACAACCCCACCCGCCCCTTTGAGTCTGTGTCGGCCGACTTTTTCTGTGTGTCAGGAAAGTCCTTCCTTGTTATCGTCGACCGTCTCTCTGGTTGGCCGGTTGTCATCAAGTGCGGTAATGACACGACGTCTGCCGCCACCATCAGCAAGTTCCGCCACTACTTCCGTGACGTGGGCGTTCCTGTACGCCTGCGAACCGACGGAGGGCCTCAGTTCACAAGCCGGGACTTTGCTGCGTTCCTCGACCGATGGGGAGTCCGGCATGTGTTGTCATCGCCCCATTACCCGCAGTCCAACGGCCACGCTGAGGCTGCTGTCAAATCCCTGAAGCACCTCATCCTTAAGGTGGCCCCTTCTGGGAACATTGACTGCGAGGCCTTCGACAGGGGTCTTCTTGAACTCCGCAACACACCTAACTACACCGGACGCTCCCCTGCCCAGGTTTTGTATGGACGCCCCCTTCGTTCTTGTGTCCCTGCTCACCCTCAATCCTTCTCCAAGGAGTGGCAGGCCAAGACAGAGGATTGTGATCGCCGAGCCGCCGAACGTGTTCAGGACGTCGTCGCCCGCTACAATGACCACGCCCGTTCTCTCCCCAGGTTGAGTGTCGGCACCCAAGTCCGTGTTCAGGACCCGACCTCCCTACGTTGGGACAAAGTAGGCGTAGTTATGGGTCTCGGCAGGTCACGGGACTACCAGGTGCGGTTACCCAGTGGTCGTGTGTGGTGGAGGAACCGCCGTTTTCTCCGCCCCGTAACAATGCCTTCTGCTGGCCCCGCCACCAGTGTTGAGTCCCATACCCTTCCCAGTGATGAAGTCCCTCGACGCTCAGAACGGATCCAAAAGAAAAGGTCCGCTCAAGACTTTGCTATGAGCGTATAGGGGGAAGGGAGGTGTATGTATATTATGTATGCTGGATTATATATTATGTATGTATATTATGTATGTGCTCCATTTATGTAGCTAGCAGCGTGTGGCAATGTATTACCATATCCCACATGCCTAATTAATGTGCCTGGCGACGTATGGAAGCTGGTAATGTATCACTTGCCATACGTCGCCTATAGCAGTTGACAAGGAGCCTAGCCAAGGGAGAGTGCTGCTTCCCTCTGTGTACATACTCTTATCCAGTAAACCGAACCTACAAAACTATACAGGTGTTTGTGTTCTCTCCTGTATATAGAACTTATTATTCAGAACCTAACATGGCGCAGTGATCCGATCTTACTGGATAATTACGAGTGATAGCGCAAAGTCTGTGGAAAGCCGGATGGACTCCTCCTCTCGCTTGGGTCAACTCCCGCTCGTCACCTTGAAGAATTTCAGCAACTTTGAGCAGTGTCAGTGACAGTGATTTTCTGTGAAGTGTTTAGCGCATTGTGTGTTTCGTGCCATTCATGTGTGACCTTGTTCTAAAGGATTCCCAAGGTATACGGCACGTTCTGGGCATTTGTAAGGAGTAGAGTTCAGTGCACCCGTCTCTGACCGCGTCCTGAGGGTACTGGGCTGACTGGGAGTCGCCGCGCCTCTCCCTCCACCCCCTCACAGCGCCGCCTCCACCCCCCCCCCCCCCCCCTCACAGCTGGGGCGAGACTCTCTACCCGCCCGGGACACCACACACACACGTACTAACACTCGCTGACCGCGCGGCTTCTTATATATATTTTATATATATAACCTACTTATCTGTGTATTTAATTAATTTTTGTCTGAAATCTTGTTGATACGACGGGCTGACCGGTCAACACTGATTTAAGACATAGTACACAGAGGAAGTAGTTATGTCTCACGCCTTACGTAGCCGTGGACCCAGCGTCTGGATGAGCCAGGCGGGTGATAGCCCCGCAGAGATGGATGACCAGGCCGGCCACGACGCTCCAGCCCCCACATCGCGCAGTCCCTCACCTCAATATTCAGCGTTGTCTCCAGAGATAATTGCCTTACTGAAGTTTATGAGAGATGAGAAACGCGAGGATGAAGCCCACAGACGTTTGGCGGATGAGCACAGAAGGCAAGCAGAGGCAGAACGAGACCACCAACGGAGATTGGAAGACAGTGAACGGTTTGAAGCCTTGATATCTCGCCTCACTGTTAACCAAGCCCCTGGCTCTGACACTGCCTCGGTACTGACTGGTTCAGATACCTCATCCATGCTTCCTTCACGCCCCCCAGCCCCACCTAAAGCAGCAGCTCAAACGCCGCCCATCTTGAAGCCTGATGAGACTTTCCAGACTTTTCGTGAATGGCGGCGACGGTGGACTGATTATTCTACAATGGTGGATCTCCAGAGTTTGTCACAGCCTAAACAACTCATCCAGCTGCGTATGTGCTTGTCCTTGGAAATTCAGCGTGTCTTGGAACATACGTTGCAGGTACCCCCAACCTCTTTGCTGTCTGTAGAGGAGGTACTGGACGTTCTACAACGGCACATCAAAGGACAGCAGAATGAAGCTCTGCGCAGGAGGGAATTGTTTAGCTGCAGACAGATGGAGGGTGAGTCTTTTGATGCCTTTTACGTGCGTCTTAAGAGAGCCTCGGAAGAGGTAGATATATGTCCAGGCCACCACCAGCAGTGCGAGGAGACCCAGTTGAAGCAGGTGATCCTGATGGGTGTTAAGGACGAGGAACTTGTCCAACGCCTCACCTCCCTCGACTCTTCCTCTTCTCTTAAGGATGTGTTGACGATATGTCGCTCCTATGAGGCTGCCAGGTGTGCCACCTCTGCCATCCGTGCTCCCCCTACAGCTGTACGCGCTGTGTCCCGGTACAAGAAGGACAAGAAGTCTGTTCCTACGCCTTCGCCCACCACGTCCACGCCCGGTTTATTTTGCAACAACTGTGGTAAGCAGCACGGAACACAGGTGTGTCCAGCTGCTCAGTCTACCTGCAACAGTTGTGACCGTAAGGGCCACTGGTCACTCACAGTACGGTGCCCAGCCAAACGCGTCCAGTGCAATGTGTGTGGTCGTCTGGGCCACTATGACAAGTGTTGCCCTTCCAACAAACCCAAAGGACCGCGTCGGCGGAAGCTTCAGCCCCCTTCCACCAGAGAGGGCCGCCCACAGTCTTCCAATCAGAGGTACGACGACTCTTGACAACGCTCGAGCCACATTAGGAATGTGTGCTCCCCCCAGCGTCCCAGGACCAAAGTCCCCCAGTACATCAGTGTCATTGTGACCTACCGCAGTGTGTCATCCCGTCTTCAGATGTTGCCCGACACCGGCGCTGATGCTACAGTCATCGGTCCCCAGCATTTGCAATGCTTGGGGCTCTCTCCAAGTGATCTAGGACCGCCCCCCAAGGATCTCCGCTTTATGGCAGATGGTTCACAGATGACCCCGGCCCTAGGTTCACTCTATGCACACGTCACCTTTGGCAACAGGTCGTGTCAAGCCTGGATTGATGTGCATAATGGCGTCCCGACTCCTTTGCTGTCCTACAGACATTGCCAAGAGTTGGCCATCATCTCCCAGGACTTCCCAACACCGATTCTCGAGGTAAAACACGCCAACAGGGTGCACGAAGGGAGCAGCAACTACCCTGCTGCCGCCCTACCCCTACCTCTGGCCAGTGACACCCCTCCTTCGGTAGTTGTCCCTGCTGCTTCAAGTCTCCACGCCTTGGCTCGCCTCCACGACAGTCACTGTGGAGCCGAGGCCACCAAACGGCGTGCAAGACAGACTGTGTTCCGGCCTGGCATCGACCCCGACATCTCCAATGCTGTCCAGGTGTGTAAGCCCCGCCACGTATTACAACCCAGCCAGCAGCAGGAACCCTTTATGAGTGACGACAACCCCACCCGCCCCTTTGAGTCTGTGTCGGCCGACTTTTTCTGTGTGTCAGGAAAGTCCTTCCTTGTTATCGTCGACCGTCTCTCTGGTTGGCCGGTTGTCATCAAGTGCGGTAATGACACGACGTCTGCCGCCACCATCAGCAAGTTCCGCCACTACTTCCGTGACGTGGGCGTTCCTGTACGCCTGCGAACCGACGGAGGGCCTCAGTTCACAAGCCGGGACTTTGCTGCGTTCCTCGACCGATGGGGAGTCCGGCATGTGTTGTCATCGCCCCATTACCCGCAGTCCAACGGCCACGCTGAGGCTGCTGTCAAATCCCTGAAGCACCTCATCCTTAAGGTGGCCCCTTCTGGGAACATTGACTGCGAGGCCTTCGACAGGGGTCTTCTTGAACTCCGCAACACAACTAACTACACCGGACGCTCCCCTGCCCAGGTTTTGTATGGACGCCCCCTTCGTTCTTGTGTCCCTGCTCACCCTCAATCCTTCTCCAAGGAGTGGCAGGCCAAGACAGAGGATTGTGATCGCCGAGCCGCCGAACGTGTTCAGGACGTCGTCGCCCGCTACAATGACCACGCCCGTTCTCTCCCCAGGTTGAGTGTCGGCACCCAAGTCCGTGTTCAGGACCCGACCTCCCTACGTTGGGACAAAGTAGGCGTAGTTATGGGTCTCGGCAGGTCACGGGACTACCAGGTGCGGTTACCCAGTGGTCGTGTGTGGTGGAGGAACCGCCGTTTTCTCCGCCCCGTAACAATGCCTTCTGCTGGCCCCGCCACCAGTGTTGAGTCCCATACCCTTCCCAGTGATGAAGTCCCTCGACGCTCAGAACGGATCCAAAAGAAAAGGTCCGCTCAAGACTTTGCTATGAGCGTATAGGGGGAAGGGAGGTGTATGTATATTATGTATGCTCGATTATATATTATGTATGTATATTATGTATGTGCTCCATTTATGTAGCTAGCAGCGTGTGGCAATGTATTACCATATCCCACATGCCTAATTAATGTGCCTGGCGACGTATGGAAGCTGGTAATGTATCACTTGCCATACGTCGCCTATAGCAGTTGACAAGGAGCCTAGCCAAGGGAGAGTGCTGCTTCCCTCTGTGTACATACTCTTATCCAGTAAACCGAACCTACAAAACTATACAGGTGTTTGTGTTCTCTCCTGTATATAGAACTTATTATTCAGAACCTAACACAGTATATCTACCCAAAATATGAGTTAAATATCAACAGCTTGGCCCGGTAGCCTGGTTACGGAGAGGAGTCTAACTTGGCCATAATGCCGCTAGCAATGTTAACAGATGTAAATGTAAAGAAAAGTTATCTGTAAATCTTCATTTGTATCAGGTATTTGTAGATTGAAAAATAAATGTTGCAGGTATGGCATTAATAGATTGTAATGCTTGTAAGTGTTCGGAAATGGTTACTGCTTAGCTACAACTACCAAACAGGAAGGCACTACCGCCTGGGAAGATATTGGAGCATAATGTGTTGTCTAATGGTAGTCCGTGCTGCAATATGGCATCACAAAAATTGTGACCAAGTCCCAGGTTGCTGATCTAACTTCCTGCCTTATTTACACACAATTGTAGGGTCTCAATTGTTTCTCACTTTTGATCTTTTATTTTTGTGTGTCTTTGTTATTATTATTATTAGTAGTAGTAGTATTACAGGTATTATTATTATTACTATTATCATTATTATTTCATTACAGTCTCTCCCCGACTTCCGACGGGGTTAGGGACCCAATTCCAGGTCGTAAGTCAAATTGGTCGTAAGTCGAAAATGCGAAAATATTACATAGAAAATCTAAAATGGGTGTCTCATTTTCTTCTCAGCACCACAAAACTCTCACTTTTAAACATGCCAGCCATTTTAAATGGAATTACAAACGAAAATTTTGTCAGTACACAGCGCAATCACTAACGTCGGGACTCGAAAATACGTAATTTGAAAAAATTTTGGTGCGACTTTGGAGGTCGTATGTCCGGGTGGTTGTAAGTCTGGGAGTGGCTGTATTTTTATTTATTTATTTCTTTTAAATTTTGTTGTTGTTGTTGTTGTTGTTTGTTGTTGTTGTTGTTGTTCCCAGGCCCCGATGTGTATCAGTGACCTGTGCCCGGGTAGGTTAACGCCATTAAAAAAAAAAAAAAATGAAGAGTTGGGTGTCTGCCTTACGGATGTTAATTGTCTCAGGTTATCGTCATCAGTACAGTACAGAGTAGTTATAGATCGACCTTTAATATTTGCATTAATTATTTTTTAATTAATTAAAAATAATAATACAGTCAGTCCTCGACTTACGACCGGGTTAGGGACCGACGACCAGGTCATAAGTCGAATTGGTCGTAAGTCGAAAATGCAAAAATAATACATAGAAAATCTAAAATGAAATACGGTACAGTAAAAGTAATCAATAATGAAAAATGAATAAAGTGTTACTGTGCACTTACTTTTAATGTAGTCAGCTGAATGCACATGGGGCCTCAATAATTTTTTAATTAAACATGGAGACTACATTAATTGGATGAAGCAGAGGAGGAAACGGCTGGGTGGGTGGTCATCAATTTCGCTTTCTTCAGACAGGCTAACATACTTGCTTGGTGAAGGTATTGGATCATCTTTAGGGAGTGAAGAGGCAGCAGTGGTGGGGCATGAGGAGACAGCAATGGGGGACTTCTTAAAATATATGTCCAAGAGACTGCACAATTTGCCTTTTCATTTCATTGTAAATCTCCCTGTAGCAAGCAAGTGCATCTTGGATCATTTTGTCAACTTTTGCAAAACGCTCAACATTTTGTTCCATTTCGTCAAACATTTGTATCCCATTATTAATACCCCCTGTAGTAGCAAATTCCTCTGCCATTTGTTTCACTGAAAAATTTTGGGGGGTTGCAGGTTCTTCTTCTACATTTTGTCTCTTCTTCCTCTGCAATTTTCTGTGCATCCAGTTCAATAAGATCCTCACTCCTTAGCTCTTCAGCTGCACTTTCAACCAACTGTTCAACATCTTCATTATCAATTTCTAACTCCACTATCTTGTGACTAATCTCAGAAATTGCATCATCGTCATTAAATCCTTTGAAACTGTTCACATATCTTTTGAGGAGCTTGTTCCATATTCCATTCATGCACTGACCTGCAACCTCATCCCATGCTGCAACTATGTTCTTTATATTACATTTCAGGACGCTATCATCCTCCCAAATTCTGAAATAAATATGTTAGGCCTCACCATTTCCTCCAATATGTCCTGGAAATCACACATCCTTAGTATAACTAAAGCTGCCTCCCAAAAGTTGGGAATGCTGTACAGATGCCGCAGCTACTTCACTCCTGAGCAGTTGCTCCAAGTATATAAGGGATTCATTCGTCCTAACTTGGAGTACTGCTCTCATATCTGGGGTGGCTCTTCTTCTGTCCAACTATTAGATAGGGTGGAATCAAAGGCATTTCGTCTTATTAACTCTCCTCCTTTAGTCGACAATCTCTCTTCCCTTTCTCTTTGCCGCAATGTTGCTTCACTCTCTCTCTTTTACACCCTGTGTACCGCCGGCAAGGCCGTGGGTTCGTAACACACGTCTTGCCCGCGGTGCCCACCATTTCTCCGTGGATGTCGGTCACACGAGAATAACCCGTTAAAGTACCTCCTTCTTTCCTCACACAGCCAAACTGTGGAATGCTCTGCCTTCTTCTGTGTTCCATGCTCTTACAATCTGTCTCACTTTAAAAAGCTGGTTTTCCGGCATCTTCGTGGTGTAGATTAATACAGTATAACCTTTTTTTCTATATTTACAATTTCTTTCCATTTTTTTCGCCCCCCAGGCTCCGTTGTGGGTCATTTGACCTGTGCCCGGGTGGGCTAATTCCCGTAAAAAAAAAAAGAAAAAAGTCCTTTCAAAACTCTCTGAGCGTTTTCTCACCTTCAGTGGCAGCAACAGCCTGAGCGAAGGTCGTACGTAAATAATACGCTTTAAAAGCAGCAATAGCACCTTGATCCATGGGTTGGATGACAGAGGTAGTGTTAGGTGGAAGGTAGACTGCCTTAACATCAGGGTGCATGTCGTCCAGGTGTGATGGGTGTCCCAAAGCATTATCTAAAATTAATAAAATCTTGAACACAATCCCTTGTTGCAGACAATACTCCTTGGCTTGTGGAATGAAACAATTCATGAACCAATCCCCAAACAGTGCTAGGGTCATCCATGCTTTCTTATTACTATGATAAAACACTGGCAGTGTGTGCTTGCTGAAATTTTTAAAAGCCCTTGGGTTTTCTGGATGATATATCATGAAGGGTTTTACCTTGAAAACAGCTACATTCCCCCCCCAACAGAAGTGTGATTCGGTCCTTGAATGCCTTGAATCCCGTCATGGTTTTCGCCTCTTCGTGGATGTATGTCCATTCTGGCATGTGCTTCCAGAATAAGCCAGTTTCATCCACAATAAATATTTGCCCAGGCAGATAATTTCCCTCCACGATGACACGATCTAGCTCCTCCTTAAAAGCTTCGTCAGCACCCACATCAGCACTTGCTGCCTCTCCACTCACCTTTACACTGTGCAAACTGTAATGGTTCTTGAACCTTTGGAACCACCCATGACTTGCTGTGAAGTTTTGGTCGCACTCATCTCCTGCCTGCTCTTTCAGGCTTTCGAAAAGGCTTCTTGCCTTAGCCTGTATGGTTAGAAGGCTTAAGGGTACATGCTTTTGCAGCTGATCTTCCATCTACACCACAAGTAATTTTTCCATCTCATGAATAGGACCTTGTCTTTTTTTTGTTTATTATTGTTCCCTTTATAGGTGCTGATCCTTTCACTACCTCACGGATTCGTTCCTTGTCCTTCAAAATTGTTGATATCGTCGAGTGAGAGAAGCCAAGGTGGTGTGAAATGGTTGCTACCGTTTTTCCATTTTCATATTGCATTATTATTTTCATTTTCATCTCAAAAGTAATTGACTGTCTCTTTTTCTTCTGAGCACCAACAGAACGCTCACTTTTATGCTTGCCAGCAATTTTAAAGGGAATTAGAAACAAAAATATTGTCAGTACACAGCCCGATCATTAACGACAGCAACGACGGCCAAACACCAATTGAGCGCGCTATGACGTGGATGCTGTACACCACGAGGCAGCCCAGCCCACGCCACGCTGTCGTACGGGACAGAAACGTTTCGATACTAGAAAATACGTGCGTAATTTGAAAAAAAATTTGCATGACTGTGGCGGTCGTATGTCCAGGTGGTCGTAAGTCGAGTAGGTCGTAAGTCGAGGCGTACCTGTAATGTTTAAGTAAGCATTAACATATTTTTAATTCTGGAGTTGGGTGAGGTAGAATTTAGCCTACTGGAGACAGCAATGGGGGGAGTCATTAGCTTGTGGAAGACCGCAACTTTACATACTGTATAGGTTTCATCAGCCCAATCAAGCACGTGGACTTCTACATATAATCAACACCTCACCCCGCCAGGATTCGAACCCATGATCCTATGACTGTGACCGGGGAACGTTACCTCTGGGCCACCAGGACACTAGAAGCAGTCCTAGACTCTGCTATATTTCACACAAAGCCTGTTCAACGAAGCACGGGTAGTCCCCATTAGAGGTTCACGGCGCCATAAGCTCGTTGAACAGGCTTTGTGTGTAATATAACAGAGTCTAGGACTGCTTTTAGTGTCCTGGTGGCCCAGAGGTAACGTTCCCTGGTCACAGTCATAGGATCGTGGGTTCGATTCCTGGCGGGGTGAGGTGTTGATTATACTGTATAGGATGCAGGCTGATTTTTTTTAGCTATTTTTCAGACAAAAAAGAGTGTCTTACATGCCTAATATACGGTACAGCATTATAGTACAAGTATTTTAATTTTTACTCTTTTACTCTGTGTTAAAGAAAATGGTTTTACTGTACTAGGATGGGCTATTATATCCTTAGTGATATAAGTTACATGTTTATTTCCATACAGTACTGTACTCAGACTTGAATTATACATAGCAAAAACTATTTATTTTGTTAAAATTTATTCTTTATTTTATATAAGTGACCAAATTACAGTACCTGTAGTAAATAAGTGCTGCACTGTTTATTGTTTATTTAATGTTTCCCCTCCATCACCTGCGTCACCTACCATTCTCCTGCATCACCTACCATTCCCCTGCTTCACCTACCGTTCCCCTGCGTCACCTACCGTTCCCCTGTGTCACCTACCATTCCCCTGCATCACCTACCATTCCCCTGCATCACCTACCATTCCCCTGCATCACCTACCATTCCCCTGCATCACCTACCATTCCCCTGCATCACCTATCGTTCCCCTGCATCACCTACCATTCCCCTGCATCACCTATCGTTCCCCTGCATCACCTACCATTCCCCTGCATCACCTACCATTCCCCTGCATCACCTACCATTCCCCTGCATCACCTACCATTCCCCTGCATCACCTATCGTTCCCCTGCATCACCTACCATTCCCCTGCATCACCTACCATCCCCATGCATTACCCACCATGCCTCTGTGTCACCTACCATTTCTCTCGCCTGCTACAATGCTTCATTCTTCGCCGGCAGTGCTGGTAAGTGGTACTTTTTTAAAATTAGCATTTACTGTACAATTTCAAGTTTCGCTACTAATTGGTACTGGTTTTAGCTTCGTGAAACTTAAAATTGCAGAACGGGTGACGGTGAAATACATTAGCCTATTTGGTTCTGTGGTGTCACCCAAACCCCCCTATAATAACATACAGTCCACCAAGAAAATGACATTACTGTAATGTATTCATACATTTATACAAGATGTTCAAATTGTTGATAACAATATTTATATACACTCATACTGTACAATAACTTACCATGATGGAATCAGTGAAATGCTTGATGGTGTTGGTTGATGGGTTCTGAGGCAGGGAGGACTGGTTACTGCTTCCTCCCTGCTCCCGCCTCTACACCTCCTTTAACCTCAGCGTCAAATCCCTCAAAGTCTTGAGGCAGCTCTTCCACCAGTAAGTCACCCAACACTTCAATATCATCATCGGTGGTGCCATCATCATCTCCTAAAGTGATGTTTGCCAAGGCATTAATAACAGGCTGGGCCTTGTGCAAGTACCAAGTAATAAGGGCCTGCTGGCGTGTTGTAGGTCCACCAGGCTTAACATCATCCTCTTGTGTTGCTTGCTGTTCTTATTCATCATCCTCCAACATTTCTTTAATTGTCAGTTGCTACTGATGTTGGCCAATGATTTCTTGCAAATCTTCAATCTGAGCATCGGAAAATCCCGGTGCCGGGACTGATCGCGTTGCCTCAACCGTATCCATTAGTGTTACCGCCACGGATTGCCTCTTCCCGCTTGCCTCGGTCTGCGCTGCTCCACTTACCTCGTAGTTAATGAACAAAGGCTTCCATGCATGTAGCACTGTTGCAACATTAATCTTATGCCATGCCTCACCAATTCTGTCCACTGCAGTTTTAATATTATATGTCTTCCAGAATTAACAAACTGGTAACACTTCACGGTTGCGAGGTGATGCGTGTGAGGTGCTAGGAGTCAGTTTGTCTACCATCTCCTCCTCCTCCTCCTGGTTAGCTGGTGCTGATAGAGCCTGGTCACTGTCAGAGAGTTCTGCCTCGATTTGTTGTAACTCAACTAATGAGTCTGTCTGCTGACGAAAGTCTTTATAGAGTGACTTATAGTAGAACAGTTTAACAATACTTGTACTGATGAATTCCTGGTCAAGTGGCTGCAGAAGCAATGTGGTGTTAGGAGGAAGGAAGATAACTTGTACTGTACATTAGGGTGGCATCCAATTAGAAACTTAAGAGTGTCCAGGAGCATTATCCATCACCAGGATCACTTTGAAGTCAATGTTCTTCCTCCGGCAGTACTGTTGGGCATATGGAACAAAGTGCTTCTTAAACCAGTCGGTGCATAAAGACATTGTAACCCAAGCTTTCTTATTAGACGTCCAATAAACATTGAGCTGTAACATATTGGCATGACGGTAGGCTCTAGGGCGGGCAGCATGGTTAACAACCAGGGACTTCATCAAAAAATCTTCACTTGCATTAGCTGTGAATAAAACTGTAATCCTGTCTTTTGAAGTCTTTACACCCCTTGCCTGTTTCTCTTCCTTGGCAATGAAAGTGGTCTAAGGTGAGCGCTTCCAGTACATGCCAGTTTTGTCACAATTGAAGATCTGGTCTTGGCAATAACCACCCTCTTTCACTAGAGCTTGAAAGACAGGTAGATATTTTTCTGCTGCTACAACATCAGCCAATGCCCCATGGTAGTGGGCAAACTTAACTTCATAACTCTTCTTAAAAGCAAGCAACCAACCAACCAATAGAAACATTGAACGGTTGTGTAGGGTTAACGTATTTTTTCTGTGCAACTCCAGCATAATATACACGTGCTTGGTGCCTTATCTGTGGCCCAGACAGGTCACTCTGCTCACGGTTTCTTCTTTCAGCCACTTTTGAAGGTAATGTTCTGTGATAACTAACAGTAGGTTTCATTGTGAAGTATCGGAGAATGCCCTGCTACTAGAAAATCTTGAGAATACATTCACAGAAGCAGTTGCTCTTCTTAAGGGAACGTATGGTTGATTCAGGGCAGTTGAACCTACTCATGATTTCACAGGTACGAGCACCACTTTTGATCATCTCCAGCATCTCTCGTTTCATTTCAAGGGTGTATTTCCTCTTCTTGACCCCCTTATGGTAGTCACGTATGGCTTGGGGCTTTCCTTGTTGACCTTCTCTATGGCCATCATTACCACCAGAACTGCTCCCGACATTTACATTATGCACCTCAATCATCTTTATTACACAATAACCAGGAACTGTTAATACAGTGATATCCCCATTAGCCGGAACAATTGGTGCAGAGCATTTCCGGGTTTGAGAGATTCCCGGGTAACCAGACTACTTTCTCAATCCCGGAAAAATTCGTTGTCCCCGGAATCTTCTCCGGTTACTGGGAAAAGTTTCCGTGTCTAAACTGGACTTCTTACACAGACAGACAATAGCCCACCTCCCCAGTGTTTCTGGTTGCTGGGGATGTTTTCCATGAGTCTAAGCTACTGGAATCCATAAAAGCAGTGAATGAAGCTGTGTGTTACAGCAAAGACTTACTTTCCACTCCCATGGAGCTGTGGAGGATTTTTTTTTTTTTACGGGTTTAGCCCAGCCGGGCACAGGTCACTGACCCACATCGGGGCCTGGGGGGCGAAGATGTAATAATAATAATAATAATAATAACAAAAACAAGTAATAATAATAATTCAGATAAGTAAAATTTTTAATAAAAAATACAAAAATAAAATGAATAAAATAATAATGATAATGATAATAATAATAACAAAACTACAATAATAATAATAATAATAATAATAATAATAATAATAATAATAATAAAGAACCATAAAGAAATACAAAAATGAAAAGGTGATCAAAAGTGATAAACAATATAGGTATGTTGTGTTGTCAATGGTAAGAGACACAATTGAGACCCTGCCATTGTGTGTAAATGAGGCAGAAAGTCAGATCAGCAACCTGGAACTTGGTCACAATTTTCGTGAAGCCATATGGCAGCAGGGTCCACCATTAGACAACACATTATGCTCCCAATATCTTCCCAGGCAGTAGTACCTTCCTGTTTGGTAGCTGCTTACTACCTACTACTAGTGGGTCTCATGTAACTGACCTGACCTGATGCAATGTCAGGTGGAGGTAGTGTGGGGAATTAATGGTCTCATATTCCTGACTTTCTGATGGAATGTCAGGTCGCCCTGGGTTTCTTGGGTGAGGGATTAGTGGGTCTCATGACCTGAAGATGTCTTGAATCAAAATGAAACCTAAAGTGTTTTTAGTGAGATTGTGATAAGTTTAAGTGTAAATGAGCAAAGTTATATCCCTTCAACATTACGAAATACTGTATAACTTTTTAAAATATGGAGCTGAGAAAGCAGAAAGGTGTGGGTGATTAGAGATATGGAGTAGAAATGAGTGTTGCCAAGCTCTCCTCAATAGCTGATATTTAACTCGCTACCACCAGTCACACACACTCAGATGTGTGTCATACAATAAGATCCTCACTCCACATGCTTACTGTCTTAATTCCCTTGTTGGGGGGTGTGTGAGTGGTGTTGGAATGTGTGTGTGTGGTGGTGTGATGTTGGGTTGTGTTTTGTGATGTTGGGTTGTGTTTGTGTGTGTGGTGGTGTGATGTTGGGGTGTGTGTGTGGTTGTTGGAGGGTGTGTGTGGGTGGTTGTTGGAGTTTGTGTGTGTGTGTGTGGTGGTGTGATGTTGGGGTGTGTGTGTGGTTGTTGGAGGGTGTGTGTTGGTGGTTGTTGGAGTTTGTGTGTGTGTGGTGGTGTGATGTTGGGGTGTGTGTGTGGTTGTTGGAGGGTGTGTGTGGGTTGTTGTTGGAGTTTGTGTGTGTGTGTGGTGGTGTGATGTTGGAGTGTGTGTGTGTGTGGTTGTTGGAAGGTGTGTGGGGGTGTGATGTTGGGTTGTGTTTGTGATGGGGTAGGTTTGTGTGTGTGGGGGGGTGTGTGTGTGTGTGGTTGTTGGAGTTGGTGTGTGTCCAAGTTGTGGGTGTGGGTGTGTGATGTGTGGGAGGTGGTGATGGTGTGGGTGATGTGGGGTGAGGGTGGTGTTGGGGATGTGTGTTGGTGGTGTAGAGGTGTGTGGGTGGTGTTGTAGGGTGTGTGTGGGTGGTTGTTGGAGGGTGTTTGTGTGTGTGTGTGATGTAGGGGTGGTGTTGGTGTGCATAGCATGATAAAAAAAAAGAACCCCCTAGCTTAAAAAACAAAAAAGTTATGGTTGTTTGAATTTTGAAAAACTTTAAATGTACTTTTCTCAGTTTCTTTTATTTTGGTGCTTCATCCCCTTCTAATGCGGAGAAGCCTCATTTCTCGAACCCGATAAAATGTCCCTCATCCCCGGAAATTTCCGGGTAATGGAAAAATGTTCTGGGAAGTTCCAAAAATTGAACCTGATTTTCATCTCTCAAACCCGGAAAAAACTCCCTCATCCCCGGAATTTTCCGGGTATTGCAAAAATTTTCTCAGAATTTTCCCGGAAATGTGCCCCTTAGAAAATCGTCCACAAAGCAGGAATTTTCTGGAAAACTCCAGCTTTGGGAATGATTTCCAAGAAAATTTCAATTCCGGCTATTGGAGAGTTCCAGGTTAGAGGCATTCTGGCTAACGGTGATGTTACTAATACAATGAAGTTTAATATTATTTGACGAGCAATGTTCATTGCAGCTTATTTTTTAGACAGAATATGGTTACTTAATGCAGGTCACAGGTGATTGTGGTGAAATGCTCTTTACATTTATGATTGTAATTAATAACAAAATTTAATCTTCATCTTTTCTTTACAAAATATTACAACTAAAAGTTCATGAATGAGCTTACACATATTGTTGCTGCTTTGGTAATTATTACAAGAGGCTAAGAGGCGTAGCTGTGGCCCGCATGTATCAATCTAGCAGCTGTAGCCTGTATGTGTCTGGCCAACAGGTTGACGCCTCCTTACTGGTCGTTTGGGGGAGGGGCTAAGCCTGTTGGTCCTCTCGTCTGCACTGAAGAATAGAGTGGAACTCATGCATTTAAAAAAATATATTTGTTTAAAAAGTGCCATGCTGTCACAGAGGAAAAGAGTGAGGGAATGCCGTTCCCCCACATTCCCCATTCTCGATTTAGACGGATTTACTTTGCACGTTTTTGAAATAGCACTCGCATTAAATTAATGCCAATTTTTAAAATAACAAAGTTTTTTTGAAATAGCACAGTTTTGAAAAGTGCGCCAGGCAACGTAGTTCAGTACTGTACAATACACATAGTGTTACTCTTAGATCTTAAAAGAAAAGAATATGAAAGCCTTGCAAACTTCATTGCTTTCCTATTTTATGAAAATGGAAAAGTAACATCACCTGAACCTCAGCCATCGACATCTGGCATTTTGAAAGCCCCCACTTCTCCTCCCCATCTCCTGCTCTGTCATCTGATTCAGATGACTCCCTCCCACAGTAACTCCCCACCTCTCCTCCACCATCACCAGTTCACGCACGCCATCCCACCCATCATTCAATGTAAGTGTTAAAACAAATTTTCATTTAAAATCTATTTTCTTCCAACTGTATTATTAGGCTCATTTCTATTATTGTATTAGTATTGTTATTATATTATTATTGTAAATAAAACATTGAAGGAAATTGATGAACAAATAACAGTTTTTAGGGAGTGTTTCCCCTAATCCCTGCTGTTTCTTTTATTTCTTATGGAATAATTAAGCTTGGTTTGCACGATTTTTATTTACACTGCCATTCTCAAGAACGTAACTGCCGTTTAAATCAAGAGATGGCTGTATAGGAAGTGTAGAGGAACTTTGGTGGATGGAAGAATGGGAGACTTCACAGTACAGTCGGCCCTTAACATACGCGGGTTTAGCATACACTGATTTGCAAATACGCCGATTGCCCCGCCGGAGGAATATTCTGTACATTGAAGTACATTCAAATCGCACGGCATTCAACTCGCACGTGGCACCGAACACGGGACACCGCCCGCTCCTGCAACCTCACACATACACCCGCATAGCGCATCGTCACCCCACCCCGCCATTCCACGCGATTTGAATGGCGCGCGGCACCACACACACACACACACACACACACACACACACACACACACACACACACACACGTTACACCACCCCGCGCTCCCTCACTCAGTCAGTCTCGCTGTAACCATGCTTGTGTTGACATCAGCATTGTAGTTGCAAAAATATTACATTTCCGTGAATGTATTATATCAAGCACAGTATGAATAGAATATCACTAATATAACAGTATTTTAACCGAAAACTATTAAAAAAAACGAGTAACATCTCTTGAACATCGGAAGTTTAGGTAAAGTCTTATATTTTCGTCATGTATTTTATCCTATTTTACATTGAAATACATAATTTTTCAGCAAAACTACTATTTATTTCTGAGAATATATTCATTCAGGTGCAGTTTAGGTAAAATATACATGTGATGTAACAGTTTTTTAACTGAAAATGATTAGAAAAACAAGTACCCTCTAGCCCTGTTCAAGGAGAAGACTGGGAGGAGCTGTTTGGTGCTGAAGACGATGACAAGGAAAATGATTTTGATGGATTTTAAAGAAAATACTCAGAAATATGGTATCATAGTATTTATTCAAGTGAATTAGGATAGAATATTATTGTAATACAACAGTAGTGACGATGTGGAGGAGGCGGAGGGATAGAGCGGGGAGGAGTGGTGACGTTGGAGGCGGGAGCAGGGACGAGTGGAGATGCCAGCCAGTACATTACGGGTGTACAGTATTAATTGTTTTTGTAGCTCTCTTTGCATTTTAATATTAAATACTGGAAATGTAATATTTTTGTTGAAACGACGTACGTATTACAGTGGAAAGTGGGATAAAATTGTGACGAAAGCAATGACTTTCGCTTTCTTTCGTTCAAAAGAAGTTACCATAATCGCTTTTCGAATGGTTTTCAGTTGTGGGATTATGAGGCTAATGATAGGATAGAATATTATTGTAATACAGTACAACAGTTTTTAACTGAAAACCATTCAAAAAGCGATTACGGTAAAATCTTTTGATCAACGAAAGAAAGCGAAAATCATTGTTTTCGTCATGATTTTATCCCTTTCCACTGTAATATGTACGTCATTTCAGCCAAAATATTACATTTCCATATTTATTTCTGAGAATATATTCATTCGGTCACAGTTAAGGTAAAATATACTTGTGATGTAATATTTTAATGAAAATACGGTATCGGAGTTTTTTTGTTTCAAATTTAATTAACAAAGATTGATGTTTCAAATGTAATGAACAAAAATTCATGTACAGTATCTATAAATAAACTTTAAAAAATGAATACTTTATGTTTTACATCGTCCTGTGCTACCATACCATGGATTTGGCTACTTTGGGCTAGCTATGATGACGCAAGAGATCTGCCCTGGCAACTGTACCGACACTCACAGCTGGTGGTGCATTGGTGCGTCGTTTCCATTGTTTACTGGTAGTTACTGGTAAATATTTTTCAACCTAACGAAACTATTACCCGTTTAGAGGTCGACCCCCAATTTTTTGCCAAATAATTTGGTCTTAAAAACTCGAACTGCACACAGGTATATACGGTAAATAAGGACATGGAGGGCCAGGGGTTTTTTTGAGGGGGGGGGGCAGCAAAAGTACATGGATTTTTAACATTCACGGGTATCTCTGTTACCTAACCCCCGCGTATGTTAAGGGCCGACTGTATATTCACAAACAATTATAAATTATGAATGATTTAAAGCTACTTTTATAAGAAATTGGTTCCATGACATTGAGAGGTTTAATATTTTTCTTTATCAACCAAACTGAAATAAATTATGGGCTCTCAAATATGCACAACTAACTGCTGTAAGAGAATTTCAAACTCAAAATTAGCATTGTGTACTGGTACACTTTTTGTGTAATATAATGTATTATCATTAAACTTATTTCTACTACTTGCAGGCAAGACTGTGTACAGGTATCGTCGTTATCCTGAGCGCCATCAGGTTATTGGGCAAGTGTTCAGTCACACAGCGCCAATATTGGATCTGGACTTGTCCCCCTACAATGAATGTATCCTTTTATGAAACTCAAGTACTGTATTCACTGGTAACTATTAAAGTAATCATTAGTCTCTCTCTTTTTTTGTGTGTGTAATGGTTAATTCTCTATTTTATGTGATTATTTTATGGTAGCAGAATCTAGGGAGTCAGTGTAGTCAAGTAGTGACATATGTACCTTTGATTTACTGAGAAAGACTTGTGTTAGAGGTAAGTATAGTACCATGATTGATTATTAGACTAGGATTAAATAATTTATAGACTTACAGAGAGTATAGGAAAGAAAAGAGAAATAAGAAGAGTATTTAATGAAGAAGTGAATAGTAAAAGATGTGTAAAAAAGGTAAGAGAAGGCTAAGAAGGAAGTAGATGCATAGGCAGAGGGAAACACTGTATTAGAGGGAGATGACCATCTGGGAAGTACAGTAGTAGTTTTGTGTGTGACTGGAGATCATTGTGTTAACCAGGGCTGTGCTGTTGTTCTGCTTGGTGATGTGAGGTTTCTCATTTTTGGGTGTTTTCAATATCCCAGGATTCCAGATCACTCCAGTCACAAGCAAAGACTGCATATTATGTTATATTTTCTGGATACAAATTTAGACTATCTTAACTTGACTGAATATTGTCACCAGGGCTAATATGCAGGTACAATTCGGTTTCGTTTGTTATTTTGGCCATAACATTTAAGGTGGTATAAAAAAATCCTCAAGGTATTAGGACTACATTCAACACCTTCTGTCATCCAGTAGCGGTTAATAACATGGTTAAAATTTATTATAGACCTTTTGTCATTTGCTTATACCTGTACCAGTAATTTTGAGTGGTTTGATAGTGTGGCAATGGTGAAATTTATTTATTGCAGTTGAGTAGGGCCTCGTCTTTCTACTTCATGTATTGGTACAGGATCGCAGTCTTTTCACTAGTAATTTATATAAGTGTTAACCCCTATGCCCCGGGCTAGGGTGCCGCTGGCAGTACCCCCCCCCCCTCCACCCCGCGGGGTAAATCGAGAAAAATCAACTTTTCCAAAAATAAATTTTAACCTTTTTAAATAATAAAACAATAAAAAATAAGTAAGAAAAACTATATATTGACCCCCTAGAAACTTCCCTGTGGCAGCAGTGGCGAGGGAGATAAGACAGTGTTGTTTTGACGGCTAGCACTCGTGGCCACTACTCACTTAACAGCCATTTTCTGCTTGTCTTTGTGTCTGGAATGGCCAGTAATTCATATATTGTATATTTACTGATCATAATATTTTATTTGCATTATTTTTCATAAAAAGTGCTCGGTGACACACGCAGTCTGTCGCCAGGTTGCCTGGCTGTCTTTGTGTTTGGTAGAGCAAGTAATGCATATACAGTGATCCCTCGGTTAACGGATGGTTCGGTTAACGAAATTTCGGGTAACGAATTACCTTCCATAAGAATCTTCAATTCGGTTAACGAACAAAAATTTGATTAACGAAATCCTTACGGAAATCACTTTTTGTTGTGAGCATCAGCTGATGGGCTAGTCTGCCCATTCAGTAATCTGTTCTATGTTTACATTCTTTTCCAATGGAGTAAATATCAATAAAGTTGTGCTATTTAATATTTTTGCATGTTTTATATTAAAATTATTACTCATTTTAACATTTATTTAACATATTGATAATATATGCAGTACAGGGAACTAGTTTGTTGTGCGCCCATCAGATGCATGAGTCGGTCACAAGGCGTCAGTTGAAACTTTGTTTACAGTGGGGAGAGCATCTATTTGAATATTTTTGCATTTTTCATTGAAATTATTGGTCATTCTGAACTTTAGTTAACATATTGATAATATATAGCGCAGTGCAGTGTTGATTTAAAGAAAATAATCTTGAATTACACCTAGTGAACTTAAAATTTTGTTGGTGAAATGACTGCATCAAGCATGGTTCCCTGAAAGGTGATTTTCCCTCCATCCCCAATTCCTTCTCTTCTCCCTTCTCCTCCACCCCACTTCTAATTCCCATCATCATCATCATCAACCAGGAACCTTCTACATACACACCTCAAAGTAAGTGTACTTTACTGCATTTTTTTTTTAGTTTGTATGTACTTTTCTGTGAGCTGGAACCAATTACCCAATATCCCATTGAAACAATGGATTCGGTTTACAAAATTTTCGGTTAACGAACGACCTTCTGGAACGAATTGTGTTCGTTAACCGAGGGACCACTGTACAGTGCTGTACTACATGGGTAAAGGCTTGCAAGACAGAGGAGAATAGCTGTTATGTGTGCCCTAACAGGTTGTTAGTCAATGATGTATATTTTTTTCTTGCTTTAATTTTGCTGGACACTTTATAGAGCATTTGCCAGGTAGCCAAGATGTTGTCTTTCTCATCTTGCAAGTTTTGAATTGTGGTTTATGATTCTCATATTGTGAATGTGAGTATATGTGCTGGATTTAGGATGAATATTTATATACAAATATGACATGTATTATGGATAGAAAATATATCACTATGATCTTTTATTTCCTTAATTTGGTCCAGATCTCATTACTGCGGGGAAAGACAACATGGTCGGTCTTCTTCATCTAGGGGCTCCAAGTCATGGCTGGACGCAACGATATGAATTTACTTGAGGAATTCACCATCATACATGGGCTGTATTTCAGTGAAATTATTCATTGATTTTTTACTTTTAAATCCTCTTCCTGGTGTGGACGGCTGAAAACAAAAGCATTACCGTCACAAATTTTCACTTTATTCATTCTTACTGTTGTTAAAGATTGTTGTCCTGTGTTACTCCCCTTTTACAAGGACCCAAATCTGATTTACCCCGTCACCTCCCACATGCCAGCATCACCCATCAGCAACCCACCTTTTCTCTAAATTCACTTGACACCTCAATCTCTGCACCTTAATGTACGTACATTGTTGCTTCATGGCTGCCCATTCCCCTTACTACTAGTGAACTGTATCTCCTTATCCTTCCATCTCCTGTGTCTCATACACTCTTAGCTATTTTTTTTTTTATTATCCATTCTCTCATTACGACACGTACCACCTGAGCAGATAACTGGTCTGCTCTCTAACCAACATTTCTCTTGCTCTCACATCTCTTTATTTCAGTACAGTGTTACTTAATATGCATTTCCTATTTACTCCACAAGTTACTTTCTGGTATGTCCTTTCTCTTCCTTCGAATTTCCTTCCTCCTTCACTTACATTTCTCTCAATTATCATATTTATCAGAAGTTGTTCAAAGTATTCCCCTTATATTTATTTTTTCCTTCCAATACATTCACTCTTTCATTCTTAACTGCTCTTCTCACTAGATTTTTTTATGTTGCAACAAACTTTTATCTGATAAATAATTCATCTGCTCTTTATTTACATACTTTCATCATTTTCTTCACGTTCTATCTGTTCTCCTATCGCCCTTCCTTCCTTTATTCTTTTTTCTTTCAGGTAACTATGGGTCATGTGTGCCCTTCTCTTCTCGTCCCACCATTCCCCCCTTTTTCTTCCTCTCTTTATTTGTAGCTACTGTATCTACACACTTTAGCTACATCCTTTGTGTCTTTTCTGTTCCTATTTTTCTTCATTTCTGGTGCCTTTACCTCCATTCTGTTTCTTAAGCTTTTGTCTTTTGTAACCTTTTTCTTACCTCTATGAATATCCCAGGCTCAATCTTCTTTATACTGCACTGCTAATCAACCTTCTCTCAGAACAGGTTTCTATCAGTCTCTCTTTATTTCTATTCATCCCTGATCTTGCATATAAATTCCCTGTTAGTATCACTAGTGTATTACATTAAAGCTTTTCATGTCTTACCAGATTCTTTCTCTCTCTCCTTTTGCTCGTCACATTCTGTGGTACTTATTATTTACTCGCTATAATCCAATTTTCTTTCCTTTTAACCTGACCCATAATATTCTGGGAGTGACCAGCTTATATTTCATCACGTATTATCTTATTTCATCTCTCAACAACAATTCTATACCTTTTTTTTTTTTTATTATCTCAGATCATCTTCATTCAATTCTTATCACTTGTTCTTTGCTCACCTCTCCTTACCAGTCTTTTTTTTTTTTTTCTCCCTCCACAAACAAGGACATCCAGCTTGGGATCTCATGCCACTACTCTTTCTCCTTATCACCTTACATCCACATACAGTATATCCAACCAATTCCTTTTCATTTACTTTTCTTTCTTTATAGTATGCTAGAGGAGGTGCATGTCAAGCCCTGAGCAGATAAGCTGCTCCCATGCTTCTAAAAATTGACTCATTTGGTTTTGTTGTTCAGAAATTTAGTTTTACCGTAGATATGCAATGAGTTGCTTTTTATGTGAAAGCTTAATTGGATTTGGTTTATGAAAATAACAAAAAGAGGCAGAACAGTTTTATTAAGGGATTAAAAAGGTTTTGTTGGAAAAACAATATTGCATCATAGTTTATGCAATACAGTATGTCATATTCTAATAGAAGGTTTTCAGTGATTAAATATAAAAAGTTTCTTCCAGCTAAAGCTAGAGCAGTTATCCAGTACAGTACTGCACGGGTACTGTATTTATATTGGTTTTTATTTGTAGTTTGTACAGTAGAATGTAAAGTGGCATTTGACTAAGGTTGATAAGGTGTATTATTCCATTTTTAATCATTTATTTTGTACATAGGGTACAGTATTTATATACCATGTTGGTGTAGCACAGGCAGGTGGAGCAAGTGTGTACACCTGAGTTTATCAGTACAAGTCTCATGTTCTCATTGATAACAATCCTCTGTGACTTCATGGTTGACCTTATGGTAAGGTTTTATTGGTTGATGTCTTTAATTTTGGCAGTTTTTGCAAAAGTTTTATGGATAATAAAGGTAGTTTTATGCAGTTTCTATGTGATGAAGGATTTTAGAGCATGCAAGTTATGATTCCTTTTGTAACTGTTTGCGTTTGAGCAGGGACTTGAGCTAGCCCTAGATAGGTCTTTCCCCACTTCCAATAGGATAAGTAAATGTAGGAGTTTGTTTGTTTTATCAGATAGAGCACAAGATCCCAAGTTTTTAGATAATGTTTTTTTATCATCCCGTTGCTTTGTGATATCATGGTTAAGTTTTGATTTGAAAATGTATTTGTAAATTCACAAATATTTTTTACTCTAAGCTAAACATTAAAAAATATTATTTACTTAGAATTTTGATGAGCACAAGTGGCTTAATATAGTCGATATTTTAGGTATGTTTATTCTTCTAATTTTATAGTATGAAGTTGTGTCTAAAGAGGTTACTAAGTAGAAATCATTATAGGAACTTTTTAAGGAAATTTTATCTTATCTTATTTGGAACATAAAGGTCTTGTGTACAATTTAGTCATTATGTTCTGATGCATAGAAACTTAATGGAGTTATTTTCTACTATACCAATTGGAACTAAAGATATTGTGAATAACTGTAGTCATGAGTTGCAATGTTTTTTAACTATAGTATTTTCTTGTTATTTTTGTCTATGTCTTGAGTTTATGTGTAGTATTCTTATCTTGATGAAATGTAGTGCAGGTATTTGAGGTATCCCTACTAAACTGTATGAATATTTTAGTAATACAGTACAGTAGTACCTGTAATAACTTGTAATAGGTTGTTATTACATATCCTGAGCAACTGTGAGTCCTTTCTTGAAGGACGGAGCACCACTTCTCATTCCTAATCTCAAATGAAGTACGAACAAGTGAGAGTAGAAGAGATCATTATCATTGTTTAAGTGAATGTAGGTTATATAAATGTGATTTTTTAAAAAAATTTGTCTAGAGTGTAGCTTCAAGTATATATTCCAGCTACCATGTTTTGTCATAGTCAGATAATGTGAAGTGAATGCTGTCAGCTGTTGGATTTTACGTAATATATTGAATTTTTTTGATGGAGTTTTGAGCTTGCTATCAGTCAAGAGATCTCGAGCAATGTTTCCCAAAGCATCAGTACAGGTAGTACTTTTGTGGGAGTGCGGTATGTATTTTGTGTTTGGTAATAGACAAACTGCCTGTAAAGGTTTGAAGTATTAGGAAATAATATACATTATTCATTCTATACACTTTATATTAAGTAATTTTTTTTTGGTTTATACTGTAAAGGACCTTGTAGGCAGAATAACTTGTTTGAGTAATCATGCAAATTAAAATCATGAGCGGAATCTCTTAATTTTATGCCTCTCAGCTTGACTTTCGGTGACTTCATCTGTTGTTCATGTGAGTTTATGGAATGTAAATTTGTAAAAAACAGACATGCATATCCCAAGTACAGTACAGAATACTGAATCCTTTCCAAGTACACAGCGATATTATATTTATCTTGTAAGGGCTGGATAAATTTAAGTTTGCAACCACTAACCAAAATACTGTAATGTATTAACCAAAATAATGTGGTCCTTCATAAGCAGCATTCTATTCACAATATTAGCTGCAACTCTATATTTTTTTAAGAAAGATTCTTTTACTTAATTATGGAGTTCTCTAGGTCATCCTGTAACCACTTCCTTCCTCATGAATGATCTTAATGGTATTGAATGTTTTACGACATGTCAACACTGATACTGAATTATAACGTGAGCAATAATTGTAATGCACTCATACCTCGGTAGTACATTACATTACTCTCCTGGTGAAGCATGGGTATACTTCACTGAGGTCATACAGTGGGTCATACAGCACTACAGTATTTGACTTTTGGATTCTAAAGTTCCCT
The DNA here is from genome assembly GCA_958450375.1 of Homarus gammarus. NCBI lineage: Eukaryota > Metazoa > Arthropoda > Malacostraca > Decapoda > Nephropidae > Homarus > Homarus gammarus. The sequence continues at coordinate 435,883 of CAUDMG010001588.1, read as the reverse complement.
ACAGTTCAAGGTACTGTACTGTACTGTATGTCCAAAGGGGTGCTTGAAAGTCAGTAAATTCATTTTCCCTGCTGGATAAGTCTTCACTTTATTTGTAACCTCACCAGTGCAGTGAATATGTGTATGTGTTAAGCATCTCTGGGGTTGATAAGTTTAGACAGTCAGTTGATTCATCTCTTCATTTTCTGAAATTCACATTATCACATGCCCCTTCATCCATACTTGTACATGTTGATAATAAATATTGTAAGCATTGATTTCTGATTAGGATGAATCTTTGGGATTGATACATTATACTTCAAATTTTCTATTACAATCCCTCTTTTGCATTTGATATATCTAAATGTGTTCATAGATTTAACAAGTGAACCATCTAAAATGAATCACTAAGGATTTCTAAGTTGAGTCAACCTGATTATATATACAGTACTTTTAAGAGTAAAAATTATCAATTTGTTGACGTTCATACTAAAGTTGCAATTATTGTCTCAGACCCTACGTACATGTGGACTTAGCAATGGAAAATGTCTTAGTGATTCAAGAATGATCACTACTGGGTTTAATAGATCTAAGAGTGTGAGTGTAGGTCCCATCAGTCTTCATAACCCTAGGCATATTTTATAGCAATAAAAGCCAAAGAATGTGGAAGAGAGGAGAAAGGTAACACAAGTAATAAAGATATTCTTTATAGCTTCAGAGGAAGTTTTGTAATTGCTTTTTAGGTTAGTTTGTATTCTTAATAAATGAACTTTATAAGCTGTCTTTTTATCCCTTACCTAAATCTCTCGGAACAACACTGCTTCAACTTTGATTTTTTTTTCAATGATTCATCATTTATGAAATAACATCAATACAATTATATTTACTTCTTTGTGCAAACTGTTTTGTGATATCATAACTTTATGCTGTATTCATCAGCAAATGTAGCTTGTTTACAACTGTGCATTAAACTGTGAGGTTGATAAAGTTAATCAGTCAATAATGCTGGGGAAGAGCACCTGGATCTGTCAGGATGAGAGTGCTTTAACTGTGAGAGTAGACTATACAGTACAGTATATAATACAGTTCGTCCCCGAATTACGTACATCCGAATTACGTACAAACGGCCGATACGTACATCGTTTCTGAAGTCTTTAATTGCAAAAATATTGTCTTAAAAGGGCGAGGAATTTTTAAATTTGGCGGGCGAGCCAGCCGCACCGCGCCGCCACTATCACTGACCATGCAGACGACACGCTAGACGCACCAAAACAACAAGTGTGGTCATTGTGCATACAGTACTTCTCCTGTGAATTTCTGCCCTATTTTGTACACTTTACTCTGTGTGCAATGACTGGTGTAAAGTGTAAGAGTGGTGAAGCCAGTGGGAGTGCTACGAAACGTCAAGCAATCTCACTAGAGGTAAAAATGGACATAATAAAACTGCTTGAAAGTGGTGAAAAGTTGACCAATGTTGCCCGCAAATTTAACCTGAGTCGGTCAACTGTTAATACAATTGATAAGGGCAAAGAAAAGATCAAGGAACATTTGAAATCTGAAGTGCCAATGGAATCTAGGATTATAACTAAAAGAAGAGGGAAGGTTCTGGAAGAAATGGAAAAATATCTTGCGCTGTGGATCGAGGACTGCACACAAAAACGTAAGCCTCTGTGTATCAGTATGATTCAGGAGAAAGCCCTAAGTCTTTTCAACGACCTAAAGAAAGATCACCCTGATGATACTGTGACATTCAATGCTAGCAATGGGTGGTTTAACCGATTCAAGGTGCGAAATAAGCTGCATAATGTTCGAGTGACTGGTGAGGCGGCGAGTGCTGATTGGAAAACAGCACAGGATTTTCCAAAGAAACTCGCGGAAATTATCGAGTTACGTACATTTCGAGTTAAGTACAACCTTTTGGTCCCCATTATGTACGTAACTTGGGGACTTACTGTAGACCAAACTTGGACTGATTATACCCTGCCCTATCAAATATTACATTTAGTTAAATTAGAAGGAGAGTGAAGTAAGCATCTACACGAGAACTAAACAATAATAAAAGACAAAACAGATATGATTAACCCTCTCGTGGTCTTTCAACACAGATTGCGTTACTGTATGTTCCCATGCTGAAGTGACCCTTCCTGCACAACCGTATCACACTTAGAACACCCCTCCCATTGCAGAAGTGTGGGAACAGTAGACTAGCCCTATCAACTACCTAAGTTCCCCCCACTAGCCTCATGAGCTGACAGATGCATCTCTAAAGGTGCATTTTGGGTCTGGAAAAAAAAAAGTTCCAGTTATTGATGCAACCTGCATTGAAAGACTGTGAGGGGGTGAGACTGTAAATGACATAATATGCGTCAAAAGTGTGTGTGTGACTCCAAAATTGTCTAATGTATAATCCTACTGAGGCCAGGATTATGTTGATGAGTGACTATAAATGAGGTTACCCTTATACTGTACATCTCAAACAAGGATTGTTCATTATATGTTACTTAGGTATTAGTCCATTAATTAGGGAGGGTGAGTTGATATATTTTTAATGTATTATATAAATGGCTCTTTTACATTTCAGTTAGGATTTAAAACGTTTTTATTGTGACATTTAATTAGGTTCAGAAATTGTGAAACTGTTTATATAATTAATTGTACAGTATTCAGAACGGTAAACCAACAATAGTGATTTGATTTGTACATATAATTATTATATGCTTATTGTTCATTTCCACAAAGTAGCATTTTATACAGACTTAGTTGTTAATATACAGCAGCAATACAATAGTGTGGCCCAGCATGGCTCACATTTTCCACCAGCTGGTATCAGAGATACTGGCAGTACAGCAGCAGCAGTGGTGGGTTGGTTGGTCCTTTCGATGTTCTACCTCTTCATCATCGACTTTCTGATGTCAGCACAGCACATTTTATTTCTTCTCTTTACATTGCACGTTTTTCTTTCTTCAGTACTACACTTTGTAGGTCGTGTCTCCACACCTTCTGACTTATTCTCACTTCCTCCTGGTTTAAAATGCATCTTTCCTCTAGCATCAGCTTCTATCATATTCCAGATGATTTTTTCTGCTCCATCTGATCTTCTATGCAACATAATTTTCCGCCAATCCGGCCGGGGATAGCCGGTGACATTGGGGAGGGTGTCATCACTCAGGACGGCGTGTGGGGCAGGATACATGGACCAGGGTTCGCCCTCTGTACACGAGTATTGGCTGGATCCTTGACCCCCTGTCCCACGCCCCCACAGCGGAAATCCCCTCCCTAGTTCGGCTAGCCAGGGTTTGATGTGTGGTGCTGCATTCCACACGACTTAACTGCCTGAAGTAGAAAAATATAAAATCTCCTTAATCCTAGACCAAGGGAGGACTTGAAAGAAGTGAAGTGGTGGGTGTAGTGCTGCATTCATCACACTGCTTCACTGCTCGTATGTGCTGTGGTTGGAGTCAATGCTTGGTCCATCGTCACCTCTTGATTGCTGCTGTTGTCATAAGTGCCGTCATCCAGGCCGATCACTTCATACAGCTGGGACATGCAACGCTAGGTCATGTCCAAGTGAGCTGGTTATCTCCAACATCCAGCTGGCCGTGGGGTGGTACTGTGTGTGACATTTGACAGAGAAAGACAATCCTAAAGAGATGATGGATCAGTTGGAAGTGTCCGTCGCGACAATGTTCTCAAGGCTGGTTCGGGGAGTGAAGCTCTGCTCACTACCCTGAATATTATTTATCACAACGTTTCAAAGAGTACATTATAAATTATTCTAGTATAAAAATACACTGAGTGAAGCTCTGCAAGTATCGTAATATCAAATTACACGAACCATCAATTTCAAAGCATAGCTTACGTACAAAAGACGGGATTGGTGAGGTCACACGGGGCGGGGCGAGACGGATGCGCCTGGTGGGGTGAGGCGGGCGGGTGGAGTGGGGATTAGGACAGGGAGGAGGACGTAGGTTATAACAATTAGTAAAGACACAGTTTCTATCACTAAAACACAACGGGTACTGAAACCTAGTTCAGGATAAGGCCAGGCCAAGGTGCAAATATTACAAGGGAAATTACAACGGGATGAGGGAAGAGGTGAGAGTTATCAACTGGCCGGACTCATTAAGGCACAAGAACGCAGACACTACGCTGATTATCATAACTAGTAAAGTGACCCATTTGATCGATAAATATATACCCAAGACCAAACCCAGTGCCTCTAGGTATACGAGGGGATCCCTACACATGAACCATGCGGCGGTCAACAGAATTAAGAAGAAAACCCAGAAATTCAAGACGTGGGTTGGGTCAAACGATGAGCAGGACAGGAGGATGTATGCAAGAGCCAGAAACCAAGCAAAGATAGAGTGTAGAAGGGCTGAAAAGGAGTTCCAGAGGCTGGTTGCAAGTGAGATCAAGTCAAACCCAAAGGCGTTTTACCACTATGCAAAGTTAAAATTGAAAACGCGAGTAGGAGTATCAGACCTGAGGCTTGAAGATGGTAGTTACGCTGATTCTGACCAGGATAAAGCTGAGGCATTGAACAGCTTCTTTTCCTCGGTGTTCACAAGAGAGGATGCAATTAACCTTCCTGCATTTGAGGACAGACGGTTCGACACAGCACTGACCCACATTGTGTTCACAGAAGAGGGTATTAGAAATAAACTGTCCAGGCTAAAGATCCATAAGAGTCCCATCCCTCACATGGTGCATCCTAGAGTGCTAAGAGAGTTGTGCAACGAGCTTGCCGAGCCCCTGAAGATCCTGTTTTGTAAATGCCTGGATGAACAAAGGGCCCCCGGTGAATGGAAAGTGGCTTATGTGAGTCCTATCTTCAAGAAGGGCGATCGTCACTCTACGAACAACTATAGACCGGTGAGCCTGACCAGCATAATATGTAAAGTACTTGAGAGTATTATCAGAGATGCCGCAATGGAACATCTAGTACTACGAAACAACCTTGTAAAGGATTGCCAACACGGTTTTATGCCAGGGCGTTGCTGCTTAACACAATTGCTCAAGGTATTGGATATTTGGACCCATATTCTAGAACGAGGTGGTAATATCGACAATATTTACCTAGATTTTGCCAAGGCTTTCGACAGTGTATCCCATGAAAGGCTGAAAATCAAACTGGAAGGGTTCGGAATTCGGGGAAATGTCCTAGCGTGGATAGAAGACTTTCTACATGACCGCAAGCAGTGTGTGGTGATTAATGGCACGAAATCGTCATCCGTACCTGTCACAAGTAGGGTACCACAGGGCAGTTTATTGGGCCCGCTGTTGTTTGTTTGTTTCATAAATGACATGCCTGACATACACGCCTCCATACAAATGTTTGTCGATGACGCCAAGTTATTTCGGGAAATCAAGAACCAAGCGGACTGTGAAGAGCTGCAGAAGGACCTCTGTGGGCTTCAAGAATGGTCGAAGAAATGGCTGCTGAGATTCAATGTCACGAAGGGTAAGAGGATGAACCTGGAGCGTACCAACGGTAAGGAGGCGTATCATATGTCCCAACGGGATGAAGAAACTGCACTAGTTGAGACTGAATGTGAGAAGGACCTAGGTGTGTATGTTGACAATGAGCTGAAGTTCCCGGGCCATTACGAGAAGAAGGTAAATCAGGCAAATAAATTATTGGGTCTTATAAGAAGGTCGTTCAGATATCTAGCCGGTCCGTCCCTCGTACTGATCTTCAAGAGTGAAGTGCTTCTCCATCTGGAGTACTGTCACCCATTCTGGTCCCCGACATATGCTAGGGACTGTCAGTTGGTTGAAAATGTTCAAAGGAGGGCCACCAGACTGGTGCCCGCATTTCGGCACCTCAGCTACCCTGAGAGATTGGAGCGCCTGAACTTGCCTAGCTAATACTACAGACGGACAAGGGGTGACCTAGTTGAGGTGTATAAGCATCTCAGGGGGCACTACTCAGTCGAGTGTCCTTACTTGGAGCTGGCGGACGCTCGCCCCACAAGGGGTCACAGCTCAAGATTGAAGAAGCCGCAAGTCCAGAAAACTGTGAGGGCAAACTTTTTCGGAGTGTGAGTTGTGAACTCTTGGAACAATCTACCAGAAAGTGTTGTGACGGCACCGAGTGTGAGCTCTTTCAAGACAAGACTTGACCAACACTGGAGCGGGTTCAGGTACATTCAGGAGCCGGTGCATGCCCAGTACTTGCCAACAGTGTTTGACAGAGACGTGACCGATCGCCCGGGCGGCTAGCGAACCGATCTTTTGGTGAAGAGGATAAAAGAAAAGGAAAAGTAATCAGAGACATAACCGATCGCCAAAGCGGCTAACGAACCGATCAGTGGTGAAGAGGATAAAAGTAATGCCTACTAGTTGTATTGCACTTGGGTGAAATGAAATGGCTAACAAGAAATCTGATCTGTCTGTTACATTACATCAGTAAGTTAAATTTTAATTTTGTTTTTAGTTTGTTAACCAGAACGAATGTGCTTGATTGTAAACAGGAAAGTTTTTCTTACATACACACATGGGATGAAAGAGGATTAATAGTACATCTTGATATTTATCTTTTTCACAGGCTACCAAAGGACCTGTGCAGAAGGCAAAAATGGGTTTTGGCTCTATGAAGAGAACTACACACCAGGCAAACAAGCACGTCTCTACTCTAAGCATTTTACCCTTGAAGATTTTAACAGGACTTCTTTGTCTTGTGTCAGATTACGAGAAAATGCTGCTCCAAGTATATTTGAGGCTTTCCCTGCTCACCTACAGATAAAGATAAATACTGTAATAGGAAGCCCCCCAAAACCTGGACTGTCTGTGAGCCTTCTCCATCTGAAGCTGCAGCTTCCACTCTTACTGTAGCAGAAAATCTCTTAGAAGCTAATTTCACAAATTCTCCATCGAAAGTGCTGAAGAGGAAATTAGAAGAAAAACTTGTGAAGTCTAGGAAAAAAATATAACGTTTGCAACAGAAAACACGACGACTTAAAAAGAAAAATGCCGACTTGTGTTCTGTGATTAGTGTATTAAAAGAAAATACCTAGTGAGTGAAGACAGTCTGATTATTTTTCGAATCCTGTGCTGGTGGAGTGACCGACCTTGTGAAAAGACAGAGTGCTAAGAATAACAGTAAGCCAGTACAAGCTCAATATGCCCCTGCTTTGAGAAGTTTTGCTCTCACTTTGAACTTTTACTCTACAGGCATATAAGTTCACAAGAAAAACTTTTGATACTTGTCTGCCGCATCCACAAACGCTGGAAAAATGGTACAATACAGTAGAAGTGAAACCCGAATTACCGAGGCATCATTCAGTGCATTCAAGCAGAAGGTCAAAAAATCCACAGACGAAACTTCTGGTAATATTCTTTCTTTGGTGATGGATGAAATGGCTATTCGTCAACTTGTTGAATGGGATGGCAAAAAATATCACGGGTTTATCGACGTGGGGACTGAACTAGATGATCCCTTGCCTGTAGCTAAAGAAGCTCTCACATTTATGGAGTGTCATACAAGCCTTTATGTATTGTCAGTGTTCCTGAACAAAACTATATTCCCAGGCTTGGTAATACACATGTCAAAAAGCGATCCTCTCAACAATCATCTTGTATTGCTAATCAAAGCAGTAGCTGAGACCTATCTACAGGTGAGATATACATATGCAGGCAAACTAGCATGAATAAGTTAAAGTTGTCCAGCGGACTCTAATGATCAGTCTGCAAGGTAAAAGTGCACAGAAATTCCCCTGTGCTCATGGTAACAGGTTCGTGCCACGATAAGGAGATTTCTTTACTGTTTCTTACCATTTTTGATCTGCTGATTTCATATTTGAAACCAGTTTTGTTCTGCATGCTCCAGTTTTCATGTAATTTGAGCTTTTACATTCTAGCCGTTTGCGGTCAAATTAATTAATTACACGATTATGGTATCAATAGGGAGATATAATTTTGTCTGTTTTTTCTTTCAGATTTGGTCATGGCTACAAAGAGAAATCAATGTGTGAACAAACCTGATGCCTTCTGTTATATTTGTGGATACTTCACGCTTATTCGTCAGAGGCGCAATATAACATCGTTTGTGAGGTGCGGCTATAAAGCGTACTTCGGACTTACTCTTGGCGACCAAGACAAAAAATGGGCTCCACATGCTGTGTGTCATAACTGCGAAGAAATGCTGCGTGACTGGACAAAAGGAAAACGTAAGGGCTTACCGTTCGGAATTCCCATGACCTGGCGAGAACCGAAGGACCACACAACTGACTGCTATTTTTGTCTGATCAATACGAAGGGTGTTGGCAAGAAAAACAGACATAAAATATCGTATCCTAGTATCCCTTCAGCAATTCGACCTACTTTGCACTCTGATGAGCTACCAGTTCCAGTTTTTAATGGGTTGTCTCCAGCTGAAGAGGAGGGAAGCGACAAAGACCAAGAGAGTGAACATGAAACTCAAGAAATACTTGCAGATTCCGACGATTCTTCTGATGGTACACCAGAGTCATCAACCCCTCAGAAGTTTAGTCAGCCAGAGCTGAATGACCTTGTGCGTGATTTGGGTCTCTCCAAAAATGCAGCAGAAGTTCTAGCTTCTAGGTTGCAAGAAAAGGCTCTACTGAACCAGACCACAAAAGTTTCAGACTTCAGAAAGCGGGAACAGGATTTTGTGCCATTCTTTACAGAGGAGAATAAGTTTGTTTACTGTCATAATATCCCGGGTCTTCTCCAGGAATTAGGGATTCCATTGTATAGTCCAAATGACTGGCGATTATTTCTAGATAGTTGTAAGCGTAGCCTGAAGTGTGTGCTACTACATAATGGTAATGTCTATGCAGCTGTTCCAGTGGGTCATTCTGTGTGCTTACGAGAGGAGTATAATGACATTAAAACTGTGATTCACCTGCTCAAATACCATGAGCACAACTGGACAATTTGTGTTGACCTCAAAATGGTGAACTTCCTTCTTGGCCAACAAAGAGGATTTACAAAGTATCCCTGCTTTCTTTGCATGTGGGACAGCCGAGCTAGAGACAGGCATTGGAACCTGAAGGAGTGGCCCTTACGTGAGACTCTGGAAGCTGGTATGCCAAACATTGTCAATGATCCAATCGTCAGTCGAGAAAAGATCATATTTCCTCCTCTCCATATCAAGCTGGGCCTGATGAAACAGTTTGTCAGAGCATTAAATACTGATGGTGAATGCTTCCAACACATAGTCTCTGCTCACCCTGCTTTGTCATTTGAGAAGATAAAGGCAGGTGTGTTTGATGGACCACAAATTCGTGCACTTGTACGTGATCAAGACTTTGTCAGAAAGATGGACGACAAGGAAAGGGGTGCATGGCTTTCATTTGTGGCGGTAATGGAAAACTTTCTTGGTAATAAAAAGGCTGACAACTATGAAACCCTTGTAGCAACCATGTTGTCAGCCTTTCATGACCTTGGATGCAATATGAGTGTCAAACTCCATTTCCTATATAGTCATCTTGATAGATTCCCTGAGAACCTAGGGGCAGTAAGTGACGAGCAAGGCGAGCGGTTTCATCAGGATCTCAAGACCATGGAAGACCGCTACCAAGGGAGATGGGACAAACATATGATGGCAGACTACTGCTGGAGCATTAAACGAGAGTGCCCTGAGACATTTCACAAACGCAAGAGCTTCAAGCGCAAATTCCTACCTGGCTAAAATGTGATTGGGCTTTGTCTCCTCATAGTAACAAATTTCTTACCTAACAATGAGTTTTATACAAATTTCAACCTTTGTTTTAGATGGAACATGTTTCAAATTGTGTTGTTGAATAAATTTAGAATATGTAATATTTTATTGTTTATTACCCAGCTAATTTAATGACAGTTTAATGACATATTTTTCAAGATAGACGACGAGGTCAATAAGACGAAGACGAAATTTTGAAATTTCAAAATACCTTGATTGCAAAAAAACTAGAGCTTACAGAAAGAAACTAACTTCAGATATGAGATCAGCACACCCAAATTAGGTAGAATCAAGTGTTTATAGCAATGCAACAAAAACTTTGTTGACCAGTGTAATTGATGCTAGTGATAAGTGTTGTTTCTTGAAATGTAGTTTTATTGTACTGTAGTATATAATAAATGGTTGAAAATAAAATAATAGTTTCACTTAATCACACAGGGATGCTTTGGATGAGTGTAAACAGTGTAAACCAGTGTCAATGAGGGTTGTAGTGGATATCTCCCCTACAAACGCTGTTTGTCGCTGAGTAGCCGACCCCGCGAATTACCCAGTGTATGCCTCGAGGTCTAGGTCAACCAGCGCCGCCTTACATGACGGAGGTCAACTACTAAGCCACGCCTTTCTCCGCTATTTAAGACCTGACCTCGTGGTGACCTCTCTCTTTTCTACCTACACCAACCAGCAAGCGACACCACCTCCTCCGCCGCTGCCTGGTGGCCCTCGCTCCCGCCGGCGAGCATGGCGACCCACAAGCTGTCCTCCTCTGAGCATCCTCACCAACCAGCTCTCTCTACATCACGCTTGTAACCACGCTGCCACTTCCCAGCAACAAGCTGCATTGTACATCCAATACAACATGTATACAGAGAGCACATTGTGAGTTTCCTTTCTCCATCCCATCCTGAGTGTGAACTCAAATATCCCATACCCCACAGGGTCACTCAGCCTCCTGGCGCTCGACCAGCCTACACAAATATGGACGACGAGGGGGGAGGATTGGCTTCACCTGACAGTACTGGGAGCGCGCGGCCTCCACCCTCTATATCTCCATGGGTCACACTCATTATTGTGTCAACCCTCGGGACACTAACCCTATCGTGTCAGCTGTCGGGTCACACCCCTTATTGTGTCAGCCCTCGGGTCACCCTTCCTATTGTGTCAGCCCTCGGGTCACACCCCTTATTGTGTCAGCCCTCGGGTTACTCCCTATTGTATTCGCTCTCGGGTCACCCTCCCTGTCATGTCAACCCTCGGGACACCCTCCCTATTGTGTCAGACCCTCAGGTCACCCTATCCTGTCAGCCCTCGTGTCACCCCTCTCTATTGTGTCAGCCCTCAGGTCACCCTCCGTATTGTGTCAGCCCTCAGGTCACCATCACTATTGTGTATGTCCCCGGGTCACCCTCCCTATTGTGTATGTCCCCGGGTCACCCTCCCTATTGTGTATGTCCCAGGGTCACTCTCCCTATTGTGTATGTCCCCGGGTCACCCTCCCTATTGTGCATGTCCCCGGGTCACCCTCCCTATTGTGTATGTCCCCGGGTCACCCTCCCTATTGTGCATGTCCCCGGGTCACCCTCCTTATTGTGCATGTCCCCGGGTCACCCTTCCTATTGTGCATGTCCCAGGGTCACCCTCCCTATTGTGCATGTCCCCGGGTCACCCTCCCTAGTGTGTGTGTCCCCGGGTCACCCTCCCTATTGTGTATGTCCCTGGGTCACCCTCCCTGTTGTGTATGTCCCTGGGTCACCCTCCCTATTGTGTGTGTCCCCGGGTCACCCTCCCTATTGTGCATGTCCCCGGGTCACCCTCCCTATTGTGCATGTCCCTGGGTCACCCTCCCTATTGTGCATGTCCCCGGGTCACCCTCCCTATTGTGCATGTCCCCGGGTCACCCTCCCTATTGTGTATGTCCCCGGGTCACCCTCCCTATTGTGCATGTCCCCGGGTCACCCTCCTTATTGTGCATGTCCCCGGGTCACCCTTCCTATTGTGCATGTCCCAGGGTCACCCTCCCTATTGTGTATGTCCCCGGGTCACCCTCCCTATTGTGTATGTCCCTGGGTCACCCTCCCTGTTGTGTATGTCCCTGGGTCACCCTCCCTATTGTGCATGTCCCCGGGTCACCCTCCCTATTGTGCATGTCCCCGGGTCACCCTCCCTATTGTGCATGTCCCCGGGTCACCCTCCATATTGTGCATGTCCCCGGGTCACCCTTCCTATTGTGCATGTCCCAGGGTCACCCTCCCTATTGTGTATGTCCCCGGGTCACCCTCCCTATTGTGCATGTCCCCGGGTCACCCTCCCTATTGTGCATGTCCCCGGGTCACCCTCCCTATTGTGCATGTCCCCGGGTCACCCTCCCTATTGTGCATGTCCCCGGGTCACCCTCCATATTGTGCATGTCCTCGGGTCACCCTCCCTATTGTGTATGTCCCCGGGTCACCCTCCCTATTATGTATGTCCCTGGGTCACCCTCCCTATTGTGTATGTCCCCGGGTCACCCTCCCTGTTGTGTATGTCCCTGGGTCACCCTCCCTGTTGTGTATGTCCCCGGGTCACCCTCCCTATTGTGTATGTCCCTGGGTCACCCTCCCTATTATGTATGTCCCCGGGTCACCCTCCCTATTGTGTATGTCCCCGGGTCACCCTCCCTATTGTGTATGTCCCCGGGTCACCCTCCCTATTGTGCATGTCCCCGGATCACCCTCCCTATTGTGTATGTCCCTGGGTCATCCTCCCTGTTGTGCATGTCCCTGGGTCACCCTCCCTATTGTGTATGTCCCCGGGTCACCCTCCCTATTGTGCATGTCCCCGGGTCACCCTCCTATTGTGTATGTCCCTGGGTCACCCTCCCTATTGTGTATGTCCCTGGGTCACCCTCCCTATTGTGTATGTCCTCGGGTCACCCTCCCTAATTGTGTATGTCACTGGGTCACCCTCCCTATTATGTATGTCCCCGGGTCACCCTCCCTATTGTGTATGTCCCCGGGTCACCCTCCCTATTGTGCATGTCCCCGGGTCACCCTCCCTATTGTGTATGTCCCCGGGTCACCCTCCCTATTGTGTATGTCCCCGGGTCACCCTCCCTATTGTGTGTGTCCCCGGGTCACCCTCCCTATTGTGTATGTCCCTGGGTCACCCTCCCTGTTGTGTATGTCCCTGGGTCACCCTCCCTATTGTGTGTGTCCCCGGGTCACCCTCCCTATTGTGCATGTCCCCGGGTCACCCTCCCTATTGTGCATGTCCCTGGGTCAACCCTCCCTATTGTGCATGTCCCCGGGTCACCCTCCCTATTGTGCATGTCCCCGGGTCACCCTCCCTATTGTGTATGTCCCCGGGTCACCCTCCCTATTGTGCATGTCCCCGGGTCACCCTCCTTATTGTGCATGTCCCCGGGTCACCCTTCCTATTGTGCATGTCCCAGGGTCACCCTCCCTATTGTGTATGTCCCCGGGTCACCCTCCCTATTGTGTATGTCCCTGGGTCACCCTCCCTGTTGTGTATGTCCCTGGGTCACCCTCCCTATTGTGCATGTCCCCGGGTCACCCTCCCTATTGTGCATGTCCCCGGGTCACCCTCCCTATTGTGCATGTCCCCGGGTCACCCTCCATATTGTGCATGTCCCCGGGTCACCCTTCCTATTGTGCATGTCCCAGGGTCACCCTCCCTATTGTGTATGTCCCCGGGTCACCCTATTGTGTATGTCCCTGGGTCACCCTCCCTGTTGTGTATGTCCCTGGGTCACCCTCCCTATTGTGCATGTCCCCGGGTCACCCTCCCTATTGTGCATGTCCCCGGGTCACCCTCCCTATTGTGCATGTCCCCGGGTCACCCTCCCTATTGTGCATGTCCCCGGGTCACCCTCCCTATTGTGCATGTCCCCGGGTCACCCTCCATATTGTGCATGTCCTCGGGTCACCCTCCCTATTGTGTATGTCCCCGGGTCACCCTCCCTATTATGTATGTCCCTGGGTCACCCTCCCTATTGTGTATGTCCCCGGGTCACCCTCCCTGTTGTGTATGTCCCTGGGTCACCCTCCCTGTTGTGTATGTCCCCGGGTCACCCTCCCTATTGTGTATGTCCCTGGGTCACCCTCCCTATTATGTATGTCCCCGGGTCACCCTCCCTATTGTGTATGTCCCCGGGTCACCCTCCCTATAGTGTATGTCCCCGGGTCACCCTCCCTATTGTGCATGTCCCCGGGTCACCCTCCCTATTGTGTATGTCCCTGGGTCATCCTCCCTGTTGTGCATGTCCCTGGGTCACCCTCCCTATTGTGTATGTCCCCGGGTCACCCTCCCTATTGTGCATGTCCCCGGGTCACCCTCCTATTGTGTATGTCCCTGGGTCACCCTCCCTATTGTGTATGTCCCTGGGTCACCCTCCCTATTGTGTATGTCCTCGGGTCACCCTCCCTAATTGTGTATGTCACTGGGTCACCCTCCCTATTATGTATGTCCCCGGGTCACCCTCCCTATTGTGTATGTCCCCGGGTCACCCTCCCTATTGTGCATGTCCCCGGGTCACCCTCCCTATTTTGTATGTCCCCGGGTCACCCTCCCTATTGTGTATGTCCCCGGGTCACCCTCCCTATTGTGTGTGTCCCCGGGTCACCCTCCCTATTGTGTATGTCCCTGGGTCACCCTCCCTGTTGTGTATGTCCCTGGGTCACCCTCCCTATTGTGTGTGTCCCCGGGTCACCCTCCCTATTGTGCATGTCCCCGGGTCACCCTCCCTATTGTGCATGTCCCTGGGTCACCCTCCCTATTGTGCATGTCCCCGGGTCACCCTCCCTATTGTGCATGTCCCCGGGTCACCCTCCCTATTGTGTATGTCCCCGGGTCACCCTCCCTATTGTGCATGTCCCCGGGTCACCCTCCTTATTGTGCATGTCCCCGGGTCACCCTTCCTATTGTGCATGTCCCAGGGTCACCCTCCCTATTGTGTATGTCCCCGGGTCACCCTCCCTATTGTGTATGTCCCTGGGTCACCCTCCCTGTTGTGTATGTCCCTGGGTCACCCTCCCTATTGTGCATGTCCCCGGGTCACCCTCCCTATTGTGCATGTCCCCGGGTCACCCTCCCTATTGTGCATGTCCCCGGGTCACCCTCCATATTGTGCATGTCCCCGGGTCACCCTTCCTATTGTGCATGTCCCAGGGTCACCCTCCCTATTGTGTATGTCCCCGGGTCACCCTCCCTATTGTGCATGTCCCCGGGTCACCCTCCATATTGTGCATGTCCTCGGGTCACCCTCCCTATTGTGTATGTCCCCGGGTCACCCTCCCTATTATGTATGTCCCTGGGTCACCCTCCCTATTGTGTATGTCCCCGGGTCACCCTCCCTGTTGTGTATGTCCCTGGGTCACCCTCCCTGTTGTGTATGTCCCCGGGTCACCCTCCCTATTGTGTATGTCCCTGGGTCACCCTCCCTATTGTGTATGTCCCTGGGTCACCCTCCCTATTGTGTATGTCCTCGGGTCACCCTCCCTAATTGTGTATGTCACTGGGTCACCCTCCCTATTATGTATGTCCCCGGGTCACCCTCCCTATTGTGTATGTCCCCGGGTCACCCTCCCTATTGTGTATGTCCCCGGGTCACCCTCCCTATTGTGCATGTCCCCGGGTCACCCTCCCTATTGTGTATGTCCCCGGGTCACCCTCCCTATTGTGTATGTCCCTGGGTCACCCTCCCTGTTGTGTATGTCCCTGGGTCACCCTCCCTATTGTGAGTGTCCCCGGGTCACCCTCCCTATTGTGCATGTCCCCGGGTCACCCTCCCTATTGTGCATGTCCCCGGGTCACCCTCCCTGTTGTGTATGTCCCCGGGTCACCCTCCCTATTATGTATGTCCCTGGGTCACCCTCCCTATTGTGTATGTCCCCGGGTCACCCTCCCTGTTGTGTATGTCCCCGGGTCACCCTCCCTATTGTGTATGTCCCCGGGTCACCCTCCCTATTGTGCATGTCCCCGGGTCACCCTTCCTATTGTGTTTGTCCCCGGGTCACCCTCCCTATTGTGCATGTCCCCAGGTCACCCTCCCTATTGTGTATGTCCCTGGATCACCCTCCCTATTGTGTATGTCCCTGGGTCACCCTCCCTATTATGTATGTCCCTAGGTCACCCTCCCTATTGTGCATGTCCCCGGGTCACCCTCCCTATTGTGCATGTCCCCGGGTCACCCTCCCTATTGTGCGTGTCCCCGGGTCACCCTCCCTATTGTGCATGTCCCCGGGTCACCCTCCCTATTGTGTATTTCCCCGGGTCACCCTCCCTGTTGTTATGTCCCCGGGTCACCCTCCCTATTATGTATGTCCCTGGGTCACCCTCCCTATTGTGTATGTCCCCGGGTCACCCTCCCTGTTGTGTATGTACCCGGGTCACCCTCCCTATTATGTATGTCCCTGGGTCACCCTCCCTATTGTGTATGTCCCCGGGTCACCCTCCCTGTTGTGTATGTCCCCGGGTCACCCTCCCTATTGTGCATGTCCCCGGGTCACCCTCCCTATTGTGTATGTCCCCGGGTCACCCTCCCTATTGTGTATGTCCCCGGGTCACCCTCCCTATTGTGTATGTCCCCGGGTCACCTTTCCACCTAACCTAACCTATTCACTAGGAAAGAAAGAGCTGCTCAGTTGTGGAGAGGCCATCTGTGAGGTCATCACAGGAAGAAATTAATGTGACCGTTCTGGACCCTAAATTCCGGTTATCATGTTCTGCATTGACTGTTGGAAATGGGCAGGGGAGGGGTGTATTCCTTCTTGATCCATTTCTACATGTCATTTGTCAACTAACTACTTTATATAATGAATTCACAAGTATTTTACAGACAAAACGGATCACCTGAAGAATCGTCAGCCCAGAATGTCCACCTGAAGAATTGTTACCCCAGGATATCCCACCTGAAGAATTGTCACCCCAGCCTGCTCCACCTGAAGAATCGTCACCCCAGCCCACAGTGAATATAATTTGTATAATTAGGATAACATAAATATATTCCTTTGTGTTATGCATCTTTATTGTGAAAAGTTTAAAGAAAAAAAATAAGAATAATATACACCTAACCTAACCTAACCATGGAGGGTCCTGACCCCACCTCAAGAATTGTCACCCCAGGTGTTGCCACCTGAAGATTCATCACCCCAGGATATCCCACCTGAAGAATTGTCACCCTGCCAACCTCTGGGGTGACAATTCTTCAGGTGATCCGACAAAACGAAGTAGACAATATTTAAAACACAAAAACAAAAGAAGACTGTCACTTTACTAAACTGAACTGAATCGATATCAATTTATTCATATATAGGTTACAAAATATCTTTAATTTCTTTCTTCTACGGTGATCTTAAAGTAAAGGAATTCAATCGCCTTCCTTCCCTGATCCTCACACCCCGCTGGCTTCTCTCGTCGCTCGTCCAATTAGGAACAATAATATAAGTCACGGGATCAGTTTGGGCCCTCATAATTACCAAAACTTCATAATTACTATCGTTCATAAGCGTGTCTTAACTCCCCGGGCCGTAGAGGCGCATCCACCTACTGTCTATTGCACCTATATTCGCCTTTGTGACAGACGTATACAAGATTGTCTTTGCTGGTGTGATTCCGCTGGAGTTATAAAGCCCTGACGTGTGAAAATGATCACTCGAGAACTTGGGGAACTAAATTCATCAAAGGGGATCCGAATTCAATTCATCTTATCGTGAAGAATGTTGCCGACGAGCCCATATAAACGAAGCCTCCGCGCCTCCCGTCTAACGAGGGGCAGCAACAAGTGGTGGACGGATGTGTTTAGAAAAATGTCCACTTTCCCTCCTAAGTTGACCTACCCTAACATATATATCTATATGTGATAACAAATATGGCCATTTAACATTAACTCTACCTAATAAACAGCTGTACACATCACATCGTGTCTGATATGACCCAATGAAGTTACTCGCCCCATCTCACCTCACCTCATCTACCATAGTCTTTTCAGAAGTTTTTCGTCTTACCTCACGTAAGCGTATCCAAACTTAATGAAAACCCATTCATATTCCTCTAATGGCTAAAGCCTTAAACTAATCTGTTGTTCCCATTCCCCAAACCTAACTTAATAAACTAGTTTCTATCCCACTTGACCTTAAGAAACTATGGTAGGGACTACGCTATGGCTTAATAAATCAAGGTTGTGGAATTTCTGATGGCTGGATTTTGATTGGTGGAATATTAATCGTAACCACTCCCATGACCTTGCCTCAAATCGTCAACAATCGTCTGCATACTAAGGCCTCTGTAAAGTTCATAGAATCTCACATATTATCGAACCAATTGGCATTCTCGAGTCTTTTCATCAAAGTGGTCAGAACAGCTTCTTTTTTCGAACAAAAGGTCCCATCCATTTCCACCAGACTGAAATCCACAGCTGTAAATTAAACACATAGTGTCTGTGTCTTAATATTGGTCTACTTGGATCACGTTTAATTTAAGGAACTTCTTCAAGAGAAAGCCTAACTTTTTTCTGAATTAAACATACAGTTAGAAGCTGAAATATGGACTTGCTTGTTTGTGGTTGTTCTCCGACTTCGCCCATAAAAGTAACGGCCATTCTTCAGTCTGGACTAGATCAAGGTTGGGTGTGGATGTGGGAGTACCAGTGCTCTGTTTTCATGTAATAACCTGTAATAACTATCACCGTTATTACATAGTCCTAGAAGTTACTTAAATGAGGACATGCTGAAGATGACTTATTATAGTGCGTGGAACTTACTGAACACGAAGGGTGGAAGATGACAATTACAGAAGGGAACAAACATGGCGCAGGAAAAGGTATGTTTTTACTTTTATTGTGCTTTTATCCTCTTCGCCACTGATCGGCTCGTTAGCCGCTTGGGCGGTCGGTCACGTCACTTACACACTGTTGGCATGTACTGGGCATGCACTGGCTCTTGAATGTATCTGAACCTGCTCCAGTGTTGGTTAAGTGACAAGTTTGGTCTTGAAACAGCTCATACTCGGTGCCGTCACAAACTCACAACACTCTCTGGCAGGTTGTTCCAAGAGTTCACAATTCTCACTCCGAAAAAGTTTGCTCTCACAGTTTTCTGGACTAGCGGCTGTAACCCCTTATGGGGGCGGGCGTCAGCCATCTCCGGTTATGGACACTCGACTGAGTACTGTAGTGCCCTCTGAGATGTTATACACCGCCAATGGACGAGTTAACGGTCGAAATTTTTTTGTAGGATGACAGGTCAATTGGTAAAGAAAACGCTTAAATTCACTATGGTAATGATATTTTAAATATATTGGGCCAAAAACTGTTATAAATAATGGTTAAAGTTGCTAAAAGTCACGTGACTGCGAAAAGCTGTGATTAGTTGTGACGTCACTGGTTGGGGTGAACTTCCCAGCAGGAGGCAGCCAGCTGTAGTTGTCCAACCTCGGCTGATCGGCTTTGTAAATAAATATTATTAGATAATTTATTGTGCAACACAGTAATACTATTTTGAATATATAAATATTACTAAGTACATTAACTAATTCAATGGATATTAGCTGCCCACACAACAAATTTTATAGTATAAAGATAAGTGTTTCTCAAACCTTTTCACTCCATCCACCCCCCCCCCCCCCCCTGAGGAACTCTCAACATCCTCGTGGCCCCCTTCCGTTCTCTCCCAAGCCCCTCACAAATAATGATGAAAATAAACTGTTTTGGTAATCTTCCTTTATTTTAATGTTTACAATCATCAAACAGAATGCATGTTACAGTTCAATGGGATGGATGACATTGTTTCCTTCCAGTCAATCGACTGATTCGAGGTTGAGTCACTGATAAAGCACATCTCATGTCTGGGTCCACATGTAACCGGTTTCAGCTTTTATTCTTTATTTGAAGAAGAGTGAAGAAACCAGATTCACATAAATAAGTAGTAGAAAATGGCAAGAGGACTCGAAGTGCGACCTCACTAACTTTTGGATATGACTGATACATTGAGCACTGAGTGTGGGGTCTTCTGTAGATTACACCTACTAGGATATTTCGTGTGTCGTTGCGTAATTCAGTGAAAACACTCTCCATGAACTCCTCCTGAACCTTTAAATCATCTCTTACAGAAGTGTTATACTTGATATCAACATATAGGGCGACACCACCACTGTGCCGTGACGTGTTGACGCAGTGTACATTATAATTAGGAATGTTATATGTTAGGTTCTGAATAATAAGTTCTATATACAGGAGAGAACACAAACACCTGTATAGTTTTGTAGGTTCGGTTTACTGGATAAGAGTATGTACACAGAGGAGAGCAGCAGTCTCCCTTACCTGGGCTCCTTGTCAACTGCTATAGGCGACGTATGGCAAGTGATACATTAGCAGCTTCCATACGTCGCCAGGCACATTAATTAAGCATGTGGGATATGGTAATAACATTGCCACACGCTGCTAGCTAGGCTGAATAAATAATACATAAATGGAGCACATACATAATATACATACATGATATATAATCTGTTAGGTTCTGAATAATAAGTTCTATATACAGGAGAGAACACAAACACCTGTATAGTTTTGTAGGTTCGGTTTACTGGATAAGAGTATGTACACAAAGGAGAGCAGCACTCTCTCTTGACTAGGCTCCCGGTCAACTGCTATAGGCGACGTATGGCAAGTGATACATTAGCAGCTTCCATACGTCGCCAGGCACATTAATTAAGCGTGTGGGATATGGTAATAACATTGCCACACGCTGCTAGCTAGGCTGAATAAATAATACATAAATGGAGCACATACATAATATACATACATGATATATAATCCAGCATACATAATATACATACACCTCCCTCCCCCCTATACGCTCATAGCAAAGTCTTGAGCGGACCTTTTCTTTTGGATCCGTTCTGAGCGTCGAGGGACTTCATCACTGGGAAGGGTATGGGACTCAACACTGGTGGCGGGGCCAGCAGAAGGCATTGTTACGGGTCGGAGGAAACGGCGGTTCCTCCACCACACACGACCACTGGGTAACCGCACCTGGTAGTCCCGTGACCTGCCGAGACCCATGACTACGCCTACTTTGTCCCAACGTAGGGAGGTCGGGTCCTGAACACGGACTTGGGTGCCGACACTCAACCTGGGGAGAGAACGGGCGTGGTCATTGTAGCGGGCGACGACGTCCTGAACACGTTCGGCGGCTCGGCGATCACAATCCTCTGTCTTGGCCTGCCACTCCTTGGAGAAGGATTGAGGGTGAGCAGGGACACAAGAACGAAGGGGGCGTCCATACAAAACCTGGGCAGGGGAGCGTCCGGTGTAGTTAGGTGTGTTGCGGAGTTCAAGAAGACCCCTGTCGAAGGCCTCGCAGTCAATGTTCCCAGAAGGGGCCACCTTAAGGATGAGGTGCTTCAGGGATTTGACAGCAGCCTCAGCGTGGCCGTTGGACTGCGGGTAATGGGGCGATGACAACACATGCCGGACTCCCCATCGGTCAAGGAACGCAGCAAAGTCCCGGCTTGTGAACTGAGGCCCTCCGTCGGTTCGCAGGCGTACAGGAACGCCCACGTCACGGAAGTAGTGGCGGAACTTGCTGATGGTGGCGGCAGACGTCGTGTCATTACCGCACTTGATGACAACCGGCCAACCAGAGAGACGGTCGACGATAACGAGGAAGGACTTTCCTGACACACAGAAAAAGTCGGCCGACACAGACTCAAAGGGGCGGGTGGGGTTGTCGTCACTCATAAAGGGTTCCTGCTGCTGGCTGGGTTGTAATACGTGGCGGGCTTACACACCTGGACAGCATTGGAGATGTCGGGGTCGATGCCAGGCCGGAACACAGTCTGTCTTGCACGCCGTTTGGTGGCCTCGGCTCCACAGTGACTGTCGTGGAGGCGAGCCAAGGCGTGGAGACTTGAAGCAGCAGGGACAACTACCGAAGGAGAGGTGTCACTGGCCAGAGGTAGGGGCAGGGCGGCAGCAGGGTAGTTGCTGCTCCCTTCGTGCACCCTGTTGGCGTGTTTTACCTCGAGAATCGGTGTTGGGAAGTCCTGGGGGATGATGGCCAACTCTTGGCAATGTCTGTAGGACAGCAAAGGAGTCGGGACGCCATTATGCACATCAATCCAGGCTTGACACGACCTGTTGCCAAAGGTGACGTGTGCATAGAGTGAACCTAGGGCCGGGGTCATCTGTGAACCATCTGCCATAAAGCGGAGATCCTTGGGGGGCGGTCCTAGATCACTTGGAGAGAGCCCCAAGCATTGCAAATGCTGGGGACCGATGACTGTAGCATCAGCGCCGGTGTCGGGCAACATCTGAAGACGGGATGACACACCGCCGTAGGTCACGATGACGCTGATGTACTGGGGGACTTTGGTCCTGGGACGCGGGGGGGAGCACACATTCCTAATGTGGCTCGAGCGTTGTCAGGAGTCGTCGTACCTCTGATTGGAAGACTGTGGGCGGCCCTCTCTGGTGGAGGGGGGCTGAAGCTTCCGCCGACGCGGTCCCTTGGGTATGTTGGAAGGGCAACACTTGTCATAGTGGCCCAGACGACCACACACATTGCACTGGACGCGTTTGGCTGGGCACCGTACTGTGAGTGACCAGTGGCCCTTACGGTCACAACTGTTGCAGGTAGACTGAGCAGCTGGACACACCTGTGTTCCGTGCTGCTTACCACAGTTGTTGCAAAATAAACCGGGCGTGGACGTGGTGGGCGAAGGCGTAGGAACAGACTTCTTGTCCTTCTTGTACCGGGACACAGCGCGTACAGCTGTAGGGGGAGCACGGATGGCAGAGGTGGCACACCTGGCAGCCTCATAGGAGCGACATATCGTCAACACATCCTTAAGAGAAGAGGAAGAGTCGAGGGAGGTGAGGCGTTGGACAAGTTCCTCGTCCTTAACACCCATCAGGATCACCTGCTTCAACTGGGTCTCCTCGCACTGCTGGTGGTGGCCTGGACATATATCTACCTCTTCCGAGGCTCTCTTAAGACGCACGTAAAAGGCATCAAAAGACTCACCCTCCATCTGTCTGCAGCTAAACAATTCCCTCCTGCTCAGAGCTTCATTCTGCTGTCCTTTGATGTGCCGTTGTAGAACGTCCAGTACCTCCTCTACAGACAGCAAAGAGGTTGGGGGTACCTGCAACGTATGTTCCAAGACACGCTGAATTTCCAAGGACAGGCACATGCGCAGCTGGATGAGTTGTTTAGGCTGTGACAAACTCTGGAGATCCACCATTGTAGAGTAGTCAGTCCACCGTCGCCGCCATTCACGAAAAGTCTGGAAAGTCTCATCAGGCTTCAAGATGGGCGGCGTTTGAGCTGCTGCTTTAGGTGGGGCTGGGGGGTGTGAAGGAAGCATGGATGAGGTATCTGAACCAGTCAGTACCGAGGCAGTGTTAGAGCCAGGGGCTTGGTTAACAGTGAGGCGAGATATCAAGGCTTCAAACCGTTCACTGTCTTCCAATCTCCGTTGGTTGTCTCGTTCTGCCTCTGCTTGCCTTCTGTGCTCATCCGCCAAACGTCTGTGGGCTTCATCCTCGCGTTTCTCATCTCTCATAAACTTCAGTAAAGCAATTATCTCTGGAGACAACGCTGAATATTGAGGTGAGGGACTGCGCGATGTGGGGGCTGGAGCGTCGTGGCCGGCCTGGTCATCAATCTCTGCGGGGCTATCACCCGCCTGAGTCATCCAGACGCTGGGTCCACGGCTACGTAAGGCGTGAGACATAACTACTTCCTCTGTGTACTATGTCTTAAATCAGTGTTGACCGGTCAGCCCGTCGTATCAACAAGATTTCAGACAAAAAATTAATTAAATACACAGATAAGTAGGTTATATATATAAAATATATATAAGGAAGCCGCGCGGTCAGCGAGTGTTAGTACAGTACATGTACGTGTGCGAGTGAGTGTGTGTCCTGGGCGGGTAGAGCGTCTCGCCCCAGCTGTGAGGGGGGGGTGGAGGCGGCGCTGTGAGGGGGGTGGAGGGAGAGGCGCGGCGACTCCCAGTCAGTCTAGTTACCCTCAGGACGCGGTCAGAGACGGGTGCACTGAACTTTACTCCTTACAAATGCCCAGAACGTGCCGTATACCTTGGGAATCCTTTAGAACAAGGTCACACATGAATGGCACGAACACACAATGCACTAAACACTTCACAGAAAATCACTGTCACTGCTCAAAGTTGCTGAAATTCTTCGAGGCGAGGTGACGCGCGCGGGAGTTGACCCAAGCGAGAGAGGAGTCCGTACGCCGGCTTCCCCACAAACTTTGCACTATCACTCGTAATTATCCAGTAAGATCGGATCACTGCGCCATGTTAGGTTCTGAATAATAAGTTCTATATACAGGAGAGAACACAAACACCTGTATAGTTTTGTAGGTTCGGTTTACTGGATAAGAGTATGTACACAAAGGAGAGCAGCACTCTCTCTTGACTAGGCTCCCGGTCAACTGCTATAGGCGACGTATGGCAAGTGATACATTAGCAGCTTCCATACGTCGCCAGGCACATTAATTAAGCGTGTGGGATATGGTAATAACATTGCCACACGCTGCTAGCTAGGCTGAATAAATAATACATAAATGGAGCACATACATAATATACATACATGATATATAATCCAGCATACATAATATACATACAATGAGCACTTTGTAGTCTCGTATTTCGCTCAATACAATTTTGGTGGTATTCTGTGGTTGTGTTGTTTCTTCAACTACTTTCTTTGCAATAGCAGCATATGTTGTATTCTCCTTCTGTTCTTGTTGTTGTTTTTCCTTTGCTACTTTTTCATTTATTATTTTCTTTTTGTATGGACAGGCCATTGCTAGGGTTCTGTGGGTCTTATATCCTGGTTCCTTCCGATTTTTACAGTTTATACATGCTTTGGGTTGATTCTTGCAGTCCCGGAAAGTATGGCCCTCTTCTGTGCATTCAGAGCATATTTTAAGTTCCTTTTGAGGACAGTCTTTTGATGCACGAGATTCATGTGCATAGCAGATAAAGCAGGTGAGAATATTAACATATTTCTCCCTTTCTAGTTGTTTAGGAAGAACTGACATGTTGAACCCTAAGATTCCAGATTCCAGGGCCTTGTCTGCCATTGAAGTGTCAGTGAATCTCAGCTTTAGGCAATGAGTGTATTGCTTTATTTTTACCACTTCTTCGATTTTTAACCTGTTGTTTTTTATTTCTAGTTCTTCTTATATTTCTTGTGCCGAGTGCTTTCCAAATTCGTAGTCAAGTCCATGTACAAATACTGATCTTTTTGCTTTAACCTCTGGTGGCATAATGACCTGGAGTCCTATGTCTCCAAAGGCTTGCATTCCCTCAGGGCTCAGAATGGTATCTGCATCCCTGTAGTCCCTACATATTGCAGTGTGTCCATCGTTCGATGAGAAAATCCTTGTGAAGGGTACATTGAGTGTACCATACGCTGTTTCAGTTATCTGAGAACGTGAAGGGGCTGTTCTCTTGTCTATAATCTTGAGTCTAACCTTGGTAGCTATGGTTTATTTGTTTGTGTCTTCCTAGCATATAATAATTGTTGCCCCAAAAAAGATTTCTGGGAAGGCCAGTGGTCGACAGAGAGGTCGAGTTGTAGTCAGGTCGTCAACAGTAGAAAGAAGGCTGGCTGCTTTGGCGGTGAAGGATCAGAAGAGAGGTCCAATCACGACGAAGGCTGGCTGGCCAGGCATGGCCGTATTTATACAATTTACGAGGATCAGAATTTGGGGTGAGCGTAACGAGAGGGCCAATCACAGCGGCTTAAGCGTAAGGTGTGAAACGCTCTGATCCTGAGCTGGAGGTTGAAGGTCGAGACTAGGTCGGCGATCGTACCCCTACGTCCACTGCATAGACCTAGTCTCTCGGCGCACTACAACCCTTCAGGGGCGCTTGTGGTAGAAGCGGTACCACTCTTGCCTCCCAAGCAAGATGTCACGGGTTCGATTCCCGGGCAAGCGGAAGTTGTTTGGACTCTCTTCCTAGCCCCCTTGGTCCCTGTTCACCTAGCAGTAAAGTAGGTACCTGTTGTAAATCGAAAGGTTGCGAATTCGTATTCAGGGAAAGTTGTTGGAGCTTCTAAACTTGAACTAACACAATCCGGAGGAGTGGTGACCCGAGGATCACACCCAACACAGATAAAACCAAATATGTGCGCTATGCGCTAACCAAATAAACGCAGTCGTGTAAAGCCACGGCACTATCTCTCCCACTACAATTCCCTTCCTAACCTCCTGCTCCTTCCTCTGTCATCTTCCCCGCTCTGCCTTTCGCTACCAACAACTTTTTTGGAGCTTCTAAACTTGAACTGACAACCTCTCTCATCATGAACGGTTACGAGTTTGATAACGTGGCGCGGATACGTCCGGATCCGCCGACCTGCCCCAAGAAATTAAACCTCCTAGTTCTCAAGAAGTTCTTTGAAACTAATGAGATCGTGGGGGTCACCAAGGTGGAACGAATGAAGCTCCATGGTGACATCAAGATCACCTTTGCCGAGAAGGGTATGCCCGTACAGCTCGCGGAGATCCCAGACATCAACGGCATTCCATTTAAAATGATTGCCTACAAGTGGGACAACCTGAAGCTGGGAGTAATCTCCCACGCCGAAATTGCCCACATGGACCAAGCAGAGCTGAGTGAGCTCCTCAAGGGGCAACTCCAAGTTGTGAAGAAGCTGTCCGACACCACTGCCCTCATCGGACACCACACAACCTTACCCAAGGAGGCTCAACTGGCGTGGGTAACTGTGCCAGTCAAGCCCTACTGCAGACCGAAACGCTGTTACAAATGCCAGCACTACGGACACACTGTCAACATGTCAACATATGTGAGGCGCAGGAGGACACCTGCTCCCTGTGCGGCAGCCCCGGACACCGCTACACGGTCTGTCCCAACACAGTAAAAAAATGCGCTGCCTGTGGCGGCCCACATTCCTCCGCCGATCGGACCTGCCCGAAATGGAAGGAGGAATGCAGGATCGCCAAGGCTCGACTCGACAAGAAACTGAGCTACAAAGAGGCCCTCCTTGCTGAACGCTCCCAAGACAAGAAAAAAACAGCAGAAAAGAAAAACCAAGAAAAGAAAACCCAAGAAAAGAAAACTCAAGAAAAGACACCCGCCACACAGAATCAAGAACACCAAGGGGCCCACGTGGTCAACCTCACCGTCTCCGACTTCTTCCACACATTGGCCAAAGGAAGGCTATAGGTAGAAGGATAAATCGTGGCGAAATTCACCTCCGGAACTATTATAGGGTATTGGCGAGTAGGGTTAAAACCGAGATAAGGAAAGCAAAGAGGAATAATGAGGTAAGGATAGCAAGGGAGGCAAAGACAAACCCCAAAGGATTATACCAAATGTATCAAACTAAAACACGAGAAAAGATTGGACCAATACGGTCAGACACCGGCGAGCTCACTGATAACGACGGAGAAATGAGCAATAATTTGAATCAATATTTTTCAACAGTTTTCACCACCGAAAATTTAAACATGATACCCGAGGCACCGACTCTATTCAGAGATAGTGAAGAAAACAAATTAAGTAAGATAGTAGTGACTAGTAACGATGTTAGTAAGCAAATAGACAAACTAAAGCCTAATAAGTCACCTGGTCCCGATGAGATATTTGCCAGAGTAATAAAGGAATGTAAGGAAGAGCTAAGTATGCCCTTAGCAAAGTTGTTTAACATGTCCTTAAAAACAGGTGTAGTACCAGAATCCTGGAGGATAGCGAATGTAATACCGATTTTCAAGAAGGGGGATAGATCACTATCCTCTAACTACCGCCCAATCAGTCTAACATCAATAGTAGGCAAATTACTGGAAGCAATCATTTCAAACTCTATTCGAAATCACCTGGAGAAGCACCGATTGATCAATGATTCCCAGCATGGCTTCACAAGCGGGCGTTCTTGCCTAACTAATCTATCAACATTCTTTTCATCAGTTTTCGAATCGGTGGATGGGGGGCACAATTATGATGTGGTATATCTCGACTTTAGCAAAGCCTTCGACAGAGTACCCCACGAAAGACTAATTAGAAAGGTAGAAGCTCATGGCATCAAAGGTGACATCCTTAAATAGATTAGGGCGTGGTTACAGGACAGGAAACAGCGAGTGAGCATTAACGGCACTAAGTCCCATAGGAGCAACGTCACAAGTGGAGTTCCCCAAGGCTCAGTACTTGGACCATTATTATATATTATATACATAAACGACATAGATATCGGCATAGACAGCAACATAAGTAAATTTGCTGATGACACTAAAATAGGACGTGTTATTAAATCTGACGAGGACTCCGCAAAACTACAGGAAGATCTAAACAAATTTTTCGAATGGTCTGAAAAATGGTAGATGAAATTCAACGTCGACAAATGTAAAGTACTCAGTATCGGAGATGTAAACAGGGAAACCAGATACCAGATGAACAACGATGCCATAGAGAAATCCGACTGCGAGAGAGATTTAGGAGTAATGATAAGTAGGAGCCTTAAGCCAAGTAAACAATGTGTTTTTGCTCGTAACAAGGCTAATAAAGTACTTGGGTTCATACAAAGGAGTGTTAGTTACAAGACTAGCGAGGTCATCCTAAAACTGTATCTTGCTCTTGTGAGACCACACCTGGATTATGCAGCTCAGTTCTGGTCACCGTATTACAGAATGGATATAGAATCCTTGGAAAGAATTCAGAGGAGAATGTCAAGACTAATCCCGGGCATTAGGAACCTTGAGTATAGAGACAGGTTAAAGCATCTTAATTTGCACTCCCTTGAGAGACGTAGAGCAAGGGGCGACCTGATAGAGGTGTATAAGTGGAAGGCAGGGCTAAACAAAGGGGACATTACAAAGGTACTCAAATTATCCAACCAGGAGCGAACTCGTATCAATGGTTTTAAATTAGACAAATTTAGATTTAGGCGTGAAATAGGTAAACACTGGTTTGGAAACAGAGTAGTGGATGAATGGAACAAGTTACCAAATATCATCATTAACTCGAATACGCTGAATTGCTTCAAACATAGGTTGGATGCTCATATGAGCAATAGGGGTTGGGTGTAAACGGGACTGCCCAGTATGGGCCAATAGGCCCGCTGCAGTTTCCTCCATTCTTATGTTCTTATGAGGACATAAGACATGAGGAAGACGAACAACAAGACCCAAACACGAATGAATGGACACTTCAAAAGAGCAAGAAGAGGAGGAGAGTTAGAAGAAAATCTACATCGAGCTAAGAAGAATACCAAGACAAAAGACCAAGACATTCCTCCACACAAGAAAACAACACACACAATCAAGCCGACCAAGCACTGAGAATCCATGGCCCAACCCAACACGCACCTGACGCTTGACCTGACGCTAGCCTGACTCTGTCCTGTCGCCTCCTAGCCGCGTCAGGGCGAGTTGCTGCTGCCTCCAACTTACACTCCCTCACGCAAGCGGTGTTTAGCCATTGCACCTATTCTCTGCTCCTAAAATTCAAGTTCAAGTTGTTTGGGATTACTGGCCTCTTCGCCGTTAGGCTATTTCGGCCGAAGCTGATTGGTTGCACTTCCTTTTTTTGTTGGTTCTTCTTTTAGTTTTTACTTTCCATTCTTCTTCTTGTTCTTCGTCTTCGGGTTTTTTTGGTTTATTCTTGTCTTGGTTGTTCATTTCTTCTTCTTGTTCTTCGTCTTCTTCTTCTTTCTGGTCTTCTACGTTATCAGGTTCTTGATTGTTCTTTTCTTGTTCGTTTTTGTCTTGCTTGTTCTTTTCTTGTTTGTTTTGGTCTTGGTTGTTTTTTTCTAGATTCTTGACTGCAAGGAGAGCCTCCTTGTAAGTCAATTTTTCCTTAGCCCGCAGCCTGGCCACCCTGCACTCCTCCCTCCACTTGGGACAATGCCGATCGGAGGAGGAGTGAGGGCCACCACAAGCCGCGCACTTCTTAACGGCCGCCTGGCAGTCAGCGTCGGTGTGGCCGGGTGCCCCGCAGCTTGAGCACACCTCGCGAGCACGACACTTCCTCGCCAGATGGCCATACTTCTGGCACTTGTAACAACGAGTGGGTCTTTGCTCGTATGGTTTTACTGGGATTTTCTCCCAACCCAGTAAAACGGAGCTAGGAAGTTCCTTAGGAAAACCAACAAGGGCAGTTGTGCTGGTCAGCTTCCTAAGGATTGTGAGCTGATCTCCGATCAGCTCAGCAAGCTCTTCTTTGTCGAGATGTTCAATTTCTTTGTGGGAAATTACTCCCAAAACGAGGTTATCCTGAGGGCAGGCTTGAGGTAGGATGCTGACTGTATTGAGTTTTCTAAGGTGTTCTAATTGCCGGGCCTGTCCCCACTCAGCGAAGGTGACGATGAGGGTACCGCTGACACTCCGGACGACACCTGTCACCCCCGTGATATGGTAGCAGTCAAAAAATTTTCTCAAAACAAGGAGATTGAGTTCCTTGCGCGAAGGGTTACTGACCGGAATCAGTCTAACGACCTTCGCCTGGTCAAAGGTGAACATGGTCACGCGGTACCTCGGGGGGAAGGAGCGGGGAGCCGGGAGAACCTACCTCGCCGAGGTTCAGTTCTCAAGTGCCTAAAATTCACTTCAATCCTCCCTTTATTCCTCCCCTGAACCTCCTTCTCCCCTGTCACTAGCATTTCATGTTCATGGCTGTACGCTGATTGGCTGGTAGGCGCGCGGCCGGAGCTCAGTTGGGAGTTGTAGGGGAGAGGATCCACTACAGGTGTCCACTTGCCCAATCCCTCACAACAAGAGTTTTATGACTGAACGTCACGTGTTTCCCTTGTTTCCTGGCTTCTTTAAACTGGTCCATTTTTTGTAGACGGGCTTTAGTCGTACCTGGGCAGAGGTCCTTGTTGACGAAGATAGGGGTGCCTTTCAGTTTATTGCGTTGATAAAACACTTTGTCCCGATCAGAGGGGGACGAGAATTTTGTTATGATGTCCCGGGGGCGGGAGGAGTTGGGTTTACCGACCCGTTGAACACGGTCAAACTTTACTTCAGGAAGTTGAAAATGTTCATTCAGCAAGCGTGAAATTTTGCGTTGGGATGACTCCCAGTTCTCGTGGGTGTCTTCAGGGATACCGGCAATCCTGAGGTTGTTTCGCCGCCCCATGTCTTCCACATAATCCACCCGGTCTGCTGTTGTCGTTAGTTCCGCTTGGAGCCTGGAATTTTCCTCACTCAGCTGTTGAACTTGGGTCTTGAGTGTTCGGTTCTCTTTAGCTTCAGCGTTCTACTTTGCTTGTAAGTCACTTATTTCCTTTTGCGAGAATTCCAAGCTTCTTTTAATCTCACTTAGCTCGTCAGTGAGACGCCGGTCAGCCTCTTCTAGCTTCCTGATGGTCTCCTTATTCATTTGTTGTATGATGTCCTGTATAAGAGTCCGTTGGACTCCCATTATCACATCAGTCAGTTGTCGTTTCGTGAAATTTGAATTTTTGACACTTGCAGTCAAGCTAAGTTAGCTGGCAGTGTGGAGACGGCTGAGTTGTGGTCAGCTGGGTGGCCTGGTGGGACGGGGGGGGGGGGGGGGGGGGAGTGTGAGGGGGTGGACAGGGCTCAGATTACAAGCCCTGGCACTGAGGGGAGTTTGGTGGGCCTACAACTCACTGGTAGTCAAAGATTCACCAGTAAATTGACAAATATATCTTGTGGAAGAGTTTTAACGATAAATTCTTAAAAATAATCAAATTATAGCTCTTCCCCCCCCATGATATGTTGCAAGGCACCATGTTGCGCGTGCACATACCAGTATTAGTAGTAGAAATTTGTTTATTACTAAAAAACAAAGCAGGAATTCGATTTCATATGGCGCTCACTGGCATCTTTAGTAAATTATCGTACATCAGCAAGTGTAGATTCGAAGGGTGGCCGAGGAGCGAATAATACCTTTTAGAAGGGGGGGGGGGGGGGAACCAGGTGCCAGATCTATGGTATAGACACTAAAATGTCAAGTGAATGCTCGGAAATGATGTCTGATAATTACCTGCAAATCCAGTAGAAATCGGACAGATTTTAAGTAGGAAGGAAATGGGGGCAACAAAAAAAACTTTGAAGAGCCTTATCTCGAAAACTAAAAACTACAATTTCTCGAGATAAATCCAAAATTACTAGCGCGATTTTAATCAAATATATGTAATTTTAAAGATACAAAAAATTGCTGTTTTCTGATCTAAGTAGATTTTTTTTAATATAGGCTATTACAAATATATTCTAGACAAGGAAGAACATTTAGGAAATTTTCCTCCATAAATTATAAAGAAAATCAGAATTCCACTCAATTGAATGTCTTAAGAATTATGTCAGAAGTATCTGGTAATTTTTCAGCATAATCGGCCTCAGGATGTGGCTGTTATCTCAATATATTTTCCTTTCGAATTTCACCTTTTATTTAATAATAATAAAAAAAAAAAAAACACCTTCGAATGACATGAAACTTGGATATAATCATCTCAGTATACGGATACATAATATTTATTAAAATCAAGAATATAAATAATGAAATAAACAATGAGTGATAATCCCCCTTAAGTCGTGTGAGGTCTACACACAGCCTCACTCCGGGACGGTAGGGTGGCACCAGGCTGTCGGGTTGTCCACCCCAACGAGGACGTCCTTAGCAAGCAGGTCATCCAGCTGTGCTTTAATCTCCGCACGCCAGCTGTAGGGAATCGTGTGGGACGCTGTTCCAACAAAGGGACGAGCATCGTCGTGAGCTGGATAGCATGGGGCCTCCATCCATCTCCCGCAGCGTCTGCCAAGCACCGAAGACCATCGGTGAGGATTAACTATAGTGGGGGGCGTTGACTATCACCTGTGGCTCATGCGAGACTCGAGCGAGTTTCCGACACACAACCGCAAAAGGGCCTCGCTTGCCACAGTTCAAATAATCTTTGTCCACAGCCTTGCACACTTGCGTGTCCCTATGACAGTCCTTGCCACACCTAAAGCATAAATCGGCCTTAACTTTTGCACTGGCATTCTGGTTTTGGGTGTACCGAGACACTTTGGCCAACGTATGACTCGCCAAGCTTTGAATCACTGCACTGCTCACATTAACATTTTCTGAAGCTCTGCATTTGTCGATGGCACTTTGCATTTTCAAGTCTTTCTCCTCAAGCATACTTTTCAATGCTCCCTCATCATGAGTACCGACAACAATCCGGTTTCTAAGGCGATTGTCTATACAAAACTCACGAAAGTCACAGAAATTTGCTATTTCCTTCACAGCACACAGGAAGTCGTCAAACGTTTCACCCGGTTCTTGAACTCTTTAGTAGAAGTTCCTCCGGCCACGATGACGTTACGTTGTCTCCGGAGATGCGCCTCTATAGAATCGAGGACAGGCTCCAACTCTGTGTCATCAGCTACACCAATTCTGCAACGAAGGATTCGTGTCCACTCGTAGTCCAGCACAGTAGGGCAGGGAGGAAATTATCGTCAACGTCATGTACCCCTTAAACTTGTGATGCCAGGCATCAAACTCCCGCAGTGAAGCCGAGGGAGACAGGTGCGGGGGGGGGGGGGGGGGGGGGTGCAGCGCCGACTGGAAACTTGGCCTCTGTGGCGGCGTCGCCACTTGTGGTCGTTGTAGTGACTTGGTACCTGCTGAAAGACTACATGCTCCAGGATTTGGCTCATGCTTTCTTCCCTACGCTGGGATTCTTCCTAGTCTTGCTTAGCCATCTTTGCCTGCTGCACCAGGAGCGCCGTCAGCTGTCCCAGTTGGTTCTCCATCTTGAATACGTGGAAACACCCTTAACAGACGAGCATCGGATCCTACTTACTGTGCCATGTTCAAATGCTACTCGGTGCAACGGCTCAAAGAAACAGAGGCTTCACAGATGCAATTTACTGGGAGAGGTCTGTACACTGCCAAAGACTATATAAGAAAGATGGGAACGCGGCTAACTAAAAGCCCGGGGCGCGTGAGGGTAGCGTATCCATGTTTCCTTGTTAACCAGCGGAGTGAGCTGATATTACACTGACATCTTTGCCTTGACGTTCTTAATGCGCACACATGCACATACACACTGGCATACACACCTACAATATTGCAACGTGAAAATGTGAAACAAGCTTAGGGTGATCTGTTTTTGTACGTGTGCATACGGCACACGGGTGATGGTGACACCCATTTATGGTTAAATATCCCGGTCTTCGTGTAAGCAAACAGACGACCCATACCTTGCACACTAACGCCATCTGTCGATCCCACGGCCAACTATATGCTTTGTGGCTTACGCGGTTTTCGCCTTGCTTTCCCGTCTTTCTTATATAGTCTTTGGTACAGTGGTGAAGCAGAATACAATCTCCTTTACAGGGTAACATGCAAGACTCACAAACCTCGAGCACGTCATCTAACTAATCAGACATTCAACCCACAACCAACTTTCATTCACATCACTAGGTAGCAGCACTCGTGCACACGTCAAAAACACCACTAGAGGACAGCACCTGTGCGCACGCTCATTCACACTACACAGTGGTTCACTCACTGGCATTCGTTCGCATTACATAAATACCATACAAAGTCGACCAGAAGCAGCGGCCCAAAACCTGCAAGAAGAGCGTTATCAAGCAGGACAATGGTCTGCACGACCATATACAGGACTTGTTTACCAGGAGCTCCCAGTGCCTGGATGAGGCTCAAGTGATACAACTGGAACAATTATTAATGAAATATACGGACGTCTTCTCTGCAGGGGACCTAGACCTGGGCTGTACAGACCTGGTACAGAATCACTTCGACATTGGGGATCACCGTCCGATAAAGCAGCCGCCTCGGAGGATAGCACCAGCTCGTCGCCAGGGAATGGAGAAGGTGATAAGGGGCCTTATTCACCAAGATCTTGTCGAAAAGTCCAGCAGCCCGTGGGCGTCAGGAATCGACTTAGTGAGGAAGAAGGATGGCTCAATGCGGTGCTGTGTGGACTACCGCGCCCTCAATGACATGACGGTGAAGGACTCTTACCCCTTGCCAAGAATCGATGATACATTGGATGGTCTGACAGGCGCAAAATGTTTTCTAACACTTGACAAGAAGTCTGGGTATCATCAGGTGAAGATGGCTGAGAAAAACAAGGAAAAGACAGCATTTTCATATGGGCAAAGGCTATGGCAGTTCAAGGTTATACCATTCGGCCTGTGCTATGCACCAGTTACCTTCGAACGCCTCATGAAGAGGGTTCTGGAACACTTGCACTGGAAGACTGCCCCCATATATGTGGGCGACGTGATTGTGCTTAGCCGAACTTCTGAGCTGGAACTAGGGAGGCTATTGGAAGTGTTTGACCGATTCCAGGCTGCACACCTGATACTGAGCCCAAAGAAATGCTACTTGTTCCAGAAAGAAGTTCAATATCTGGGACATATAGTAAGTGAAGACGGAGTACACACAGACCCAGAGAAGGTGTTTGTTGGTGAGAAACTGGCCAATGCAATTTCAATAAAGGAGCTGCGTATTTTCCATGGCCTTTGTACCTACTACCATCGATTTGTTAAGAATTTCGCCACGTTCGC
Organism: Homarus gammarus; assembly: GCA_958450375.1. Classification (NCBI taxonomy): domain Eukaryota; kingdom Metazoa; phylum Arthropoda; class Malacostraca; order Decapoda; family Nephropidae; genus Homarus; species Homarus gammarus. The sequence goes on along the minus strand of CAUDMG010001588.1, from coordinate 400,684 downwards.
AGCACTGTTGCACAAGCTGACTAAGAAAGGGCAGAAGTTTATGTGGACTACTGAGGGTCAAGGTTCCTTCGACAAGTTAAAGGATGCCTTGGCCAGCTACCCGGTGTTCCCGTATCCGGGCCCAATTCAACAATTCATCTTGGACTGTAATACTAGTGATGATGGCATCAGGTAGGGGGGGGGGGGGGGTGCTGTCCCAGAAGGATGACATCAAAGACGTTGTGGCATACAGCAAGAAGTTCGGCCCTCCAGAAAGAAATTATTGTGTGACCAGGAAGGAACTCTTGGGTGTGGTAAAGAGTTTAGACTGACCACGCAGTCCTAAGGTGGCTTACGACCTTGAAGAATCCAGAAGGACAACTGGCACGGTGGATTGGGAAGCTGGATCAGCACAATCATACGACCCAGTACAGGCCTGAGCAGATACAGGGGAACGCCGACAGTCTGAGCCGACGACCGTGTGACTTTGACTGTTAGCAGTGTTGCCGAAGAGAGGCACTTCCCAAGAAGTGTAATCGCACTGCAGTGGAGGAGGATCCAACCGTTGCTGGGGAAGGCCTTGAGAAGTTGCAGCTGGAAGACCAAGACATACGACCAGTGGTCGAGTGGATGAGCCAGAGCTCAGTGCGGCCAGCGTGGGAGACGATCTCTGGAGCAAGTCCTGTAAATAAAAACTACTGGGCTCAGTGAGATGTTCTTCGGCTGAAGGATGGTCTGCTGTAGCACCAGAAGGTGACTACCGATGGCCTCAACAGGTATTGTCAGACAGTACTTCCCCGGAAGATGAGGTCACAACAATCCAATCAGTGGACATCTGGGAGTGAAGAAGACCTTGAGTCGCCTGCGGTAAAGGTTTTACTGGGTTGGCATGCGTAATGATGTAGAAGAATGGTGCCGATCATGCGATGTCTGCTGCGCCAAGAAAGGACCAAAGCTACACACGCGTGCCCCACTGTAGTTGTACCATGCAGGTGCACCAATGGAGAGGGTAGCAGTAGATATTGCAGGACCTCTGCCACTCACTGCAGATGTAAATAGGTACATCTGTGTGGCCATGGATTACTTCACTAAATGGCCAGAAGCTTATGCCATCCCAAATTAGGAAGCCACGACTGTTGCCAGGGTGCTGGTTGACTAGTTCTTCTGCCGGCTTAGTGTGCCCCATGAGTTGCACTCGGACCAGGGTAGAAACTTTGAGTCAGTTGTGTTCAGCGAGTGCTGTAAAATGATGGGCATAAGGAAGACTAGGATCACTCCACTTCGGCCGCAGTCAGACGGAATGGTGGAAAAGTTTAATTGGACCTTGGGACAAGAACTGGCCAAGTACTGTGTTGAGGGGCAGAGAGAATGGGACCAAAAGTTGCCTGCTTTGTCGATGGCGTATCGGTTGGATGCCCACGACTCAACTGGATACACACCGGCAAAATTGATGCTGAGTCACGAAATGTGGCTGCCAGTGGACCTGCTGACCGGAAGAACACCCTGCGAAGAACCTGAAGAAACCACCAGTTACGTCAAAAGTCTCCAAGAAAGGATGACGGCGGTCCACCATCAAATTCAAGGCAGCTCTGAAGTTCTCTGGTGAAATGATGAACCCCAACCATGATGTCAAAGCAAGCCAGGTCTGTTACAAGGGCAGTGATAACTGATAAGGTCTGGCTGTATAACCTTCTGCGGAATATGGGTCAGTCACCTAAGTTGCAGAGTCCATGGGAGGGACCATACACTGTTGTGGAATTCCTTTGAAATGTGACCTACCGGATCATGGGGGGGAGGAAGGTTCAACCGAAGGTAGTCCACGTCAATCGCGTGTGGCAGTATCATGGGCCAGGGCAGTACACCTGGGAAGACTCGGAGGAACAGTTACCACTCACCGACGAGGACGAGATCAGAGATCCTGGATGAACTTAGAGTCGTACCGATCCAGGGAACCCGACCAAGAACCAGGAGGAGGAGCACCGTTCCCTCTTAGCGGAATTGAACGTGACAGGAGAAGGGAACCAATCAGATGATGTGGCTGAGGTTGCTGTGCCAAGGGAGGACTTTGAAAACTTCCTAGGACATTGGAGGCATCAGCGGGATAGAAGGAGACCTACCATGTTTCAGGATTATTATGTGTATAGTGAAAAATTGTGTCCGGGCCACACAAGGATTAGGGAGGGGGTAGTGCTGTGCCGAGGTAACGTTTAGTATTATAATTTTTGTGAATTCGGCGTTTTGATTATTTGCTTTTCCAAGCAGCTGTTATTTTGGTGTGCTTTAGGGAATTTTCAACAGTTTATTCCTTGTTATAGGAGACGGGATCTTAGTTGCCACTAGGTACCCTTGGACAATGATACCAGAAGCTTACTTAAGCCTAAGGAAGGAAGGACATTCCTTCAAAATAACATTTATGATATCTGGCCAGCATGCAGGTGATAAGCGGAGTGGTGGTCCAGCAGGTGTCATGGAAGTGTTGCGTGTGGGGATATCTCAGGATGCAGTGGATGAGTGTGCGGCTGTCTGCTCTCTTGCAAAATGCACTTTACTATTCATTTTATCCTCTTAGCCACTGATCGGCTCGTTGGCCGCTTGATCAGTCGGTCACGTCTCTACTGTATTACGCACTATTGGCAAGTACTAGACATGCACTGGCTCCTGAATGTATCTGAACCTGCTCCAAAGTTGGTCAAGTCTGGACTTGCAGGTTGTTGCAAGAGTTCACAATTCTCACTCCGAAAAAGTTTGCCCTCACAGTTTTCTGGGCTCTTGGCTTTTTCATCCTTGAGCTGTGACCCCTTGTTGGGCGGACGACGGCCAGCTCCAGGTATGGTCATTCGACTGAGTAGTGCCCTCAGATGTTTATACACCTCAATTAGGTCACCGCTTTTCCGTCTGTAGTACAAGCTAGGCAGTTGCAGGCGCTCTAATCTCTTTGGATAACTGAGGTGCCGAGGTGCAGGCACCAGTCTGGACATTTTCAGTCAAGTGACAGTCTAGCATATCTCGGGACCAGACGGGGTGACAGTTCTCCAAGCGGGGAAACGCCTCACTGTCTAGATATAAAGGTCTTATAAGACCTACTAGTTTAGTTGCTTGATTCACCTTCTTCTCACAAGGGCCGGAGAACTTCAGTTCATTGTCAAAATACACACCCAAGTCCTTTTCACATACGGTCTCTATTAAAGCAGTTTCTTCGTCCCGTTGAGACATGTGATATGCCTCCTTACTGTTGGTACGACCCAGGTGCAGCCTCTTACACTTCGTGACCCTGAATCTAAGCAGCCATTTCTTCAAACTCAGAGATCTTTCTGCAGCCCTCCACAGTATGCATGGTTCTTAATTTCCCTGAATAATTTGGCATCGTCCGCAAGCATTTGTATGGAGGAGTGTATAACTTCCGGTATGTCAGGCACGTTGCTAAGGAAGTTGGGGATACCAATCCCCCAAGCAAAATTGTACCCGATGAAGAGTCGAGCAGCAATCACGTACCTCTTCCGCGACTCTTTCCCGTACGCATACGAGAAGTCAGGAAGTTTACGGAGGGTATCGTACCAGGTGGGCGGGGAGTCCAGAGAAATGGTTACTTTCCGAGCCTCTCTCTGTGACGAATTTGAGTTCTAGTTGTGTGACCTTGTTAAAGCCGGTATTGCAAAGTCTATCTGCTTTCTCATTCCCCGAAATACCGACGTGACTTGGTATCCACAGGAATGTCACAAAATTACGTCTAGGAATATTTTCCACCAATCATCTACAATATTCTACATCGTTACACGACTACTACAGATTAATTCATAAGTTTACTCAAGTATTGCAACGCTGCCGCAACATAACCGCAAACGCCATCACAGGGGGCAACTGTACATTATATGCATTGAAACAAACATTAATCATGAGAAAAACACTGACAGTAGATTAATTCTGGATATTTAAAAAGCAATATTGTCGAAATCGTTTATCGCGGGCGACTTTAACACTAGTTGTGTGTGTTTTTCCCTACAAATCAAATACTCTATAAGAAAAGTCTTTACAATTACGTTTTGTCATGGATATTTCTGTAAGGATATTTTACTAAAACGTTTGGTTTAATGCATGTTATGTAAATCCAGTTAGATTTGGTAAGGAAGGGTTTGTTTCCAGATGTCAACAAATTATTTACGTAGCATGAGCTTACGCTATTAATTGAAACGAAACTTATTTGTATATCATAATTATCACTTAATAAACCTTTTATTTCATTAAGTTTTCAATTATCTTTTCTCACGCTGTATGGGTCGTAGCATAGTAACGGTATGTTCATGACGGTTCGGACCCGCTGATGGCACTATCCACCTGCACTGAGTACACACTATATACCGTACCAACATACTGTAGTATATACCTTGCATGAAGTTACGCTATTCATTAATGGGAAAGATATATTCGTATATCATCACATGTCAAATCAACGCATAGCAATATATTTTCAATTAACATTTCTTGCCTAGAACATTTTTGGGCCATAGTCTCCATTATTTTTTAATAATGATTCGGAAAGAAGCTGTCGTCAGTGTCCATTTGTATCACTGAATACGTATACCAACAAAATAATTACATATGCTTAAAGTAATACTGTTATTTTAAAGGAGACGGATGTTCATATATTATTATCACTTATTAAATCGAGTATTTCGGTATATTTTAAGTAATATTTCTTGTATACACATTACTGTAGGCTGCAGACACTAAATATGGTGGCTGAGACACTCTGCTGGCGCCGTCCTCCGGTATCGTGAGGAGGCGGAGGAGAAATAAGTAGTTTGTTGTCGATGTGCAGATGAGTACAGCATAGTGTCTACGCTGCGCAGTACTACAGGGTATTCTTACCCAAAGACGAAAGGTAACCAATGAGTTGCCAATCCTTTCTCTCCCTGAGGTTTGAACCCCTAACACTGAACTCTGAATTCGAGGCATTCGCCCAGTGAGGGGGAGGGAGAGAGGAGTGTTTTGGGGTAGGTGTTTTTCTGTCGGGGGGGGGGGGGGGAGGGGGAGGTTAGGCAAAGTGTACAGTATCTCAGTTGGGAGAGATTACAATGCAGAATAACGCTTTAACAATACCGACATGGTAATCGCCTAGCGCTAAACAATATTATTGAAAATAATAGTTACAATAGGATGAGAAGGGATGAATTCATGTTATATGTAAGGCGTTCCTTTGCAAAAGGGGCATTTATGAGCAAGTGGATTATGGATAGGTTTGACTCTATATTTTGAATAAACAGCGAAGTTTTGTTTAACCTCTTGACTACGAGATGGAACTTCCCCAACCAAGTAAAATCATCTGGCGGTAGCCAGAATAAAATAGATAAAAATACATCATAGCGAAGGGATTAATTAGCAATCAAAACAATTAGGAAGTGAGCACCAGATTTATCGCAATACAAACTTATTATTATTATTATTATTATTATTATTATTATTATTATTATTATTACTATTATTATTATTAGTAGTAGTAGTAGTAGTAAAAGAGGGATGGGACTAACTAATCCAGAGGAGATTGCTGACTCTGAACATCAAAATTCACTAAAGCTCACGGCAGCCCTCACTGACCACATAATAGCCCAGAATGCAACAGGGGAAGTGGACACCAGTGAAGTAAAAAAGATCCGTAGGTCCATTGCAACAGATCGGCAGCACTGCCAAAATGACATGTTGCAGCAACTATTGCTGCAGGTTCCAGAAAATTTGACAAAAAAAGTAGCTATAGCGCAGGAGGTGGGCGCCTCGAACTGGTTAACTACGTTACCGATAAGGGCAAATGGTTTCAGCCTTAACAAACAAGAATTTACAGATGCCATTGCTCTAAGGTACGGTTGGCCAGTAGAAGGTTTGCCCTCCCAATGCGTGTATGGCTCTTCCTATGATGGCGATCACGCCATGGTCTGCAAGAAGGGGGGCTTCATATGCATGAGGCATGACGAGGTAAGGGATCTCACAGCAAATATGTTGAAGGAAATCTGCCGGGACGTCATGGTAGAACCGACCCTCCTTCCATTGGATGGTGAGATCTTCCAACACAGGACTTCAAACACATCTAACGAAGCCCGTGTGGACGTCAGTGCTCGAGGATTCTGGACGCCGGGACAGCGAGCTTTCTTCGACATCAGGATTTTTGATCCCATGGCCGCTTGTCACCGTAACCTAGCTCTCGATGCTGCACATAGGAGGAACGAGAACGACAAGAGAAGGGCATATGGGGAGAGAATTCAAAATGTTGATCAAGGCAGCTTCACTCCTCTAGTGTTCACAACCTCTGGTGGGATGGGCCCAAGTGCAAGATGTTTCTACGCCTGACTCGCGGAGTTGATGTCCGAACAGAAGCAGCAGCCCAGAAGTTATGTTACAGCCTGGATGAGATGTCGACTGTCCTTCTCTCTTCTTCGGTCGGCTTTGCTCTGCCTCAGGGGAACGAGAGCTTCTGCCCCTACTCCGACAACTGCTGCAGATATTGACTATGAGGCTACAGTCACTGAATGCCGCATAGATCTGCGGCTCAACTAATTTGACACAGATAGGATAGCTTCTTATGTATTAGGATATTTAATATTAAGGTAAATAAATGGTGGCGAAGGTGTGGCTATTGGGGGAGGCTGGAGGCCATTTTTTTTTAAGTAGTAGTAATAGTATTAGTAGTAGTAGTAGGAGTAGGAGGAGGAGCCGGCCCTTCGGGTCTGGATGCAAACGGTTGGAGAGTCATCCTTAGCACAAACAAGTTTGGACCTGAAGCAAGCGATCTCTGCACTGCCATTGCCGCCCTTGCAAGAAAGCTTGCATCCTCTTACTGCCATCATCTCCAGGCCCCGACGGCCTGCCGCCTTATTCCTCTGGAAAAGAAACCAGGATGTAGACCTATAGGGGTGGGGGGAAGTGCTGAGGCGGATCATCGGAAAATGCATAATGGAGTTGGTAAAGGATGATGTCAGGGCAGCAGCAGGGAACCTACAAGTGTGTGCTGGCCACCAGGCTGGTGGGGAGGCGGCCATTCACGCCATGAGATTGATATTTGAGCAGCGTGATTGTGAGGCCGTTCTCCTGGTGGATGCTTCAAACGCATTCAACATACTTAACCACAAGGCTGCACTGCACAACATCAAGATCAAGTGCCCAAGCTTTCCGATGTATGTTGAAAATTCGTATAGGAATCCATCAGACCTCTACATAGTAAACAACAAGGCTCTAAGAGGTGATACCATCTTACAGTCGACCGAGGGAACAACACAGGGGGACCCTGTTGCAATGGCAATGTATGCAATTGGCCTATCAGTGCTCCAACAAGAAATAAAATTTGAAACAACTGGGATCAAACAAGTGGCATATGCCGATGACCTTACAGGAGCAGGAAAAGTGGAGGGCATCAAAAAGTGGTGGACTTGGTAACATCGCGAGATCCACAAATAGGGTACCACCCAAACGCCAGCAAGCCCTTCCTCATCGTGAAGCCAGAACATTATGAACGGGCATTGGAGGTTTTTGGCGGAAGTGAGGTCAAAATAACTAAGGACGGCCAAAGACATCTAGGCGCAGTAATTGGCACTACGGACTTCAAGACCGAGTACATAGCGGGAAAGGTGAATGAGTGGGTTAGTGAAATCCAAGCTCTGTCTGAGATTGCTAACACAGAGCCACATGCGGCCTTTGCTGCATTCACCCTTTGAGTCAAGCATCGCTGGAACTACGTGATGCGTACTATCCCTGATATCGGACCCCTCCTCCACCCTCTGGAAGAAGCTATCAGTGTCAAGTTCATTCCCAAATTAGTGAAACACCCTGACTTAACCCCAGCAGAAAGAGCACTTCTTGCACTTCCACCAAGACTGGGAGGGATGGGACTAACAAATTCAGAGGAGACTGCTGCCACTGAACATCAAAATTCACTTAAGCTCACGGCACCCCTCACGGGCCACATAATAGCCCAGAATGCAACAGAGGAAGTGGATACCAGCGAAGTAAATAAGATTCGTAGGTCCATTACGACAGATCGACAGCACTGCCAAAATGATAAGTTGCAGCAACTATTGCTGCAGGTTCCAGAAAATTTGAAGAAAAAAAGTAGCTATAGCGCAGGAGGTGGGCGCCTCGAACTGGTTAACTACGTTACCGATAAGGGCAAATGGTTTCAGTCTTAATAAACAAGAATTTACAGATGCCATTGCTCTAAGGTACGGTCGGCCAGTAGAAGGTTTGCCCTCCCAATGCGTGTGTGGCTCTTCCCATGATGACGATCACTCCATGGTGTGCAAGAAGGGGGGCTTCATATGCATGAGGCATGAAGGAAATCTGCCGGGACGTCATGGTAGAACCGACCCTCCTTCCATTGGATGGTGAGATCTTCCAACACAGGACTTCAAACACATCTAACGAAGCCCGTGTGGACGTCAGTGCTCGAGGATTCTGGACGCGGGGACAGCAAGCCTTCTTCGACATCAGGATTTTTGATCCCATGGCCGCATGTCACCGTAACCTAGCTCTCGATGCTGCACATAGGAGGAACGAGAACGACAAGAGAAGGGCATATGGGGAGAGAATTCAAAACGTTGATCAAGGCAGCTTCACTCCTCCAGTGTTCACAACCTCTGGTGGGATGGGACCAAGTGCAAGATGTTTCTACGCCAGACTCGCGGAGTTGATCTCCGAACAGAAGCAGCAGCCCAGAAGTTATGTTACAGCCTGGATGAGATGTTGACTGTCTTTCTCTCTCCTTCGGTCGGCTTTGCTCTGCCTCAGGGGAACGAGAGCTTCTGCCCCAACTCCGACAACTGCTGCAGATATTGACTATGAGGCTACTGTCACTGAATGCCGCATAGATCTGCGGCTCAACTAATTTGACACAGATAGGATAGCTTCTTATGTATTAGGATATTTAATATTAAGGTAATTAAATGGTGGCGAAGGTGTGGCTATTGGGGGAGGCTGGAGGCCACGTTTAAAAAAAAAAAAAAAAAATGTAGTAGTAGTAGTAGTAGTATTAGTAGTAGTATTTTATTATTATTATTATTATTATTATTATTATTATTATTATTATTATTATTATTGCGGAATGTATGACGTTTGGGTCAAGGGGCACGACCGCCGGACCGTTGGGCCATGGGCCAATTATAACCCACTTAATGCCTCCTGAGATACTTCCAGTTAGGAGCCTTCAGGTTAGGTTAGGTTAGGTTATTATGTTGATATATTTCTTAATTTGATCCATGGCCCAAACTTCCGGGGATCGTTGCCCATGACCCAAACGTCCTACATTCCGCCAGAACATAGAGAAAGTCGAGAAGTAGTATAAGGTGCAACGATTAAAACGCTCAGAATGTGTGGAAAATTACATTTATTCTAACTAACCCCTAATAATGTGTACGAGTTGCCAAGATTAATAAACTCCACACCTGGTTGCTTGAAGTACTGACTATCACTTGTATTTGTATTCTCATCAAAAACTGGCTCGTGAAACTGAGAGGGCACAGCATTATTCTAGTAATTAAATTGTCTGGTGTGATTCGATTACCAGCAACCCAGAGTAGGAGTTGGGTTGTGGAGGCAGGGAGGGTGGAGAAGTGGGGTGTCGAGGGTTTCACCTGCAACTCTGTCCAGGGCTGCCATCACTTTATTATTTAACACATTTAAGCAACAGCAATATCGCTTTTCAACAAAAATTGCACTTTTCATAATAATAATAAAAATAATGATAATAATAATAATAATAATAATAATAGCTTTTTGTTTTACCTTTTGACCCCAATGTTCGACACAACTTTACTATGTGGTTTGCTGATTCTCTACTATTTTTGTTCACCTCAAGTTTGTATTGCGATAAATCTGGTGCTCACTTCCTAATTGTTTTGATTGCTAATTAATCCCTTCGCTATGATGTATTTTTATCTATTTTATTCTGGCTACCGCCAGATGATTTTACTTGGTTGGGGAAGTTCCATCTCGTAGTCAAGAGGTTAAACAAAACTTCGCTGTTTATTCAAAATATAGAGTCAAACCTATCCATAATCCACTTGCTCATAAATGCCCCTTTTGCAAAGGAACGCCTTACATATAACATGAATTCATCCCGTCTCATCCTATTGTAACTATTATTTTCAATAATATTGTTTAGCGCTAGGCGATTACCATGTCGGTATTGTTAAAGCGTTATACTACAATGTAATCTCTCTCCCAACCAATGTACATTTAACGTCCTCATCCCTATACTCGTACCCTGTCTCCTCCCCACAGAAAGACTCCTCTCCGCTCTACAAACTGAATTAGTTGCCATACTCACAGCAATTAAATTTATTGAAACCACTATGACTGACAGTCTCATCAAATCACCGATTCTCTATCCTCACTACTTGCACTTGACACCCTCAACTCAAGTTGTCACGGGCTTGTCTCTGAAACCAGACACAAATAGGCGTACCTTGTTGACCGGGATGTCAAGATCTAACTGTTGTGGATCCCCTCTCACATCGGCGTCAAAGAACATGACAGAGTTGATGCCCTCGCCAAACTGGCGTCTAACAAATACACTGTTGAATACAATCTGGGACAATCAAAAAGAACACATAAAACTATAAGTAGGAAGGAACTTATTGATGAATTTGACGCAAGCAGACAAGTGCAAACAGGCACTAGTCGATCCATAGTTTACCCTGATGAGCTGTATCAAATGAAACTTGTACAGTATATGGAGCAAGTAACAAGATCACTAGATTACAAGATGTTGTAACCGCTAGACTAAGGTGAGGATACAAGTACCTCTGGCAGTATATCCTTCAAGCAGATGTGAACAAGACTAAATGTAAAGTGTGTGGCCAGACATATGGCCACACACTTGAACACTACATCCTCGACTGTGTGAAGATAGGACCTTTTAGGGAGAGGTCCAAGCACACTGTGTGTGAAATGTCACAGCACGTTATCTCTAATGGCAAGATAGCTAATATATAAAGATATTAAGACTGTATTCACTTTTTTGCACTTAGTAGCTATATCAGCTCCCATGTATAGAACCAAACACACAATGTGCTTGAATACCTCTCACGCAAATGTGAATAGCAAAGTGTGCGGCCAGACATAATGCTTCACACTCCTGTACTCACGCAGAATTTATTTTAAATACTCTGTAGCATTCAATGTCATAATATCTGACCACGGGGGTTAGTTATTCTGACCTTTTGCACGCACTACCGCTCACAGGATGAGTATGGGGTGCACAATAAACTAGCCGCTGAAGTGACAAAGAAGAAAAACTCTCCACTCTCCCTCCAGCTCACTCCCGAAATGCTTCAAATTCACGCTTGAGTGTTAAGGGTTCAGACCTTAGGGAGAGAGAACATTGGCAACGCTAGGTGGTAAACGCAGTTATGGAGCCAACTGTACTGTATAGGGATGCTGGTAACAGGTGTTCCAGACACGATGGGGATTTGTTTGATGTCTAACTGTGTCGTATACGAAAACTCCTGAGCAAAATGACCTATACACGTTTTTTGTGGTCAATCGCGAATTTAATACATTCACAGGTTTGCGTACATTAATATCATGCGTATTAGGGTGTGTCATACGGAGGCGAATTTTTTTTTTTTTTTTAGTTTGAAAAATCGGCCCATGGTATAAATGATGTAGTTCTATGTGCAGAATCATGTGATATCTTCAGATTTGAAAAGTTTTTATTTTTTGCTAGGTAAATTTTAACTTGAAATCTTATGAAAATTCAGTATTCCCACCCTTTTACCAACACCACTAAATAGCTTATTTAAAGTAAAGTAAATGTATCAGGTTAATTTATTAGGATGAAAATGATCCAGAATAGTGAAATGAATGATCTTGACACATTTATTAAATTTAATATTCCTTTAGAAAACAAAATCATCAAATACAAAAACCGGTTTTACTACTACGACCCGGTGTTGCTGCTCACCATAGAGAACATGTCTTTCTTGCTTCTGTTTCTACTCATCACCTCCCTGCTGACCACCTGAGCTCGGATGTAGCCTTCCCTCCTCTCCTGGCTGTACACGTGACTGCTGGCCTCGCTCACTTGCTGTACACAACGCTCTATACTCTGGGTGTGCGAGGGCCAGGCAGGGACATGCATGGGGTTGTCCAGGAAAGCTCTGACTTGAACATTGGTGAGGCTGCAGGTAAGAGGGGGCTCACTGCCAGCCTGGATGTTATCCAGATCTATGAGATCAGTGAGGGTCTTGGCACCTAGATTGACTTCAGGAGTCTTCCTGACCCTGAAGGAATCGTCACCAACTGATTCGTCATGCCCAGATCCTCTCATAAGTCTCATATCCAAGATCTTTTTGACTGCCACTCTTCTCTCCTCCTCATCCTTACTGCAGAGCATTGTCTGCAGAACTGCCTCGGGATGAGCATACCAGGAAGATCTCCTCACAGTCTGCTCCACAATCTGAACAACCTTCCTTGGCTGACTCCTCAGGAGCTCAAGCTGGAAGAGAACATGCCTCGGACCTTCGGAGAACGATGACTTGACCTTGGTGTTGAACCAATTTGGCAAGTAGACACTCACGATGAATTGGACAATAAGTCTCAGGTTGTGAAGCTGGTTCCCTTTCAGTTTATGATGAGCGACCCAAATTCTGCAGAACCTGAGAGCCGTTGTGAGCCACCTAGAATGTGAGACTGGGCCTATCTGCAGGTAAGCAAGTCTATCAAGCATGACCCCAGTTTTGATGGCACTGCAAATCATGTAACCATAGTACTGGTCAGTACTCAGGTCGTCAATGACAGTATGTGCAAGCTCAACGAGTGGAGGGCCAACTGTGATTTTTTCAAAGCTCGGATTTATTTCTAACTCAGTGGCAGAGTCCAGCATCTTTACCAAGAGGACCAGACCATCTGTTGTTTGAAAGACTCTTGTCATCCAGCTCCTGGATCAGATGTCTGAGTGGCAACTCGTTGGTGTGGAGGTCACAAACAATCCAGACCAGCTTCCTCCCAATCTTCCGCTCTATCCACTGTATGACCCCCCCTTGCCAGCCTGTGTTCGTGTTGGTGCTGTACCCTCCAATGGCCTGCAGAGTCTGGTCTACGTTCCTCTCTCTGAGCCAGTTCACAATGTTATCTGCCACTATCTCAGCTGGTTTCCTGATGTCATCTTTCTCTGGAGTTAAATGCCACAAATACTTCCCTCCTGGTTCACTGCAGCAGGAGTAGTGTTCCTCCTTCACCATGGCAGGGAACAACTTGTCAGAATCTCCAACTTTCATGAACACTTTAGTGTCATCCCTTCTCCCATCAAAGAACAAACAATTGATTCCATTTTCTCTTATCCCCTTATCAAACTCCTCTTCTAGGTTACTGACAAGTTTCTCCTGAGCTCTCCTTACTTTGTTATGATCTATCACCAGGTGAACATCATCAGGTGTTATCAAACCACCGTCAATCCAGGCAGCTGTTGCTATCTCTGCAGTTTCTCTGAGACCAGTGTGGTGTCGCATGCTGGCCAGAGCTATGCTCGGGATATCTTTCCTATTTCGAATGTTATGCCTGGAAGGTTTGGGATCATTATTTTCTGGGTTAGGGACAAAGTCACCATTCTCCTGGTCAGCACTCGGATCAGCCATGGGGAAGTCATTAAACTCTGAATCAGCTTGACTCCAATCATCGGCCTTTTTTACCTCACCCTGGGCCTTCTCAAGTCTCTTTTCCTCGGCAACTCTTCTCCTCTTCTGTCTCTCTGTGGCAGCCTCCTGTCTCTTGGACTCCGGAATATCTTGGCTAGAAATCATGAGAGCCCCTATACTGCCAGTCTTCTCCCTCTGTGCTTTGACAAATGCCAGTTCGATCACAGGAATCTTCAGTTCAAGCTTGCAAATACAGGAGATGTGGGCCTCGGATTTACAGTCACGATCGCATCCAAACTCAGGACAGAGAACAATTGGGCACTTGCAAGTAATTATGTCAAATAACTGGTCCAGTTGCTTGGCAAAGCTGTCCTTAACTGCAAGTTTTCCTCTCCCAAGAGAGATATCTCTTGCCTTTTCCCAACTGGCTAGCAGTCTCTCACTAATCTTCTTCTGACTTGTTAAGACTGGAGGTTTGAACTAAGCGTTAGCCAGAGTGTACTGTGCCAAGACAGCTTTGGTCATATCACTGGCAATGTCTTTGTTTGTGTAAGTTCTTTGGTTCTTTTCACTGATTTGCCTGATTAAAACACCGTATCTCAAAGCATCTCTCAATGTAGGCAACTCCGACTTCAGGAGCTCTCTCCCAGACCCAAGATAGTGACTGAGATAGCTGGATTTTTGGTTCCTCGTCCTGACACAAGCAGCCATCGCAAATATTATCAACTTATAAATGCATCAGAATCTGAAACAGAAAAAAATATTGTTAGTTGGGTTGTTAAAGAATGAAGTCAGAAAGCAATGTTCACTATTTAATTGTAATGCACTAATGCAGCTGTACGTTAGATTTTCGATAAATTTCACGCTAAAATTTACCTAGCAAAAGGTTGCAAAATATTGAAACTGATATTATTTTCTGTTTATATACACTAAAATCTACCAAAAAAGTGATGGGCCATTAGTTTTAGCTGATCTTCCCTCCTATGACACACCCTAATGCGTATGTAAATGGTTTATCAGGTTCTTATAATTAATTTATCTTAATAAATCCATTGCCTTCATCATATATACATATACATAAGAATACTTCTGGTAGAAGGTGTTCTTTATTAGTGTACAGCACTGAATGATGCGACTCACTGCAGGAGTTGTGCATCTCAGGTTGTAAAGGGAATGATGGCTTTGTTTTGATGGTCGGGCTCCTGCTGATTGAATTATGGGTCATTATGTTAAAATGAGTGTATCTTCAAGGAAGAGGGTAGATACTGAATGGTTAGCTAACCCTGCGTATATCAAAATGTACTGGTAGATACAAAACAGCAGTTTGATTGGTTTATTGTACAGAGTTCAGTACTAGCTACTTTTGTTGGTGTGTCTCGGTTTGTAAAGATGCCCTGTGTAGCCTAGATGCCATGTAGTAAAGACATTTCTGGAAGATAGTCAAGAGTGTTAGGGTCATCATCCCAATACTAGTTAGTTGATGCTTATGTCCAGGAGAGTTTAGTCATCCGTAGCCAGTCTGTGATGGGTTGTGAGTGGTTCATTCCTCTAGACAGCGGCGCCCGTGGGCCCGTAGTATTGTGATATTGTTTGGTCATAAGACATATTAGCCTTTAATACATATTGTTACTCTATATATAAATTATTGATATAGGAAGAATTTTAAACAATATTCGGATCACCTGAATATTAATCACCGTAGCTTAGTTCGTATGACGATTAAACCCTAACGCTACCTGGCGGGGTTCGATTAAATTAGCGTGAGGGTCGTTAATCATCACGTGGACTAAGATAGGGTACCTTAGCTTCAGGTAATCCAGTATTCATTCATCAATCACTGGCACGTCAAGACCCTGAAGAATCCTACAAATTTGCATTCTATCACTGCTAGCTTGAAAATCGTCTGTAAGACGAGGTCACACAGAAAGGGACGACCTAACCCTCTCTCCACTATCGTCATCGTCGCCGGCAGGAAGGAGGGAGGCAGGTAGAAGAGAGAGAAAGAGAAAGAAGGAGCAAGAATTGGTGTTCGTATGCTGCCTCACGTCCCAAGAATACCTCGGTGAAAGCCACCACTTTTATCTGCTCTCAGGCGAGCCACAAAGACGAGGAGTGTTGCAGCCGCACCCCGCCTGAACGCATAAACTCCTGATAAGTGAAACGTCCTCCAGCCTTACTGCCTCGTCCTCCCGCCTTGCTGCTTCGTCCTCATCGTCCTACAATACTGCCTCGTCATTATCGTCCTAACATACTAACTTTTCCTCATCGTCCTCCCTCATTGCCTCGTCATTATCGTCCTACCATACTGCCCAGTCCTCATCGTCTTCCCTCCTTATTAACTCGTCCTCATCGTCTTCCCTCCTTATTAACTCGTCCTCATCGTCTTCCTACCATACTGCCTCGTCAGCATCGTCCTCCTACCATACTGCCTCGTCCTCATCGTCCTTCTACCATACTGCCAAGTCCCCATCGTCCTTCTACCTTACTGTCTCGTCTTCATCGTCTTCTTAGCTTACTGCCTCGTCCTCATCGTCCTTCTACCATACTGCCACGTCCCCATCGTCCCCCTGCCTTACTGCCTTGTCTTCATAGTCCTCCTACCTCGCTGCCTCGTTCTCATCGTCTTCCTTATACTGCCTCGTCCTCGTCGTCCTACCTTACTGCCTCGTCCTCCTACCCTACTGCTTCGTCCTTTCCGGCAATCTACCTTACTGCCTCGTCCTCATCGTCTTCCTACCTTACTGCCTCGTCCTCATCGTCCTTCTACCTTACTGCCTCGTCCTCATCGTCTTCCTACCATACTGCCTCGTCCTCATCGTCTTCCTTCCATACTGCCTCGTCCTCGTCGTTCTACCTTACTGCCTCGTCCTCATCGTCCTTCTACCTTACTGCCTCGTCCTCGTCCTTCTACCTTACTACCTCGTCCTGATATTGATATTGAAACAGTTTATTTAGCCAGAAAAACACAGATACAGAGTGGAAAATAATAACAATATTAACATGGCTGAGCCAGTTGAGAACCTGAGCTCTCTTACTGGCACCTGATATATACTGTACATTTATCTCAAGGAAGTATTATGAAACATTTAATATCGTCTGGAGTATTATACGTAAAATGGTGTTAGTAAGAACATATGAGAATATTACCACGATTGTCACTTCGTTATTTATTTATTTAACTTTTTTACATTTATAATATAAGTATGTGCATATATTACAGTGGAGTTGATATACATTTATATGATAAGTGAGGGAAGCAATGCAACATGGGAAAGAAAGAGTCAGGATCATGACTTGTCGGCAAATATATAATTATTGCAACGGCAATTTTTGTCCATCTTCATAACAATATATGATATAGCGGGTTTGGAGGTACAATAAAAGTAAGAATATAAAGTAGGTGTCACAAAAATATTAATACTTAGACAACGAAAGTTTTTAAGAGATGATTTAAAGGAAGGGAGCGTAGTCTTTGCTCGGATGGGTGGGGGTAAGTTGTTCCATACCTTCACACCACAATATTTTATGGAGGTCTGGGACTGAGAGGAGCGCATGGTAGGTGGCCTTGGTTGCTCTGGGTGTCTGAAGTTGTATTTCTGATTCTTCCGGAAATGGAAATAATTATTGTCAGTCAAGTTATTAACAGATTTATAAAAAAAATAGGGGCATCAGTAAGTGTTAATGTCCTCGAATTTTAAAATTTAGCAAATTGTTCGTTAGTGTGATCAGTTTTTTCAATTAAGACATTGTCTGCACAACTCTCTTCTGTACAGCGATCAGGGGTTGTGTTTTAGTGTAGCCAGAGGCCCCCCATAGGTTGTGACAGTGTATCAAGTGATGGTAAACAAGATTATAGTCGATTTCTTTCATTGCTGCAAGAGTGAGTGACTGACGAGTGTGATACAGGATATCACACTGTTTATTGACTTTACTGTGAATGGCTTGTACGTGGTTTCTCCAGTTTAGTTTATCATCAACAAGAACCCCAAGAAACTTAGTATTTTGTTCACGTTTGAGGACTGTGTTTCCAAGGTACAGGGGTTCCAAATCTGCAGGCAACTTTTTCCTTCTGTGAAAGATTGTGTCGTGGGTTTTTTCGAGGTTTAAGGTCAGTTTATTACATATTACCCAGGTCCTGACTTTAGTCAATTCATTGTTCATAGTTCTCATCAAGGAATGGGGACCTGAGTCACTGGCATAGGGATTATTAGTTTCTACAAATAAGTTGTATTTTACGAGTGTGCTGGCGTGGACTTTATCATTTATGTACAACAAGATCAGTACAGGACTGAGAATGGAGCCTTGAGGGACGCCATACAAAACTGGGGAGGAGTCAGATTGATGATGCTTATAGCAGACATACTGCTTCCTATTAGACACATATGAGGTAAACCAATTGTCGACAGTATCAAAGGCCTTAGGGAGTTCCAGGAATATTCCGACTGTGAATTGACTGTCATCAAAGGAGTTTAAGATGTGTGATGTCCCTCCTTGCTACCCACAACATTGAGGAAAGGCAAAGTTGACAAGCGAAAATACAGAGTGGATAATCTAGGATGTTGAAATACGTGGATGCAGCAAGTAAGGAACACACACACAAGAATCACTGTTGTGACCGACAAAGTTAAGTTATGAAAGGGATAAGAAGATTATCATATAACTAAGTAATTTAAAAACATTTATATTAAATATTGATTAAGTTAGTTACTTAGGTACATTAAATAAGTAAAACAAAATATGCAATTATTAAAACAAAGGTAACAACTATGCCTTTGTCAAAACACACCAGAATATTACCCAATTATTCTTACATTACACATTAAATACACCTACTATATACAACAACACAAAACCTGATAGAAATGGCAGCTCAGGTAGCAAGTATAGGTTGCGATTACCAACCACAAGGAACCAGGGATTAACGCCGTAGTCCACTACCATCAAACCATCACATCATCACCAGCAGTAGTCCTTAATGCAATTCGTCGTCCACACCCCGGGTGAAGAGGAACACCGTAGGCCGCAGAAGAGAGACTCAGCCTACCAGTAGTACCAGGCAAATACACATGTCTCGATACCTCGGTCTCATAGTCGGATGGGAAACTGGTTCTGAAACGGTGCTCACCGGGGTCGAGTAGCTTCTTGAAGCGGTTTCTTCTCCTGGTGTCAAGTTGGAGCAATAAAGTGATGGTTAAGGTGGTAGAGTGGGAAGGGGACAGAGTCGTCACAGATGTCATTAGGAAACCATAGCAGAGCACTCTCAGTTGCCCTTCTAGCTCTAAATACAAACTGAGAATCTGTAAAGATGTTATTGCCACTCCAGAAGAACTTTAGTCTACCAGTATCTTACTTAAGGCGAGGAGGACTAATATCGGGCGGCAATTCTTGAAAAGACCTTTCTCGCCAGATATTTTATATGCTGGGTGAACTTCAGAAATTTTCACTTTATCCGGAGAGACACCACTAGTGAAGGAGTCATAAATGTGTAAGAGAACAGGTGGGCTACTTCCTCATACCTTACTGCCTCGTCGTCATCGTCTTCCTACCATACTGCCTCGTCCTAATCGTCTTCCTACCATACTGCTTCGTCATTATCGATCCCCTACCGTGTTAGCTTCAAATAGTATATCCTGCCGTGTCAATTTTCAAATAGTATATCCTCCCTTGTCAGCTTCAAGTGGTATATCTTGCCGTGTCAGTTTACAGTGGTATATCCTGCCGTGTCAGCTTAAACTGGTATATCAGCCGAGTCAGCTGCAAGTGGTATATCCTACTGGGTTAGACCTGCGTGATATAGCCTACCGTGATGCATCAAGCGGGATGGTCACATATATCAAGAGGTAAGTTGTGAATTATTAGGGAAAGTTGGTGAGGGCAACAGCCTAAATGGTCCTCTCTCTCTCTCTCTCTCTCTCTGGTGATCTGTAATAAATATCTATTATAAATTTAGTATTCATGATACAGTGATCATAGGTACAAGGTGGTGGTAGTTACAGTGGTACGAACAATAGTGCAGGATACAGTGATAGGTACAGTAGCTAAAACAACTATCTGTGTATACTTTGTGGGAAACAATATGAGATAATGGACGATAGATTTTGGTATATGAGGGCTGTCACTAGTCACACGTAAAATTTCGGAGCATATTGACCCCCACCTGCACAGATAGTTGTTTTAGCTACTGTACAAAGCGGTGATAGAGTTACAGTGATATGAACAATAGTACAGGATACAATGATCATAAGTACAAGGTACAGTGTTACAGTGTTATGAACAAAGGTAAGGAAGATTTACCTGGTCATTACTTACCTTGGAGATACCTGCTGTTACTCTGGTTCATTCCTAATTATTCACCATTTGCTCGAAGTCTTAACTGTTGAACTCACAACCTCCATCAGCTTGTCCAAAAGTAGCTGTAGTGAAATTTTGAAGATTATCGCTGAAAAGCGAGGCGGTTTATTGGCCAAGACATATTTTTCTTCAAATTGGAAAGTGAGAGGTTTAAAGGCCTCCAAGGCCCGATTTTACCTGGAAATAAAATGGCGATTAAAACATTCATGAATCAAATAATTTGTGAAGATGTCATGAGTAAATTGTAAATATATTTTAATGGCCATACACTGTATGTATTGAGTATAATTAGCACACATTCAGGGTGGCGCTTAAGTCGCTTTACCTAGGACTGTCAGTTGTATTATGTAACAGTTCCCTGTAAGTGACTTATGAACCACCCTGTATATCATCTTGCGTGAGCCAGGATCAGGATGTAATGTATTCTGTGGACGAGAGGCGACGTATGAAAGGTTTGGTGTAGTAGTCTCGATGGCCTTATTGTAATGCTGGGAGACAGTTTATGTTATTTATGCGAGTATGTGAGGGTAATGAGAGGTCGGCAACGATGGTTATGTCTTTACAGGACATATGGTAATGCTAGGTTACATTATGTTAGGTTTTAAATTTCGCTTTAGTATAAATGTGAATTGAACTTACAAGACTTATTCTGCCATAAAATAGTATTAGTGTGCAAATGCCGCCACCAGGGAAAGAAAAGAACAATGGTCTGAGCATGTAGATCAAGAGACATTATTAGCGACACCTTGCGGTCAGTCAGACTGTGCGTAAAATTGTGCACACGACCTGCGGTACTGTACCTCCTCACTTCCTCGCAGGCCCACATTAGCGGCCCGCCCAAAAATATTCGCGCGGGCCCGAGGGTGTCCACAGCCCGGGGAGTGTCTGACGGCCGTGACGTCATGCCTGGGCACGTGCCATGGGAGTCGCAAGGCTATGTAGTTGCCACCCATTTTCTACATGTCCATTTATTTCAAGCATGTACTTATTGGAGTTACATTAAATATAATTGCGTAGCTATAGTCACTATGTTTAAAATTCAAATTTAATTTGTAGTTCTATAAATAAAGTTTAACTAGAAGATGATAATGGATAATAAAAACATTAATTGGTCGTGTAGGTGTTGGGCACAAGGTAGCGGGCAAGACAAACGTCAGTGTGCTGTTGAGCGTGAAGGTGAGAACAGCGTGTGGTCAACACTTTAACATCTGACCCACCACCGAGGGCTCACTATTTCTCTTCAGGGTTTAATGAATGGATTATCACACGCAAAAAATACTCCACGGTGATCCTTAAAACCAAGAAAGATAACTGAAGGCTAAAGGCTTAGTGATCAAAAAGTGATATATAGTCAGAAATAAAAGGTGAGGTTAATGGAGCCGAGTAGGAAATTTAATTTTTCAGCAGGAAATTAAATCCAGGTCTGGTAATGAGTGTGGCCAGAAGGTGGTGTTGGTGGATAGACCTGTAGTTAACAGAGAAGTTTTAGTACTCACGTGGTGGATTAATTCTGCTTGTTAGACAGTAATAGAAAAAGGAGATTGTAATTACTGAGGTGATGAGGAAGAATGGTGTAGTGTTGTGTCGGCTGGTCACCTTAAGGAGAGTGAAGTCACATGCTGAGGAGGAACATAGGACCTAAGACGTTGTTTTCGGCTAACAGATACTGGTAAGTTGCTGATGATGTAATAGTTTATTTTCCTCATCCTTAATATAAATTGGCTTTAAGTCTCTTACCTTCTGTTCAAAGACGTCTTACATGTTGAGTCAATGTTCGTTTGTGGTGACTCAATGTACGTGGTTGAGTCAATGTGCGTATATGGTGAGTCACTGTGAGTCTGTAGAGTATGTGGTGAGTCAATGTGCGTACGTACATGCCGAGTTAATCCCGTTAACGTTATAGTGATGGTAAAGAAATGTTTTTAGATTTGAAGTAAATTAAAAAAAATGTGATGCCTTTAAAAATCTGTAGCTACAGTTGAGGTGCTTGAGTTAGTGAGGCGGTAAATGCAGATGTTAAAATGTGGTTGTGGTACATTAATTTGTTTATTGTGTCGGCGAGGAGAGATATATTTTGAAATGTTCTTGTAAGTTAGAAACAATGGGGTGTGCTTTACAGGTAGACGTAAATAAAATTGGGATGAGAAATGTGGTGTTTAAATAAATTGTTGTAAGTAGTAAATTTTTGTGTCGGTGATGTTTTGAAATAATTGTTAAGGTGAAATAATATAATTCTCTCCAAAGAAAACGTATGGTGGTGGTTTATTGGTAAAGGAAATTGGGATTTAAATATATATCTTATCTAAAATGTAACCTAATCTGACTTGAGAAACCTAATCTTTCATCAGATAATACTCTCCAACCCAAAATAACCAAATATGGTACAGCTCAGACCAGTGTAGCCTCGTAACCTAACCTAATATAGCTCAACCCAGAATAACTCGACGTAATTTGACAACCTTTAAAGCTAGACTCAAACTTGACCTAACCTAACTTAGCCTAACCTAATGGAATTCAACCCAGTATAACCTAACTCAGTATCCTTTCTGATCAAACCGTAAAGTCTAAATGAATCCAGTGAAACTTGACCTAGGATAACCTAAGCAAACTTCGCAACTTACCAAATCAAGTCATAACCTAACCGAATGGAAATAAACCTAGAAGAACCTAACGTAACCTCATATAATTTTACCCATAATAACCTAACCTAACCCAGCGGAATTCAACACAATAATAACATAAATTAACCAAACAACTTTCCCAAAGCTCAAACCACACTTGACACTAATGCCTGTAGTGTGTGTGGTTGAGCGTGTGTGCGGCTCCAACCACAAACACTCCACGCTCTTCACAAACTGCGGTTAATACCTTAAGTTGTGGTAGGAACGCATTCTTGGGCTGCGAGCTTGAACCATGATTCTTTAAAAGTTCGTAGGTTGAATTTTTTTTTCTCGTAACTGGAGGTGTGGGAAGGTATTAATTTTAACTGTAACTTAAGATAAAACATGAAAGAATCGTCCAAAATGGTGTTAGAAATTACACCGAAACTCTACTTTAATTTGATACTACTACTACTACTACTTCTCACCATTTATGGGACAAAATCGCACTAAGATTCTACCTACCTGCAGATACGATCACTGAGCAGCAAGTAGGAGACAATATCACACTGAGACTCTTTTCCTTAATTACATACCGTACGATCACTGTAGACAGAGACAAACATAAGGAAGCGAGAATCTTTGTGGGTCTTATGCAGATCTTGGTAAGTGTAAACAATTCGGGCCAAGACGTCTCCTGAGGGGAATGGCTCGGTGCTTCCTTTCTGTGTCGTCATCCTCTCTTCTTCCTTATTCTTGTTTGTTGTTCTTTTTTCCTATTCTCTTTTTAACCTTGGCTTTTCCTTCTCTCTCTAACATATTTTGTTGATCTTAATTTTTATGTCCATTTATCTTCTTTGTTTTACACTTTGTTCTTCTTAACTATTTTTTCTCCAATTTTCTTATAATTTCGTCTCGTCTTTCGTTTTACTTTTCCTCCTGCTTTCTTTTCTTCAATCCTTTCATCCTCTCATCCTCCTCCACCTTTTTCTTCTTCCTTTCCTCTTTCTCTACTTTCTTCCACTTCCTCTTCCTTTTCCTTCTTTCACCTCCTCCTTACCTCTTCCTCAATTTCCTTCTTCCTCTCAGTCCTTTTCCATCGTCTGTGATGGAAACAAGGTAGTCAGCTTGTTCAAGGAGCGAGTTAATTATGTTTATTCTTTCTCGTCTACCATGTGTTATGTTATGTTTATTGTTGTATGTTATACAGTATATTGTTGTATTGTAAATTATGTATTATTTGTGTCAATATTTACATTCTTGTAGTGAGTAATAAACAACCTGGCAACTCTGTGAGGTTAGCTGTGACTCGCTCACCACCTTGGCTTCCTGACCTGCTGTTGTTCTGACCGGCTTTGACCTGTGCCGTGTTCGCTTATCCCTCTTCTTCCCTTTCTTGCTCCTCCTTTGTTTTGACTCTTTTCTTTTCTTGTGAAGTAATCATCACCACAACAGCCAACGCCACAAACCACAACTCGACATAGTAATGATTGATTCATTGTTGGAGCACCTAGATTGAAGATCCCTCCCTCTCTCCCTCGTTCTTTCCTCCTTCTTCCTCTCTCCCTCGTTCTTTCCCCCTTCTTCCCTCTCTCCCTCCCTTCCAATTTCTTCCTTCTTCCTCTCCCCTTCTTCCTCTCTCCCTCATCTTCTTCCCCATCTTCCCTCCCTTCTTCGTCCCTTTTTCCATACCTTTCCTCATTTCTCCCTCGTTCTATCCTTTCCCTATTATCTCTCTCTCTCTCTCTCTCTCTCTCTCTCCTCCCCTTCACCCCTTCCTTCCTTCCTTCCCTCTGTCTCACACTTTCTTCCCCTTCTCCTCATCGCATCCGTCTTCCTTTTCTTCTTCCCTCCTTCCCACCATCTATTTCTGAACTACAAACGCTAGTTCAGTATTAAGTCTGTGCTGTACAGGACATAGACCAGCTGACAGACCATCCCCAGTCCGAAACTCATGACGTAACTTCATTTTAAAAGCTTTTCCAGGGACGGACGAATCATTAATCTGGGTGAAGCGTTTTTATTCAGCTCTTAGCCGAAGTTGTGGTGACTTCGTGTAACAAAAAATATATAGAAGAAATTTAGAACAGAAAATATGTTGGTTTTCTTTTACGTATCTATTGTGAGAACGACGGCAAGGCTCACACTGACAACAAGATGGTTGATTTGTGTTTTGCTTCACCTGTTAAACGTTGCTGATTCTGTTTGAGTTAATGGTTAGTATTCTATGATTTGTTAATATTCTCTTATTATTACTGTTGTTGTTGTTGTTGTTGTTGTTACATATTAATATTCTTTTGACTTGTCTGGGTTGACCGTTTTTTACTCGTCATTTATAGAAGTTATTTTGATTATTATTGGTTAACTTAAACAACAAAGTTAGATTTTTTTGTAAGCTGTGGAGAGCGACGAGGGCTTTCAACTACACTTAGTTATTTATTTCCTTTTAAATCATTACTTGGCGTATTTTCTCTCTCTCTCTTGCTAAGTAGGTGGTGTAGTAAAGCGTTTTGACTGAAATCTGGCGGTTCTAACTCTCAAGCCACTGTATGTTTGTGTGTGTGTGTATAAATGTATGTATGTGTTACGTTTTAAATGCAGGAAAGTGGCTTTCTTACCTTAGAACTCGGATACCTTCACACTGGTTACTCACCCAAGAGATTATGGTGTATCACTACGTAGAATTTTGCTCTACTTCCGGCATTCAATGCGTTATGTACTTGATAAATGATGATTTAATGAATTCCACTAACTTCCAACATCCATCTAAGTTATTGGTTATACTTTGTCATAACCAATGAGTCATTACCCTTGGTAATAATAATAATAGAGGGATCACAGATACGGGCAGATGATTGCACTTACGTTTATTTGGCTCAATTCCATCACTGGACTTATAATTTGCATGGATAGGTCAGTCACTCACATTCACGCCACAGTACCGTAAGTTATAAGGGAGAGTTTGTCAACCTGGTGAATTAATCGTTTAGATCTATTAGGCCGGCCTGGAGTGCTCTTGTAGCAAACAGGCCCTCACCATTGATCACTTCCTTTACAGGATGTGTTAACTTGTCGCTGGACTTAACAAAAAATCTCGGGGATTTGCACACACAGACCCGTAGCACTGGTAGGACTGTATGGCCCCTGATCTTAAGTCCGCGGAGCAGGAGGTCTTCTCTAACCCAAGGTCTAAAGCCCACTGGCTAAATTGTTTTTTTTTGAGGCGTGAAGTGATGAACAGTACACCACTGTCTCACTGGCCTGCCCCCCCTACATGTCCCAGTCATGGCTGGCCGGTTACCTTATCTCTACCGTAAACAAACATTTGGGATGGGTTGTGCGGGAGGCCCAGCGCAACCCATGACAGTATGTATGTGTGTATGTATGTGTGTGTGTGTGTGCTTATTAAGAAGACATTAACAGAGTGTGTGTGTGTGTGTAAAGGAAGACGTGTATAGGCGTATAGCTTGGTTCAGAGGGAAGGTGGCGGCTTCACAGTTGGTGCCCTCTCCATCAGTGAAGCGTGTCCAGCTGTCCAACGACTAATTCTTCTTCAAAGGTGTGTGTCTCTCTCAGCTGAGACAACCTCACGGCATATTTGGTCGACGTATGGAAAACAGTTTTATCTCTATAGGGCGTTGCTTCTCTATACCCCTCTAGTGACATTCTGAGAGAGGACTGGACAAGCGTTGGGGGGATCAAGATGTGTTAGTACGATTACAGAGCTTTGAATGTATGTTTTACTGCCACTAACTCGCCCGGTATGGTGGCCCCGCTGGTGTTACGGTGTCTGGTGATGACCTGGACATATAGGGCCACCGTCCAGGGGAAACATATATTAGGTCACGGTACTGAGATGGTGGATAAAATGGCACTGAAATTGATATGAGGCTCTGCTGTGATGAGAAGAGAGAGAGAGAGAGAGAGAGAGAGAGAGAGAGAGACTTAAGAGTCGTGACCTAAGAGAAGAGGCGAATCTTATGTGTGTTCTTTGATGTGAGTTGGTCAGATAAGTTAGATAGATAATTTGTGTCCCCAAGTCGTTTCAAGTTTTAATGACCTATGGATCGTTTAACGTAACGTATCGATGCAGTTTATCAGACATGTGGTGTGCATTCACTTCTTCAGACCTCCTCCTCACACACACACACACACACACGATGCAGGGGACAGAAGGTTCTTACGGTAATTAATTCTCGTAAGTGATCAGAATGTTACTAGGTGGTTGAAAGAACCAAACTATCGTCTAAAACTAGCATCCGAATGAAACGTGGACCATACTATCAAAAGTTTTGATACTTTTTGTGTGGAAATAAGTGATAATATCTTATTAAGGTAATGTTCATGTTACCTTTGTATATTACCATAATAACAAAGATAACTTCAGCATTACCTTAGCTTGATATTATAAACTCCACTTTACTCCCTCACACTACACCCCCTCACACTACAACCCCTCACACTACACCCCCTCCACACTACACCCCCTCCACACTACACCCCCTCCACACTACACCCCCTCACACTACACCCCCTCACACTACACCCACTCACACTACACCCCCTCCACACTACACCCCCTCACACTACACCCCCTCCACACTACACCCCCTCCACACTACTCCCTCACACTACACCCCCTCACACTACACCCCCTCCACACCACCCCCCTCGGACTACACCCCCTCCACACTACCACCCTCGGACTACAACCCTCCACACTACACCCTCCACACTACCCCCTCACACTACACCCCACTCCACACTACCCCCTCACACTACACCCCCTCCACACTACCCCCTCACACTACACCCCTCCACACTACCCCCCTCAGACTACACCCTTCCACACTACCCCCCTCGGATTACACCCCCTCCACACTACCCCCCTCACACTACACCCCTCCACACTACCCCCTCACACTACACCCCCTCCACACAACCACCCTCGGACTACACCCCTCCACACTACCCCCACACACTACCCCCTCACACTACACCCCACTCCACACTACCCCCTCACACTACACCCCCTCCACACTACTCCCTCACACTACACCCCCTCACACTACACCCCCTCCACACTACCCCCCTCGGACTACACCCCCTCCACACTACCCCCCTCACACTACACCCCTCCACACTACCACCCTCACACTACACCCCCTCCACACAACCACCCTCGGACTACACCCCTCCACACTACCCCCTCACACTACCCCCTCCCACTACACCCCTCCACACTACCCCCTCAAACTACACCCCCTCCACATTACCCCCTCAAACTACACCCCTCCACACTACCCCCTCACACTACACACCCTCCACATTACCTCCTCACACTACAGCCCTCCGCACTACCCCCTCAGACTACACCCCTCCACACTACCCCCTCACACTATACCCCTCCACACTACCCCCTCATACTACACCCCCTCCACACTACCCCCTCAGACTACACCCCCTCCACACTACCCCCTCAGACTACACCCCCTCCACACTATCCCCTCACACTATACGCCTCCACACTACCCCCCAGACTGCACCCCTTCCACACTACCCCCTCAGACTACACTCCCTCCACACTACCCCTTTAGACTACACCCCCTCCACACTAACCCCTCAGACTACACCCCTCCACACTACCCCTTCAGACTACACCTCCACACTACACCCCCTCCACACTATCCCCTCACACTATACCCCTCCACACTACCCCCCTTCAGACTACACCCCCTCCACATTACCCCCCCCAGACTACACCCCCTCCACACTACCCCTCAGACTACTACACTCCCTCCACACTACCCCTTCAGACTACACCCCCTCCACACTATCCTCTCACAATATACCCCTTCACACTTCCCCCTCAGAATACACCCCCTCCACACTACCCTCTCAGACTACACTCCCTCCACACTACCCTCCCAGACGACACCCCCTCCACACTACCCCCCCAGACTACACCCACTCCACACTACCCCCTCAGACTACACCCCCTCCACCCTACCCCCTCAGACTACACCCCCTCCACACTACCATCCTCAGACTACACCCCCTCCACACTACCATCCTCAGACTACACCCCTCCACACTACCCCCTCAGACTACTACACTCCCTCTACACTACCCCCCTAGACTACACTCCCTCCACACTACCCCCTCAGACAACTACACTCCCTCTACACTACCCCTTCAGACTACACCCCCTCCACACTACCCCCCTCGGACTACACCCCTCCACACTACCCCCTCACACTACACCCCTCCACACTACCACCCTCGGACTACTCCCCCTCCACACTACCCCCTCACACTATACCCCTCCACACTACCCCCCTCCACACTACCCCATCACACTACACCCCCTCCACACTACCCCCTCACGCTACACCCCCTCCACACTACCCCCTCACGCTACACCCCCTCACCCCCTCCACACTATCCCCTCAGACTACACCCCCTCCACACTACCCCCTCACACAACACCCCCTGCACACTACCTCCTCACACTACACCCCCCTCCACACTACCCCCTCAGACTACACCCCTCCACAATACCCCCTCAGACTACACCCCCTCCACACTACCCCCTCACAAAACACCCCCTCCACACTACCCCCTCAGACTACACCCCTCTACAATACCCCCTCAGACTACACCCCCTCCACACTACCCCCTCAGACTACACCCCTCCACACTACCCCCTCAGTCTACACCCCCTCCACACTACCCCCTCAGACTACACCCCGTCACAAACACTACCCCCTCACACTACACCCCCTCCACACTACCCCTCATACTACACCCCTCCACACTACCCCCTCAGACTACACCCCCTCCACACTACCCCCTCACACTACACACCTCCACACTACCCCCTCAAACTACACCCCTCCACACTACCCCCTCACACTACACACCCTCCACACTACCCCCTCATACTACACGCCCGCCACACTACCCCCTCGGACTACACCCCCTCCACACTACCCCCTCAGACTACACCCCCTCCACACTACCCCCTCAAACTACACCCCCCTCCACACTACCCCCTCAAACTACACCCCTCCACACTACCCCCTCACACTACACCCCCTCCACACTACCCCCTCCGACTACACCCCCTCCACACTACCCCCTCAGACTACACCCCCTCCACACTACCCCCTCAGACTACACCCCCTCCACACTACCCCTTCAGACTACACCCCCTCCACACTACACCTTCAGACTACACCCCCTCCACACTACCCCCTCAGACTACACTCCCTCCTAACTACCCCCTTAGACTACACTCCCTCCCCACTACCCCCCCAGACTACACCCCTTTCATACTACCCATGCAGACAACACCCCCTCCACACTACCCCTGTAGACTACACCCCCTCCACACTACCTCTTCAGTCTACACCCCCTCCACACTACCTCTTCAGACTACACCCCCTCCACACTACCCCCTCAGACTACACCCCCTCCACACTACCCCCTCAGACTACACCCCCTCCACACTACCCCCTCAGACTACACTCCCTCCACACTACCCCTTCTTACTACACTCCCTCCACACTACCCCCCCAGACTACACCCCTTCCACACTACCCCTTCAGAATACACCCCCTCCACACTACCCCTTCAGACTACACCCCCTCCACACTACCCCCTCAGACTACACCCCCTCCACACTAACCCCTCACACTACACCCCCTCCATACTACCCCCTCACACTACACCCCCTCCATACTACCCCCTCAGACTACACCCCCTCCACACTACCCCTTCAGACTACACCCCCTCCACACTACCATCCTCAGACTACACCCCTCCACACTACCCCCTCCACACTACCCCCTCCACACTACCCCCTCACACTACACCCCCTCCACACTACCCCCTCAGACTACACTCCCTCCACACTACCCCCTCTGACTACACCCCCTCCACACTACCCCTTCAGACTACACCCCTCCACACTACCTCCTCAGACTACACTCCCTCCACACTACCCCCACAGACGACACTCCCTCCACACTACCCCCACAGACGACACCCCCTCCACACTACCCCATCAGACTACACCCCCTCCACACTACCCCCTCAGACTACACCCCCTCCACCCTACCCCCTCAGACTATACCCCCTCCACACTACCCCTTCAGACTACACCCTCTCCACACTACCCCCTCAAACTACACTCCCTCCACACTACCCCTTCAGACTACACCCCCTCCACACTACCCCCTCAGACTACACCCCCTCCACACTACCCCCTCAGACAACACCCCCTCCACACTACCCCCTCAGACTACACTCCCTCCTAACTACCCCCCTCAGACTACACCCCCTCCACACTACCCCCCCAGACGACACCCCCTCCACACTACCCCCCAGACGACACCCCCTCCACACTACCCTCTCAGACTACACCCCCTCCAACCTACCCCCTCAGACTACACCCCCTCCACCCTACCCCCTCAGCCTACACCCTCTCCACACTACCCCCTCAGACTACACTCCCTCCACACTACCCCCTCAGACTTCACTCCCTCCACACTACCCCCCTCCACACTACCCCCCCAGACTACACCCCCTCCACACTACCCCCCAGACTACACCCCTTTCATACTACCCATGCAGACTACACCCCCTCCACACTACCCCTGTAGACTACACCCCCTCCACACTACCTCTTTAGTCTACACCCCCTCCACACTACCTCTTCAGACTACACCCCCTCCACACTACCCCCTCAGACTACACTCCCTCCACACTACCCCCTCAGACTACACCCCCTCCACACTACCCCCTCAGACTACACTCTCTCCACACTACCCCTTCTTACTACACTCCCTCCACACTACCCCCCCCAGACTACACCCCTTCCACACTACCCCTTCAGACTACACCCCCTCCACACTACCCCCTCAGACTACACCCCCTCCACACCACCCCCTCTGACTACACCCCCTCCACACTACCCCCACAGACTACACTCCCTCCACACTACCCCCCAGACTACACCCCCTCCACACTACCCCCGCAGACTACACCCCCTCCACACTACCCCTCAGACTACACCCCCTCCACACTACCCCTTCAGACTACACCCCCTCCACACTACCCCCTCTGACTACACCCCCTCCACACTACCCCCTCAGACTACACTCCCTCCACACTACCCCCCAGACTACACTCTCTCTACACTACCCCCCCCAGACTACACCCCATCCACACTACCCCCTCAGACTACACCCCCTCCACACTACCCCCTGAGACTACACCCCCTCCACACTACCGCCTCAGACTACACTCGCTCCTCAGACTACTTTCCCTCCACACTACTCCTTCAGACTACACTCCCTCCACACTACCCCCCCAGACTACACCCCTTCCACACTACCCCTTCAGACTACACCCCCTCCACACTACCCCCTCACACTACACCCCCTCCACACTACCCCCTCAGACTACACCCCCTCCAACCTACCCCTTCAGACTACACCCCCTCCACACTACCATACTCAGACTACACCCCTCCACACTACCCCCTCCACAGTACCCCCTCCACAGTACCCCCTCACACTACACCCCCTCCACACTACCCCCTCAGACTACACTCCCTCCACACTACCCTCCTCAGACTACACCCCCTCCACACTACCCCCTCAGACTACACCCCTCCACACTACCCCCTCTGACTACACCCCCTCCACACTACCCCTTCAGACTACACCCCTCCACACTACCTCCTCAGACTACACTCCCTCCACACTATCCCCCCAGACGACACCCCCTCCACACTACCCCCCCAGACGAAACCCCCTCCACACTACCCCCTCAGACTACACCCCCTCCACCCTACCCCCTAAGACTACACCCCCTCCACCCTACCCCCTCAGACTATACCCCCTCCACACTACCCCTTCAGACTACACCCTCTCCACACTACCCCCTCAAACTACACTCCCTCCACACTACCCCCTCAGACTACACCCCCTCCACACTAACCCCTTACACTACGCTCCCTCCACACTACCCCCTCAGACTACACCCCCTCCACACTACCCCTTCAGACTACACCCCCTCCACACTACCATCCTCAGACTACACCCCTCCACGCTACACCCTCCACACTACCCCCTCAGACTACACCCCCTCCACACTACCACCTCAGACTACACCCCCTCCACACTACCCCCTCAGACTACACCCCCTCCACACTACCCCCTCAGACTACACTCCCTCCACACTACCCCCTCAGACTACACTCCCTCCACACTACCCCCCAGACTACACCCCCTCCACACTAACCCCTTGACTACACCCCCTCCACACTACCCCTCAGACTACACCCCTCCACACTACCCCCTCAGTCTTCTCTCCCTCCACACTACCCCCTCAGACTACACCCCTCCACACTACCCCTTCAGACTACACCCCCTCCACACTACCAACCTCAGACTACACCCCTCCACACTACCACCTCAGACTACACCCCTCCCACTACCCCTCAGACTACACCCCTCCACACTACCCCCTCAGACTACACCCCCTCCACACTACCCCCTGAGACTACACTCCCTCCACACTACCCCTCCAGACTACACCCCCTCCACACTACCGCCTCTGACTACACCCCCTCCACACTACCATCCTCAGACTACACCCCTCCCCACTACCCCCTCAGACTACACCCCTCCACACTACCCCCTCAGACTGCACCCCCTCCACACTACCCCTTCAGACTACACCCCCTCCACACTACCCCTTCAGACTACACTCCCTCCACACTACCCCCTCAGACTACACCCCCTCCACACTACCCCCCTCAGACTACACCCCCTCAGACTACACCCCCTCCACACTACCCCTTCAGACTACACCCCTCCACACTACCCCCTCAGACTACACCCCCTCCACACTACCCCCTCACACTACACCCCCTCCACACTACCCCCTCAGACTACACCCCTCCACACGACCCCTTCAGACTACACCCCCTCCACACTACCATCCTCAGACTACACCCCTCCACACAACCCCCTCCACACTACCCCTTCAGACTACACCCTCTCCACACTACCCCCTCAAACTACACTCCCTCCACACTACCCCTTCAGACTACACCCCCTCCACACTACCCCCTCAGACTACACCCCCTCCACACTACCCCCTCAGACAACACCCCCTCCACACTACCCCCTCAGACTACACTCCCTCCTAACTACCCCCTTAGACTACACTCCCTCCCCACTACCCCCCCAGACTACACCCCTTTCATACTACCCATGCAGACAACACCCCCTCCACACTACCCCTGTAGACTACACCCCCTCCACACTACCTCTTCAGTCTACACCCCCTCCACACTACCTCTTCAGACTACACCCCCTCCACACTACCCCCTCAGACTACACCCCCTCCACACTACCCCCTCAGACTACACCCCCTCCACACTACCCCCTCAGACTACACTCCCTCCACACTACCCCTTCTTACTACACTCCCTCCACACTACCCCCCCAGACTACACCCCTTCCACACTACCCCTTCAGAATACACCCCCTCCACACTACCCCCTCAGACTACACCCCCTCCACACTACCCCCTCAGACTACACCCCCTCCACACTAACCCCTCACACTACACCCCCTCCATACTACCCCCTCACACTACACCCCCTCCATACTACCCCCTCAGACTACACCCCTCCACACTACCCCTTCAGACTACACCCCCTCCACACTACCATCCTCAGACTACACCCCTCCACACTACCCCCTCCACACTACCCCCTCCACACTACCCCCTCACACTACACCCCCTCCACACTACCCCCTCAGACTACACTCCCTCCACACTACCCCCTCTGACTACACCCCCTCCACACTACCCCTTCAGACTACACCCCTCCACACTACCTCCTCAGACTACACTCCCTCCACACTACCCCCCCAGACGACACTCCCTCCACACTACCCCCACAGACGACACCCCCTCCACACTACCCCCTCAGACTACACCCCCTCCACCCTACCCCCTCAGACTACACCCCCTCCACCCTACCCCCTCAGACTATACCCCCTCCACACTACCCCTTCAGACTACACCCTCTCCACACTACCCCCTCAAACTACACTCCCTCCACACTACCCCTTCAGACTACACCCCCTCCACACTACCCCCTCAGACTACACCCCCTCCACACTACCCCCTCAGACAACACCCCCTCCACACTACCCCCTCAGACTACACTCCCTCCTAACTACCCCCCTCAGACTACACCCCCTCCACACTACCCCCCCAGACGACACCCCCTCCACACTACCCCCCCAGACGACACCCCCTCCACACTACCCTCTCAGACTACACCCCCTCCACCCTACCCCCTCAGACTACACCCCCTCCACCCTACCCCCTCAGACTACACCCTCTCCACACTACCCCCTCAGACTACACTCCCTCCACACTACCCCCTCAGACTTCACTCCCTCCACACTACCCCCCCTCCACACTACCCACCCAGACTACACCCCCTCCACACTACCCCCCCAGACTACACCCCTTTCATACTACCCATGCAGACTACACCCCCTCCACACTACCCCTGTAGACTACACCCCCTCCACACTACCTCTTCAGACTACACCCCCTCCACACTACACCCTCAGACTACACTCCCTCCACACTACCCCCTCAGACTACACCCCCTCCACACTACCCCCTCAGACTACACCCCCTCCACACTACCCCTTCTTACTACACTCCCTCCACACTACCCCCCCAGACTACACCCCTTCCACACTACCCCTTCAGACTACACCCCCTCCACACTACCCCCTCAGACTACACCCCCTCCACACCACCCCCTCTGACTACACCCCCTCCACACTACCCCCTCAGACTACACTCCCTCCACACTACCCCCCAGACTACACCCCCTCCACACTACCCCCTCAGACTACACCCCCTCCACACTACCCCCTCAGACTACACTCCCTCCACACTACCCCTTCAGACTACACCCCCTCCACACCACCCCCTCTGACTACACCCCCTCCACACTACCCCCTCAGACTACACTCCCTCCACACTACCCCCCAGACTACACTCTCTCTACACTACCCCCCCCAGACTACACCCCATCCACACTACCCCCTCAGACTACACCCCCTCCACACTACCCCCTGAGACTACACCCCCTCCACACTACCGCCTCAGACTACACTCGCTCCTCAGACTACTTTCCCTCCACACTACTCCTTCAGACTACACTCCCTCCACACTACCCCCCCAGACTACACCCCTTCCACACTACCCCTTCAGACTACACCCCCTCCACACTACCCCCTCAGACTACACCCCCTTCACACTACCCCCTCAGACTACACCCCATCCACACTACCCTCTCAGACTACACTCCCTGAACACTACCCCTTCAGACTACACCCCCTCCACACTACCCCCTCAGACTACACTCCCTCCACACTACCCCCTCAGACAACTACACTCCCTCTACACTACCCCTTCAGACTACACCCACTCCACACTACCCCCCAGACTACACCCCCTCCACACTACCCCCTCACACTACACCCCTCCACACTACCCCCTAAGACTACACCCCGTCCACACTACCCCCCCTCCACACTACCCCCTCAGACTACACCCTCTCCACACTACCCCCTCAGACTACACTCCCTCCACACTACCCCCTCAGACTTCACTCCCTCCACACTACCCCCCCTCCACACTACCCCCCCAGACTACACCCCCTCCACACTACCCCCCAGACTACACCCCCTCCACACTACCCCTCAGACTACACTCCCTCCAAACTACCCCTCAGACTACACTCCCTCCACACTACCCCATCAGACTACACTCCCTCCACACTACCCCCCAGACTACACCCTCTCCACACTACCCCCTCAGACTACACTCCCTCCACACTACCCCCTCAGACTACACCCCCTCCACACTACCCCATGAGACTACACCTCCTCCACACTACCCCCTCAAACTATACCCCTCCACACTACCCCCTCATACTACACTCCCTCCACACTACCCCCTCAGACTACACTCCCTCCACACTACCCCCCCTCCACACTACCCCCCAAGACTACACCCCCTCCACACAACCCCCCAGACTACACCCCCTCCACACTACCCCTCAGACTACACTCCCTCCAAACTACCCCCTCAGACTACACTCCCTCCACACTACCCCCTCAGACTACACTCCCTCCACACTACCCCCCAGACTACACCCTCTCCACACTACCCCCTCAGACTACACTCCCTCCACACTACCCCCTCAGACTGCACCCCCTCTACACTACCCCATGAGACTACACCCCCTCCACACTACCCCCTCATACTATACCCCTCCACACTACCCCCTCATACTACACCCCCTCCACACTACCCCCTCATACTACACCCCCTCCACACTACCCCCTCATACTACACCCCCTCCACACTACCCCCTCATACTACACCCCCTCCACACTACCCCCTCAGACTACACCCCCTCCACACTACCCCCTCAGACTACACCCCCTCCACACTACCCCCTCAGACTACACCCCCTCCACACTACCCCTCAGACTACATCCCCTCCACACTACCCCCCCAGACTACACTCCCTCCACACCACCCCTTCAGACTACACTCCCTCCACACTACCCCCTCAGACTACACCCCCTCCACACTACCCCCTCATACTACACCCCCTCCACACTACCCCCTCAGACTACACCCCCTCCACACTACCCCCTCAGACTACACCCCCTCCACACTACCCCCTCAGACTACACCCCCTCCACACTACCCCCTCAGACTACACCCCCTCCACACTTCCCCCTCAGACTACACTCCCTCCACACTACCCCTTCAGACTACACCCCCTCCACACTACCCCCTTTGATTACACTCCCTCCACACTACCCCCCCAGACTACACCCCTCCACACTACTCCTTCAGACTACACCCCCTCCACACTACCCCCTCAGACTACACCCCTCCACACTACCCCCTCAGACTACACTCCCTGAACACTACCCCTTCAGACTACACCCCCTCCACACTACTCCTTCAGACTACACCCCCTCCACACTACCCCCTCAGACTACACCCCCTCCACACTACCCCCTCAGACTACACTCCCTCCACACTACCCCTTCAGACTGCACCCCCTCCACACCACCCCCTCTGACTACACCCCCTCCACACTACCCCCTCAGACTACACTCCCTCCACACTACCCCCCAGACTACACTCTCTCTACACTACCCCCCCAGACTACACTCCCTCCACACTACCCCCTCAGACTACACCCCCTCCACACTACCGCCTCAGACTACACTCGCTCCTCAGACTACTCTCCCTCCACCCTACCCCCTCAGACTACACCCCATCCACACTACCCTCTCAGATTACACTCCCTGAACACTACCCCTTCAGACTACACCCCCTCCACACTCCCCCCTCAGACTACACTCGCTCCTCAGACTACTCTCCCTCCACACTACTCCTTCCGACTCCACTCCCTCCACACTACCCCCCCAGACTACACCCCTTCCACACTACCCCTTCAGACTACACCCTCTCCACACTACCCCCGCAGACTACACCCCCTTCACACTACCCCCTCAGACTACATCCCATCCACACTACCCTCTCAGACTACACTCCCTGAACACTACCCCTTCAGACTGCACCCCCTCCACACTACCCCCTCAGACTGCACTCCCTCCACACTACCCCCTCAGACAACTACACTCCCTCTACACTACCCCTTCAGACTACCCCCCCTCCACACTACCCCCCCTCCACACTACCCCCTCAGACTACACCCTCTCCACACTACCCCCCCAGACTACACCCCCTCCACACTGCCCCTCAGACTACACTCCCTCCAAACTTCCCCCTCAGACTACACTCCCTCCACACTACCCCCTCAGACTACACTCCCTCCACACTACCCCCCAGACTACACCCTCTCCACACTACCCCCTCAGACTACACTCCCTCCACACTACCCCCTCAGACTACACCCCCTCCACACTACCCCATGAGACTACACCCCCTCCACACTACCCCCTCATACTATACCCCTCCACACTACCCCCTCATACTACACTCCCTCCACACTACCCCCTCAGACTACACCCCCTCCACACTACCCCATGAGACTACACCCCCTCCACACTACCCCCTCATACTATACCCCTCCACACTACCCCCTCATACTACACCCCCTCCACACTACCCCCTCAGACTACACCCCCTCCACACTACCCCCTCAGACTACATCCCCTCCACACAACCCCCACAGACTACACTCCCTCCACACCACCCCTTCAGACTACACTCCCTCCACACTACCCCCTCAGACTACACCCCCTCCACACTACCCCCTCATACTGCACCCCCTCCACACTACCCCCTCCACACTACCCCCTCAGACTACACCCCCTCCACACTATCCCCTCAGACTACACCCCCTCCACACTTCCCCCTCAGACTACACCCCCTCCACACTACCCCCTCAGACTACACTCCCTCCACACTACTCCTTCAGACTACACCCCCTCCACACTACCCCCTTTGACTACACCCCCTCCACACTACCCCTTCAGACTACACCCCTCCACACTACCCCCTCAGACTGCACTCCCTCCACACTACCCCCTCAGACTACACCCCCTCCACACTACCCCTTCAGACTACACCCCCTCCACACTACCAACCTCAGACTACACCCCTCCACACTACCCCCTCAGACTACACCCCCTCCACACTACCATCCTCAGACTACACCCCTCCACACTACCCCCTCAGACTACACCCCGTCAACACTACCCCCTCAGACTACACTCCCTCCACACTACCCCTCCAGACTACACCCCCTCCACACTACCCCCTCAGATTACACCTCCTCCACACTACCCCCTCAGACTACACCCCCTCCACACTACCCCCTCAGACTACACCCCCTCCACACTACCCCTTCAGATTACACCCCCTCCACACTAACATCCTGAGACTACACCCCCTCCACACTACCCTCCTCAGACTACACCCCTCCACACTACCCCCTCAGACTACACCCCCTCCACACTACCCCCTCACACTACACCCCCTCCACACTACCCCCTCAGACTACACCCCCTCCACACTACCCCTTCAGACTACACCCCCTCCACACTAACCCCTCAGACTACACTCTCTCCACACTACCCCTTCAGACTACACCCCCTCCACACTACCCCCTTTGACTACACCCCCTCCACACTACCCCCTCTGACTACACCCCCTCCACACTACCCCCTCAGACTACTCCCCCTCCACACTACCCCTTCAGACTACACCCCCTCCACACTACCAACCTCAGACTACACCCCTCCACACTACCCCCTCAGACTACACCCCCTCCACACTACCATCCTCAGACTACACCCCTCCACACTACCCCCTCAGACTACACCCCCTCCACACTACCCCCTCAGACTACACTCCCTCCACACTACCCCTCAGACTACACCCCCTCCACACTACCCCCTCAGACTACACTCCCTCCACACTACCCCTTCAGACTACACCCCCTCCACACTACCCCCTCAGACTACACCCCCTCCACACTACCCCTTCAGACTACACCCCTCCACACTACCCCCTCAGACTACACCCCCTCCACACTACCCCCTCAGACTACACCCCCTCCACACAACCCCATCAGACAACACCCCACCACACAACCCCTCAGACTACACCCCCTCCACACTACCACCTCTCTACTAAACCCCTCCACACTACCCCCTCAGACTACACCCCCTCCACACTACCAACCTCAGACTACACCCCTCCACACTACCCCCTCAGACTACACCCCCTCCACACGACCCCTCAGACTACACCCCTCCACACTACCCCTCAGACTGCACCCCCTCCACACTACCCCCTCAGACTACACCCCCTCCACACTACCATCCTCAGACTACACCCCTCCACACTACCCCCTCAGACTACACCCCCTCCACACTACCCCCTCAGACTACACCCCCTCCACACTACCCCTCTGACTACACCCCCTCCACACTACCCCTTCAGACTACACCCCTCCACACTACCCCCTCAGACTACACCCCCTCCACACTACCCCCTCAGACTACACCCCCTCCACACTACCCCCTCAGACTACACCCCCTCCACACTACCCCTCATACTACACCCCTCCACACTACCCCCTCTTACTACACCCCTCCACACTCCCCCCGCAGACTACACCCCCTCCCCCCTACCCCGACAGACAACACCCCACCACACAACCCCTCAGACTACACCCCCTCCACACTACCACCACAGACTACACCCCTCCACACAACCCCCTCCACACTACCCCCTCAGACTACACTCCCTCCACACTACCCCCTCAGACTACACCCCTCCACACTACCCTCCTCAGACTACACCCCCTCCACACTACCCCCTCAGACTACACCCCTCCACACTACCCCCTCAGACTACACCCCCTCCACACTACCCCACAGACTACACCCCTCCACACTACCCCCTCAGACTACACCCCCTCCACACTACCCCCTCAGACTACACTCCCTCCACACTACCCCTCTGACTACACCCCCTCCACACTACCCCCTCTGACTACACCCCCTCCACACTACCATCCTCAAACTACACCCCTCCCCACTACCCCCTCAGACTACACCCCCTCCACACTACCCCTTCAGACTACACCCCCTCCACACTACCCCTTCAGACTACACTCCCTCCACACTACCCCCTCAGACTACACCCCTCCCCACTACCCCCTCAGACTACACCCCCTCCACACTACCCCCTCACACTACACCCCCTCCACACTACCCCCTCAGACTACACCCCCTCCACACTACCCCTTCAGACTACACCCCCTCCACACTACCATCCTCAGATTACACCCCTCCACACTACCCCCTCCACACTACCCCCTCACACTACACCCCCTCCACATTACCCCCTCAGACTACACTCCCTCCACACTACCCTCCTCAGACTACACCCCCTCCACACTACCCCCTCAGACTACACCCCTCCACACTCCCCCCTCAGACTACACCCCTCCACACTACCCCTTCAGACTACACCCCTCCACACTACCCCCTCAGACTACACCCCCTCCACACTACCCCCTCAGACTACACTCCCTCCACACTACCCCTCTGACTACACCCCCTCCACACTACCCCCTCTGACTACACCCCCTCCACACTACCATCCTCAAACTACACCCCTCCCCACTACCCCCTCAGACTACACCCCCTCCACACTACCCCTTCAGACTACACCCCCTCCACACTACCCCTTCAGACTACACTCCCTCCACACTACCCCCCTCAGACTACACCCCCTCCACACTACCCCCCTCAGACTACACCCCCTCCACACTACCCCCTCACACTACACCCCCTCCACACTACCCCCTCAGACTACACCCCCTCCACACTACCCCTTCAGACTACACCCCCTCCACACTACCATCCTCAGATTACACCCCTCCACACTACCCCCTCCACACTACCCCCTCACACTACACCCCCTCCACACTACCCCCTCAGACTACACTCCCTCCACACTACCCTCCTCAGACTACACCCCCTCCACACTACCCCCTCAGACTACACCCCTCCACACTCCCCCCTCAGACTACACCCCCTCCACACTACCCCTTCAGACTACACCCCTCCACACTACCTCCTCAGATTACACCCCCTCCACACTACCCCTTCAGACTACACCCCCTCCACACTACCCCCCTCCACACTACATCCCTTCCACACTACCCCCTCAGACTTGCTCCATAAACATGTTTCACTTGATACATCTCATCATGGTAAACTATGGATTGACTAGTGCCTGTTTGCACTTGTCTACTTGCGTCAAACTCATCAATAAGTTCTTTCCTAATTACAGTTTTAAGGGTTCTTTTTGACAGACCCAAATTGTATTCAACGGTGTCTTTGTTAGACGCGAGTTTGGCGAGGGCATCAACTCTGTCATGTTTTATGAGGCCTATGTGAGAGGGGATCCACAACAGTTTGACCTTGACACCCCGGTCAACAAGGCACGCATATTTGTGTCTGGCTTCAGAGACAAGATCGTGACAACCTGATTCGAGGGTACCAAGGGCAAGTAGTGAGGATAGAGAGTCAGTGATGATGAGACTGTCAGTAACAGTGGTTTCAATGAATTTAATAGCTGTGAGTATGGCAACTAATTCAGTTTGTAGAGTGGATGCCCAGTTGTTAATTCTAACTCCTTTCTCAATTATATTACCGTCAGGTTGAGTCACAACAATAGCACTTCCAGCCCTCCCACAGGCGGTGTTTAGAGACCCATCAGTGTAGATGGTCTGTGTGATATTATCATCAGTCTGTAGAGTGTGTATGTGTTCAAGAGCTCTCAATTTGGCAGTGTGTTGAAGATAAATGCTTTGTATAATTAATTTTTTAAGCTAGATTAAGGTTAGGATATAAGTACCTTTGGCAGTATGTTCCTCAAGCAGATGTAAACAAAACTAAATGTAAAGTGTGTGGCCATACATATGGCCACACACTTGAACACTACGTCCTCGACTGTGGCACAACACTTCATCTCTAATGGCAAGATAGCCGACATATTAAGATTGTATCCACTTTTTTGCACTTAGTATCTATGTCACTTCTCATGTACAGAACCAAATACGCAATGTGCTTGAATACCTCCCACGTAAATGTGAATAACAAAGTGTGAGGCCAGACATACTGCCTCACACGCCTGTACTCACGCATTTGTGAATAAGTTACCCTTTATGTATAGAACTAAACAAATAATGTAAATGAAATACTGTGTAACTTTCAGTGCCATAATATCCTGACAACCGGGGTTAATTATTATGACCCTTTGTAAACCCTACTCTGTAATCCTTTTGCGCTACCGCTCACAGGATGAGTGTGGGGTGCACAATAAAGTAGCCGCTGCAAGCGGCAAAATCAAAATCCCCTCAGACTACACCCCCTCCACACTACCCCCTCACATTACACCCCTCCACACTACCCCCTCAGACTACACCCCCTCCACACTACCCCATCAGACTACACCCCCTCCACACTACTATCTTCACACTACACCCCTCCACACTACCTCCCCAGACTACACCCCTCCACACTACCCCCACACCCCTTCCTCGAGCTAAACCCAACAATTAAATACTTATCACTATACTCCACCCCATGCACGACCTTCCTCTACTGTTCGACCTCACCCGAGACTTGACCCACCTGGAGTCGTGCATTACTCTCGTGAATCGGAGGTGAAGGTCGTTACTACATCCCTCCTTCCTTCCCTTCGATCCTGTCTTTCCCTCCCTCTCTACCTCCCTCTTTCCCTCTCTCCCTCCCTCCTTCCCGTCTCTCCTTCCTTCTTTCCCTCTTCCCCCCCCCCTCCCTTTCGTCCCCCTCTCTCTCCCTCCAGTCTCTTACTCCCTCCCCCGTATCCTTCCTTCCTTCTTCCCTCCTTCTCTTCCCCCCCCCCCTTCTCTTCCCTCTTCCCTTCTCCTCCCCTCAGTACATTAAGCTGTCGAGGGGGTGCCAGTGAGGGGGTGGCGGGGGGGGGTTGTTCAAGGCCATATCTATTCCCTTCCGAAATCACCCTTACTTCTCTCCCCCTCTTACTTTCCCTCTCACTTCCTCCTCTCCCCCTTTCACTTTTTCCTTCTCTCACTTTCTTCCCCCCTCTCCCTCCCCCCACCTCTCTCTCCCCCCCCCACCTCTCCCTCCTTCACCCTGGTAAACAAGACAGAAACCACCGCGAGTTAGAATTTCAAATGACATGCAGATTGGATGTACACCACGACTCTCACATGGCTGTAAGTGTTCTGGGAGGTGGAGGGGGATAAGATGGAGTGGGGGAGGGGGTGTAGATGGAGTGGGGGAGGGGGTGTAGATGGAGTGGGGGAGGGGGTGTAGATGGAGTGGGGGAGGGGGTGTAGATGGAGTGGGGGAGGTGGTGTAGATGGAGTGGGGGAGAGGGTGTAGATGGAGTGGGGGAGGTGGTGTAGATGGAGTGGGGGAGGTGGTGTAGCTGGAGTGGGAGAGGTGGTGTAGATGGAGTGGGGGAGGTGGTGTAGATGGAGTGGGGGAGGTGGTGTAGATGGAGTGGGGGAGGTGGTGTAGATGGAGTGGGGGAGGTGGTGTAGATGGAGTGGGGGAAGTGGTGTAGATGGAGTGGGGGAGGTGGTGTAGATGGAGTGGGGGAGGTGGGAGGAGCAGTGTAGGAAGGGAGTTAAGAGAGTGGAAGAGAAGAGAGGAAAGAGAGAAGGTTCAAAGAAGCAAGTAAGATAGTGGGAAAAGGAAGGGAAGGAGACGAAGAAGAGGGGTAAAGAAAGAGGAAAAGGAAAAGGAG
The DNA here is from genome assembly GCA_958450375.1 of Homarus gammarus. NCBI lineage: Eukaryota > Metazoa > Arthropoda > Malacostraca > Decapoda > Nephropidae > Homarus > Homarus gammarus. Next base: position 355,692 of record CAUDMG010001588.1, on the reverse strand, counting down.
TTTGTTAGAAATAAAGGAAAATGACAGTGAGGAAATAGAAAGGAACTCAGATGCGAGAGAGAGAAGGAGTGAGGGAAGGAAGGGAGATGCGAGAGAGAGAAGGAGTGAGGGAAGGAAGGGAGATGCGAGAGAGAGAAGGAGTGAGGGAAGGAAGGGAGATGCGAGAGAGAGAAGGAGTGAGGGAAGGAAGGGAGATGGGAGAGAGAGAAGGAGTGAGGGAAGGAAGGGAGATGGGAGAGAGAGAAGGAGTGAGGGAAGGAAGGGAGATGCGAGAGAGAGAAGGAGTGAGGGAAGGAAGGGAGATGGGAGAGAGAGAAGGAGTGAGGGAAGGAAGGGAGATGGGAGAGAGAGAAGGAGTGAGGGAAGGAAGGGAGATGCGAGAGAGAGAAGGAGTGAGGGAAGGAAGGGAGATGCGAGAGAGAGAAGGAGTGAGGGAAGGAAGGGAGATGCGAGAGAGAGAAGGAGTGAGGGAAGGAAGGGAGATGGGAGAGAGAGAAGGAGTGAGGGAAGGAAGGGAGATGGGAGAGAGAGAAGGAGTGAGGGAAGGAAGGGAGATGCGAGAGAGAGAAGGAGTGAGGGAAGGAAGGAGATGGGAGAGAGAGAAGGAGTGAGGGAAGGAAGGGAGATGGGAGAGAGAGAAGGAGTGAGGGAAGGAAGGGAGATGCGAGAGAGAGAAGGAGTGAGGGAAGGAAGGGAGATGCGAGAGAGAGAAGGAGTGAGGGAAGGAAGGGAGATGCGAGAGAGAGAAGGAGTGAGGGAAGGAAGGGAGATGGGAGAGAGAGAAGGAGTGAGGGAAGGAAGGGAGATGCGAGAGGGAGAAGGAGTGGAGATGGGGGGAAGATGTAAGAGAGTGTTTTCCCCAGAATGGGAGGCCGGCAGAACCTTGTCGCTGATTGGATCTCGACACTTTAGACTCTAAAGTGGGATGGGGGGTACACAAACAGTGTGTACCCCGTCCTCGAGGTATTAAGAATCACTCACTCACTCATTGAGGGTAGAAAGGGTCGAAGTCAGTCAGTCGAGGCAGACACAGCCGGACCAAAACAGCCCCACGGCAGGAGACAAGACCAAAACCAGTGACAGGAACCAGCAGAGGGGACGAGAGCTTCACCACATGGCCAGGATAACTCACCATACAGTATATATCTGTCTCCTCTTACATGACGTCCAATGTATATGAACCTCTGTCTTGCATGGCAGCGAACAGTGACAGTGACTCTGACTTATATATATATATATATATATATATATATATATATATATATATATATATATATATATATATATATATATATATATATATATATATATATATACTGCTAATGAATGTGATGTATTTCTTTGTGTACACGATCAGTAAGCAACACGACTGAAGTATACATACAACTATTACCGCCATTAACAACTGTTCAGAATGGTGCCAAAAGTTATACGTTTTAACAGCGATTTGTTCAGACGACAAGAAATCCCAATTATGTTACATTATACTGCATACAATTAGTTTCGGACATTTTATTGTGTGGAACTAGTTAGAGGAATTATAACGCTTGGAATAGGGTGTGGGAAGTTAAGCTAGAATTTGACTTACGAGAATTTGTATTTGGAATCATGGGAATGAAGAATTAATTTTAGATGAACGAAGGTGAATAGGTGACTTTAGGTAGGTAGATAGGTGAATTTAAGTGGAGAGGTGAATTTTGTTCCATAGGTGAATCTAGTTGGGTAGGTGAATTTACAGTAGGTGGATAGGTGGACGCCTGGCGACAGTCCTCTGTGTGTTGCTAGAACTCAGGTGATGGTTTAAGTAAGTGGTTGGTGGGTGGGGGGAGGAACCTGTCTGGGGGGTTTGACCAGTATGCTGAGTAGGCATTAGTTTAAGGTGGGAAGGGGGGTGGGATAGGGAAGGGGGAGGAGGTATTGTGGCGAAGAAGGGGTGAAGGCGGTGTGGTGGGGGGAGGGGTAGAGAAGAGAGAAGAATGGTGAGGGGGGTGTAGAGGAAGGGTGAGAATATGTGTGTGTACGCCTATGCTGTGGATTCATCATCACCCACACACACACATATACACACACGGGGCTCCTTATGTATACCTGCATCACACACACACAAACACAGTCCTTCCTGATTACCTCAACACATTTTTTATACATGACTTAATCCCCTGAAGTCCTTGGCTGTTTCCTCCCTGACGTCCCGAAGTGTGGAGGGGGGGGGGGGGGGGGGGAGTCAAAGTTGGAGAAGAAGAAGGAAAATTTATTATTATTATTATGATTATTATTATTATTATTGTATTTTATCTGCTTCTCTCCATTCAGCTGTAAATTTCTATTCCTTTATGAACGTAAGTCAGCATCAGGCCACTGTTCTCCGTCACTGATGAGTGGCACCACAAGCACACCCGGGAGACGCCGTCACTGTAGTCACTCAATATCAACTCGCTACACACTTTTAGTTTATCCATTATCGTGCAGATCCTTTTATATTATTTGAATTATTATTTTATATCCTCTTCATCACTGGTTGGCTCGTTAATACTGCAAGGGAAAATGTGTTCATCCGCGGTATAACTATATGTAAATGTAGTGGTCCTGTCAAGGGTTGTTCAGTACAGTATGTTGAGAATCTAAGTGAATATCCCAGCAGTACTCCAGCTCTTGTATCTAAATTTTAACGGGGGAATTATGTATTCAGTAGGTAAAATTGACTACCAACAGTATTTATGTAACGCCCTGGATATATGTTGGTATCTATTTATGGGACACCTTGTATATTGGTATCTATGTATGGAACATCCTGTATATCGGTATGGTACACTCGGAAACCATATTCTCTAGCCCACCTGGGTCGGTGCTGGAGGTTAGTACAGTCTCCTTTCTGGATGGGGGCCCACTCTAACTTTCACGAGGCAACACAAGCACGAACACACACAGTCATAGTACGGCGGTATAGATGATATTATGTATAAATATTGTATATGGCATTTTATACTCTGTATTATCGTCATTATACATGAACAAGAAGAAAAAATTACCATAGGTTGTAGTTACGAAAGTATGAATGGAAATAAACACTTCCAAACCACCCAGTGAGTCCACACAAGTTTACAGCGCTTGTGGCCAGAACACGATGATTCCACCACACCCCATCTATATCTTTTATTTCCCATCATTCGTGTAACTATATGATAAATCGTGTTTAATTTAACTACATATTTCAAAAACCTTAAATTACCTGTGGATCAGTCACTCCTCATTTGACACACTTATAGTGTAATACTTTGACCATCCCACCTGGGCACATGGAGGCCCACGGTAACACTCACGGGGCAACATACTTACATTTGTTGAAAAGAGTTAAATGTGTTATAATATATATTTCATTAGCCCAATAAAGCACGCGGACTTCTACACATAATCAACACCTCACCCCGCCAGGATTCGAACCCACGGCTCACGAGCCCATGACTGTGACCGGGGAACGCTACCTCTGGACCACCAGGATACTAAAAGCGGTCCTAGACTCTGTTATATTTTACACAAAGCCTGTTCAACGAGCTTATGGCGCCGTGAACCTCTAATGGGGACTACCCGTATCACGTAGGTGGTCAGAGTAACGTTTTACCAAATCCGGCTTCGAAACACGAGGATCCATATATATTTCATTAGCCCAATAAATATAACAGAGTCTAGGACTGCTTTTAGTATCCTGGTGGTCCAGAGGTAGTGTTCCCCAGTCACAGTCGTGGGCCGTGGGTTCGAATCCTGGCTGGGTGAGGTGTTGATTATATATATATATATATATATATATATATATATATATATATATATATATATATATAAACTTTCCCTCACCCTAGCAAACTAGTTAGCACAGCATAACCAAACAGCCTTGCAAGGACAAATAGGTCTGTATATAATGTGTGTGCACGCGCTACAATGACCTAGTATATTTTACTACTGTCTCATTGTCCATGGGTTTTCTTACAGTTTGGCTGTGCGTTTTCTATTTTGTCTACCTGCCAGTTCAACAGGACTGCTAACCATCCTCCCAGCAACTCATATGCCAGCCCAGACCCACAGCCTATATGTATGGTGCAAGACCCCAGTCCAATACATACAAGTCAGGCAGTCAAGCGTTGGTTTGAGGCGCACCCGCAGATTATTCTATCGGACTGGCCCCCCTAAAGGAGTCGATTGTAATCCAATAGAAAATCTATGGGCGCATATGGTTGTTGAATGGGATGTTGAGGAGAAAACGAGGGAGGCAGTGAGGAGACACGCACAAATGTGTGGTAGGGAATAAGGAGGAGGCCGAACATCTGCAGCAATCCAGTAGATTCCATGCCCACCAGATTGCATGAAGTTATAGCAGCAGTAGGAGGTTGGACACGGTATTAACCTGTGGTCAAGAATTAAATCTCCGCCCACGACGGTGCCTTGTAGGGGGTGGCGGGGGAGTTAGCTCTCTGGTGTAACCTCGTTGGGGCCACATAGACTTCGTTTCCTAACTCTCGGGAATTTGTCCAGGTATTTTACTATGTGGTTTTACGTCACTTCGCATAAATATACTTACAAAATCTATGCATTAATATGTATAACTCTTGGGAATCTGTCCAGACATTAAATATATGTTATATACTACAATAATCACATAGATATGTTTACAATGTTTATGCATAATAAATGTGAAAAATATTTTTGGGGTTTCAATTAACCAATAGTCATGCCTACAAAACAATCTTGATGCTCTAAGTGCATGTATGTGTCAAATAACGAGTAACTGATCCACATTATTTTGGTAAATAAAGAAACGAAAAACAAGCACTTAGCCATATGGATATAGTTACACGGAAGAAGGGAAATAAGGATGAGCCATGGTGTTGATGGAAACAATGTGCTCTGGGACGATGCTCACAATGACGAATGGGAGAAACCTCTTTATGAAACATCTTACCTACTAAGGGTGAAGCTTAATGTTACAGAACACACACACACACACACACAGTGTAACTTTGTGTGACGCGTTGTCTGACTTGGGGTGGCTTTGAGCGAACCATACACTTGATATTACAATTTATGTATCCTTCCTGTCCTTGATTTACAACAGTAACTGTAGGGCAAAAGTTACAATATTATACTAATAACACTGTCATGTATTGATACTATGACTAGTTACCAAGATACAGAGCACAATGAACATAACATGATAATGATAGTGAAGCTTGGAAGGGTTCATATCATAACTTGTGTGTTCGTGCGTATGTTGCCTCGTGATAGTTACCGTGGGCCTCCATGTGCCCAGGTGGGATGGTCAAAGTATTTCACTATAAGTGTGCCAAATGAGGAGTGACTGATCCACATGTAATTTAAGGTTTTTGAAATATGTAGTTAAATTAAACACGATTTTTCATATAGTTAAGCGAATGATGGGAAGCATCGTGGTCTGGCACACACACACACACACGTTGTGTGGAGTCACTGGGTGGTTTGGAAGTGTTTATTTCTATTCATACTTTCGTGACTACAACCTATGATAATTTTTCTCCGTGTTCATATATAATGAAGATAATGCAGAGTATAAAATGCCACATTCAATATTTATACATAATATCATCTATACAGCCGTACTATGACTGCGTGTGTTCGTGCGTGTGTTGCCTCGTGATAGTTAGAGTGGGTCCCCGTCCAGAAAGGGCACTGTTCTAACCTCCAGTACCGACCCAGGTGGGCTAGAATTATGGTTTCCGAGTGTACACCCTGTATATCGGTATCTACTTATGGAACACCCTGTATATCAGATATCTGTTAATGGAGCACCCTGTATACCGGTATCTACTTATGGAACACCATGTATATCAGATATCTATTTATGGAGCACCCTGTATACCGGTATCTATTTATGGAACACCCTGTATATCGGGTATCTATTTGTGGAAATCTCTGATTAATTCTCGATATCGGCTCATAGATGAAATATCTTTATATAGTGTATCCAGACGACTTTATAATCGGGAGAGAACAGGTGTGTGAGGGGTCCAGGCAGGTATGTAGGCGGCCAAGGTGACGGTGAGTTAAAAAAACAAAAAAACACGCGCACAGGAGACAACACGACGCAGTAAATGGGAGGCCATGATTCTCTCTCGCAGACGTTTACACTCACTGTATAAACAACAGCTGAGTTAAGTAAGGCAAGTTACTTCCTCAGGTAAAAATAAGCAAAACTAAAGACAAATTAATGATACCTGGTTTGGACGGACTCGTTTATGTATGATTGGGTGCTAGAGTTAAGTGGTACCTGCGACTCATTAATGGTATTGGATCACCTGTTATTTTTGTTTAGCTGTTTAGTGAGTGTTATCTGTTATCTTCCCTTACTATAATAATTGATGGCTTATTATTATTTGTATTTTAACTTGGGGGATGCTAATTTCATTGGTGGTTTAATTCATGTAGAAATTTGATGTTTTTAACGATTATTATGTGTTCTAAGTTATGCATTCTATATGGTTAATATGTAGCAAGTATACCCTGTACATATTACTTGTTCAATATTTAGCAAGTATGGCTTTTTATTTTACATGTTTAATTGGTAGAAAGTTTATAAATTATGTTTGGTATATAATTACATCAACGTGTATATTGTAGGCTACGTTCTTGTTATATCAAATAACTTTAAACCACTTTAAACCTGTACGTAAGATTGATACTAAAAAAACAAAAACAAGATTAACGAATAAGAAAATAAAAAAAAGTAAATTGCTTAAAAATAAATCTGGACTTATGTAAAACACTTTATTAAGTGAATAAAAATAAAACACTGCGAACATGTGACTAGAGTAGAGTAACACTGGCGGACCTCACCACCGAGCTCCTCCAACTGTTACTGTTCTTCTCTCATTAGTTACATGTGACTGGTACTGTACTCTGCTTTTAGTTTTTTCTTGGTGTTTTCTCACAGGGTTTAACTTGTTATGTAAACACAGAACTGTGTGTGTGTGTGTGTGTGTGTGTGTTGATGCTTGTTTTTCTTTTAATACCAATAAATTAAGAGAGATAACAGAGAAGTGGTGTTAGACCTATTCACCTTGGCGGCTCCTTACCAGAGACAAGATATTTGTAACAGGATGTTTTGTGCTGATGGAGGTGAGGTGACAGTAAAACACACTGCGGCAGAGAGCTCACACAGTGTTAGGCCGGAGTATGGATGAGTTCTGGTATGCAGTAGTTCTGTAGAACGGAATTTCAGCAGAAGTCATGGACCCTCCCACCAGATGGCCCCATGGTCTTAGGGTTAGATAAGGGGTTTAGTATTTATGTTAAAGAGGTTTTAAAGGTTGGATAAGGGGTTTAGTATTTACGTTACAGAGGTTTTAAAGGTTGGATAAGGGGTTTCACACATTTGTCAGTGGGTCGTAGGGTTTCCCCACTTAACGTTAACTAAGACAAAAGAAGAAGAAAATTCTACACCATCCTTAAATCAACTCTTAAACAGTTATTTATCTGGTCCAGTCTCTCGTTCCACATAACCAGTTTATAAACGACTGTTTTGTAGCGAATGAACCAACTTTAGTTTACCTTCTTATCGACCTGACGTCAAATGCGTTGAGAAGTTAATCGGGAGGCGAGGAATTGATGGTATGGCTGAAATGAACTAGTTAAGATATAAGTTAGTCGGTGAAGGGGAGGGGAGGGGGGTGGATTTATTCTCTATACGATCGGGATGTTAATGTGGAGTGGATTAATGACGTCACTTAAATGAACAAATTAAAATGCGTTTGGAAGTTATGTCAAGATGGAAGAGGAGGGATAAAGGGAGGGATTTAAAGGTACAAAACTTTTAATACCTATCAAGGAGTACTTTTTAAATCCAGTGTGGCGGGGATTAACGTGTTGGTGCCCAGAGAAGACGTGTCTGGGGGCACATTTACAACATTTTTTACCGCGACTTGTATAGTGGAGTGAGGCGCTCAGTCACACTTCTGAGGAGGATCACGCCTCTTTCTTGTTTTCCTTTTTTTTTTCATTAATACTTTCTTTCCTTCGTGTTTTCTTCTTTTTTCCTTCGTGTTTTCTTCTTTTTTCCTTCGTGTTTTCTTCTTTCTTCCCTTCGTGTTTTCTTATTTCTTTCCTTCGTGTTTTATTCTTTCTTTCCTTCGTGTTTTCTTCTTTTTTCCTTCGTGTTTTCTTCTTTCTTTCCTTTGTGTTTTCTTCTTCCTTTCCTTCGTGTTTTCTTCTTTTTTCCTTCGTGTTTTCTTCTTCCTTTCCTTCGTGTTTTCTTCTTTTTTCCTTCGTGTTTTCTTCTTTTTTCCTTCGTGTTTTCTTCTTTCTTCCCTTCGTGTTTTCTTATTTCTTTCCTTCGTGTTTTCTTCTTTCTTCCCTTCGTGTTTTCTTATTTCTTTCCTTCGTGTTTTCTTCTTCCTTTCCTTCGTGTTTTCTTCTTTTTTCCTTCGTGTTTTCTTCTTTCTTTCCTTCGTGTTTTCTTCTTTCTTTCCTTCGTGTTTTCTTCTTTCTTTCCTTCGTGTTTTCTTCTTTTTTCCTTGGTGTTTTCTTCATTTCTTTAATACTTTCTTTCCGTCTTTCCTTCTCTGTTACTTTTCTTTTTCGTTTCTTTCTCTTGTACTTGCAGAAATAATTCGCGTAACGTGGGTGTCGTGTGTTGGTGGTGATGTGTAGCTGTCATGTGTTGGTGATGTGTGGCTGTGTCATGTGTTGGTGATGTGTTGCTGTGTCATGTGTTGGTGATGTGTGGTTGTGTCATGTGTTGGTGATGTGTTGCTGTGTCGTATAGTGGTGATGTGTTGCTGTGTCATGGGTTGGTGATGTGTTGCTGTGTCGTATGTTGGTGATGTGTGGCTGTGTCATGTGTTGGCGATGTGTGGCTGTGTCATGTGTTGATGATGTGTGGCTGTGTCATGTATTGGTGATGTGTGGCTGTCATGTGTTGGTGATGTGTAGCTGTGTCATGTGTTGGTGATGTGTGGCTGTGTTGTAGTGATGGGTTGTCAGACCACAGCTTACATCGCAAGGAAAGCCAGACTTGACCCGACATTAGGGGGGTCAAGTGTAAGGGTATCCCCCGCGGGTGCTCAAGGGTGTTACAAATCAACTAGCTCCCCTTCCCATGTCACACGGCCAACAAACATGTAAGAAGGCACCAGCCGACTCTCTCCCAATATACACAATATCCTACACCGCAGAGGAAGGCCAGACTTGACCCGACATTAGGGGGGTCAAGTGTAGGGTAACTCTCACGGCTGACCAAAGGTTATAAATCAGCCAGGCTCCCCTCCCATGTCACACATGTAAGGGGGCACCGGCCGGCTCTCTCCCAATATACACACGGCCCCATTTGATGACTTTTCCAGAAGATACAACTTATAGTCTCTGAAAAAGTCCAGACCTAATCCTACATTAGCGAGGGCAAATGTAAGGAGACCCTTCGCCGCCGCCCCCCCCCCCCCCCCCGATCAGCTCAACCTGACGGCTCGCCTCCCAATATATAGGACGTCCTAGTCCTCCCTCAGCGACATTCGCAGACGGAGATACCCAGACAGAGAGCCAGCTACCACGTCCCGAGTCCTGCTCGAGAGAAGTCAGGGGCCGGAGGCAAGCCGCCTCCGGTCAGGAGCGAGTTACCCGCGACACCGGTGCCCAGCTAAGCATTCCCCCATAGAGACAACCCAGGACTGCCTGCTAGGCCTCCCCTAGGTCACGTGAGTGTTTGTCAGAGCTTTACATGGGATGAGTTACTTATGTGGGAAGTGTATTCATTTCAGGTTCGTGTCCGAGAATCAGCGTCTAGTAACGTAATATGATGTCCTAGTAACTTAAATATAATATCCTAGTAACTTCAATAGAAGGTGTTATTAATGTGTCCATGTCATGTTCGTAATTAATAAAGAGTTGTAACGAAGCGGTGTTTGAGAAGTCGCCCTTAAGACGTAATAGATGTGTATTGACATATAAGATACGATAAGTGTAAATAACTATCACGGCCGCGCTACCAAAATCTCCCTCTCTTTTATACTCTTATACTATCAATATTCTACCTATATGTAATCTTCTTCTTGTGAGATTTGTCTCATTACAGTGTCATGTGTTGGTGATGTGTGGCTGTGTCATGTGTTGGTGATGTGTGGCTGTGTCATGTGTTGGTGATGTGTGGCTGTGTCATGTGTTGGTGATGTGTGGCTGTGTCATGTGTTGGTGATGTGTGGCTGTCATGTGTTGGTGATGTGTGGCTGTGTCATGTGTTGGTGATGTGTGGCTGTCATGTGTTGATGTGTGGCTGTCATGTGTTGGTGATGTGTGGCTGTCATGTGTTGGTGATGTGTGGCTGTGTCATGTGTTGGTGATGTGTGGTTGTCATGTGTTGGTGATGTGTGGCTGTCATGTGCTGGTGATGTGTAGCTCTGTCATGTGTTGGTGATGTGTGGCTGTCATGTGTTGGTGATGTGTAGCTGTGTCATGTGTTGGTGATGTGTGGCTGTGTCATGTGTTGGTGATGTGTGGCTGTGTCATGTGTTGGTGATGTGTGGCTGTGTCATGTGTTGGTGATGTGTGGCTGTCATGTGTTGGTGATGTGTGGCTGTGTCATGTGTTGGTGATGTGTGGCTATCATGTGTTGGTGATGTGTGGCTGTCATGTGTTGATGATGTGTGGCTGTGTCATGTGTTGGTGATGTGCGGTTGTCATGTGTTGGTGATGTGTGGCTGTCATGTGCTGGTGATGTGTGGCTGTGTCATGTGTTGGTAATGTGTAGCTGTGTCATGTGTTGATGTGTGGCTGTGTCATGTGTTGGTGATGAGTGGCTGTGTCATGTGTTGGTGATGTGTGGCTGTGTCATGTGTTGGTGATGTGTGGCTGTGTCATGTGTTGGTGATGTGTGGCTGTGTCATGTGTTGGTGATGTGTGGCTGTGTCATGTGTTGGTGATGTGTGGCTGTGTCATGTGTTGGTGATGTGTGGCTGTGTCATGTGTTGGTGATGTGTGGCTGTCATGTTTTGGTGATGTGTAGCTGTGTCATGTGTTGGTGATGTGTGGCTGTGTCATGTGTTGGTGATGTCTGGCTGTGTCATGTGTTGGTGATGTGTGGCTGTGTCATGTGTTGGTGATGTGTGGCTGTGTCATGTGTTGGTGATGTGTGGCTGTCATGTTTTGGTGATGTGTAGCTGTGTCATGTGTTGGTGATGTGTGGCTGTCATGTGTTGGTGATGTGTGGGTGTGTCATGTATTAGTGATGTGTGGCTGTGTCATGTGTTGGTGATGTGTGGCTGTGTCATGTGTTGGTGATGTGTGGCTGTGTCATGTGTTGGTGATGTTTGGCTGTGTCATGTGTTGGTGATGTGTAGCTGTGTCATGTGTTGGTGATGTGTGGCTGTCATGTGTTGGTGATGTGTGGCTGTGTCATGTGTTGGTGATGTGTGGCTGTGTCATGTGTTGGTGATGTGTGGCTGTGTCATGTGTTGGTGATGTGTGGCTGTCATGTTTTGGTGATGTGTAGCTGTGTCATGTGTTGGTGATGTGTGGCTGTGTCATGTGTTGGTGATGTCTGGCTGTGTCATGTGTTGGTGATGTGTGGCTGTGTCATGTGTTGGTGATGTGTGGCTGTGTCATGTGTTGGTGATGTGTGGCTGTCATGTTTTGGTGATGTGTAGCTGTGTCATGTGTTGGTGATGTGTGGCTGTCATGTGTTGGTGATGTGTGGGTGTGTCATGTATTAGTGATGTGTGGCTGTGTCATGTGTTGGTGATGTGTGGCTGTGTCATGTGTTGGTGATGTGTGGCTGTGTCATGTGTTGGTGATGTTTGGCTGTGTCATGTGTTGGTGATGTGTAGCTGTGTCATGTGTTGGTGATGTGTGGCTGTCATGTGTTGGTGATGTGTGGCTGTGTCATGTGTTGGTGATGTGTGGCTGTGTCATGTGTTGGTGATGTGTGGCTGTGTCATGTGTTGGTGATGTGTGGCTGTCATGTGTTGGTGATGTTTGGCTGTGTCATGTGTTGGTGATGTGTAGCTGTGTCATGTGTTGGTGATGTGTGGCTGTCATGTGTTGGTGATGTGTGGCTGTGTCATGTGTTGGTGATGTGTGGCTGTGTCATGTGTTGGTGATGTGTGGCTGTGTCATGTGTTGGTGATATGTGGCTGTCATGTGTTGGTGATGTTTGGCTGTGTCATGTGTTGGTGATGTGTAGCTGTGTCATGTGTTGGTGATGTGTGGCTGTGTCATGTGTTGGTAATGTGTGGCTGTGTCATGTGTTGGTGATGTGTGGCTGTGTCATGTGTTGGTGATGTGTGGCTGTCATGTGTTGGTGATGTGTGGCTGTGTCATGTGTTGGTGATGTGTGGCTGTGTCATGTGTTGGTGATGTGTGGCTGTCATGTGTTGGTGATGTGTGGCTGTCATGTGTTGGTGATGTGTGGCTGTCATGTGTTGGTGATGTGTGGCTGTGTCATGTGTTGGTGATGTGTGGCTGTGCCATGTGTTGGTGATGTGTGGCTGTGCCATGTGTTGGTGATGTGTGGCTGTGTCATGTGTTGGTGATGTGTGGCTGTGTCATGTGTTGGTGATGTGTGGCTGTGTCATGTGTTGGTGATGTGTGGCTGTGTCATGTGTTGGTGATGTGTGGCTGTGTCATGTGTTGGTGATGTGTGGCTGTGTCATGTGCTGGTGATGTGTGGCTGTGTCATGTGCTGGTGATGTGTGGCTGTCATGTTTTGGTGATGTGTAGCTGTGTCATGTGTTGGTGATGTGTGGCTGTGTCATGTGCTGGTGATGTGTGGCTGTCATGTGCTGGTGATGTGTAGCTGTGTCATGTGTTGGTGATGTGTGGCTGTCATGTGTTGGTGATGTGTGGCTGGCATGTGTTGGTGATGTGTAGCTGTGTCATGTGCTGGTGATGTGTGGCTGTGTCATGTGTTGGTGATGTGTGGCTGTGTCATGTGTTGGTGATGTGTGGCTGTCATGTGTTGGTGATGTGTGGCTGTCATGTGTTGGTGATGTGTGGCTGTCATGTGTTGGTGATGTGTGGCTGTCATGTGTTGGTGATGTGTGGCTGTCATGTGTTGGTGATGTGTGGCTGTGTCATGTGTTGGTGATGTGTAGCTGTCATGTGTTGGTGATGTGTGGCTGTGTCATGTGTTGGTGATGTGTGGCTGGCATGTGCTGGTGATGTGTGGCTGTGTCATGTGTTGATGATGTGTGGCTGTGCCATGTGTTGGTGATGTGTGGCTGTCATGTATTGGTGATGTATGGCTGTCATGTGTTGGTGATGTATGGCTGTCATGTGTTGGTGATGTCTGGCTGTCATGTGTTGGTGATGTGTGGCTGTCATGTGTTGGTGATGTGTGGCTGTCATGTGTTGGTGATGTGTGGCTGTCATGTGTTGGTGATGTGTGGCTGTCATGTGTTGGTGATGTGTGGCTGTGTCATGTGTTGGTGATGTGTAGCTGTCATGTGTTGGTGATGTGTGGCTGTGTCATGTGTTGGTGATGTGTGGCTGGCATGTGCTGGTGATGTGTGGCTGTGTCATGTGTTGATGATGTGTGGCTGTGCCATGTGTTGGTGATGTGTGGCTGTCATGTATTGGTGATGTATGGCTGTCATGTGTTGGTGATGTGTGGCTGTCATGTGTTGGTGATGTTTATAGTATTTATTGTAGGTTTTGTTATTCTGAAACTCAATGGAGTCTTGCTGGTAGATATATCCTTAAAAGTGTATTTATTGATTAGATATTCATTTTACATACGATTAATTCCTTTTATTAGTTTGTGTGTTTAGAAAACTGGGAACCGTTGTCACTATCCTCAGGTAATTGTCGTTGTCGTTGTCCGTGCAATGTGAAGGCATTTTATAGTTGTTTGGTAAAACTTTTGTCAATTTGTTCTTTTTTTATTCAGTTACTCCTTTTTATTCGGAGATTTAAATAATACAATGTTGTATTTTGAGGTAATATAAAATTAGCACCGTTTCCTCCTTCCCTCCCTCTCGTCACGCCATCGGCTTCCTGGGTAAATGTCAGAAGCTTGTTGCGATTTTTTGTATCAAATAAATAGTCAAATAAATAGGTGTCTGGTTCATGATATTTTTATGTCAATTTTGCCCTGAAGGTCCAACATGGAAGGTGTGGGAGTCACTGAGAATATTATCTTTCCTCTGCTGTGTACAGTCACTCACGACCGTAAACAAACCTTGAGTCCATTACCTTTGTTCTTGTTGACTTGCATTTTAATTTGTAAGTATTTTTTATTTCTTTTTGCGTCTTTATATATTTCTTTATGCATATTTCTATTTAGGAAGTTGTTGATGTGTTGTCTAGTCTCACAGAAATTTCTGGTATGGTATTTTTTTTTTTTTCACGTGATATTATATATATATATATATATATATATATATATATATATATATATATATATATAAAATAGAGAGAGAGAGAGCGAGCGCACCAAGCCTGCATTGGTCCGACCATCTTGTCAACGCAAGATAACCTGAATAAAAATGGATCACGATAAAACTTGGGTTATGTGGATGTCATACTGTAAAACTTTTGTAATAAAAGGGTGCTTTAAGTAAAAAGGGTAAATTTACTCCGAATTACCCCTTAATATGTAAAATACCCTTTTGGAGGACATGTTAGGGTACATTGCTTTCCAAAATACCCTTCGTTGGACATGGTAGGCAGCTAAGAGTATATTGCTGTGGATAACAACCTTTATGTTGCAATTGGTTCTTACGTTATTACCTGCGGGTAATTTTTTCCTTCTGTTTCTATATATTTTCGATTCTTTCGCTTTGATATGCAGGTAATATAACACTGAGTGTGTACCGAATAATAAATCACCATAAATTTTCTTTTTAATGTCTCAAAGGCTTAAATAGTATTTAACTAGTCTACAATTAGTTTTATTGTGCCATATGATATATATAACTGTTCATTAAAGTTGCTAGGTACCACTTCCATCCCACCCAAGTTTTACATTGCACGACACACTGATCCTCCTCATTTATTTTGTAAATTAATGAGTTGAAGAAAGTTATTTTGTATGGAAAAATATTTCTAATTAATTACATGTGGTACTTGGGTCATCTTAGTCCCAACGATGTGTAGGGAAGAGAAGTGTGTTGGTAATGTAATGACTTGGCATGTATTGTAACATCCAATATTAATGGTTATGTTTAACCTGAGTAACTATACACGAGGAGGAGGGGAGAAAATGAAGTAAGAAGGAAAGAAAAAGATATAGGATAAGAGAAGATTTAAAACCACTCGGTTTCAAGTATGCAGAGTTGTCCAATGAGCGCCCGGTTATTCTCTAACTTGCTTTTCACAGCCAATCAAACCGTATAAACACCACGCTGATTCCAGTTCATTGTTTTTGGAGCATTTTTTTTGTAGAAAATTAATATTTTAAATGACAAAGAGTTTGTCAGAGAGTGATAGTGGTGGTGAAGGGCGTGGGTGTGCAAGAAGTCATAACCCGTCTTTGTGGGTTCGGGCCCAACATTCGGCAGTCTCGCACCATGTTATACTCGTTTGTGTATTATGATACCATCTACAGTGTAGTGTTTGTGGTGCTGCTTTTTATAGCAACCACGGTATAAATGAAAGACGTGAGGACTGTCTAGGCCAAGGTGTGTACCACTGACCGATGGAGGGGATAAGCGACGTACGGACGCTAATGTGAGGAAGATCACAGCCGAGTTATTTTCATAGGATTTCTCTTCTTATACCCTTTTTCAATCTAAGGGTTGTAAATGTATTTGGGTTTATATACCCTTTTGTAGAGTAAGTGTTTAGAAACTGATAATATACCCTTTCTATCTGTTAGGGTTTATTGGCAATCATATATCCTTGAAAGGGTTTGCCATGATGGACGCTCAAAAAAACTTTTAATTCATTTTTTTTATAGTGCAAGCAACAAGGTCTGGGCTGAGGAGGAAGAGGAAGCATTATGTCAGTGTTTCCCTTCCTCTTTATCTTAGAGTTATGGTGTGGTGTTATTGTAGCGACGTAGGAAACTGAAACTGATACTGAAGTAGAAGTTTTCGTATTATTTTGGCCAATCATTTGTTTAGCTTTTCTTAACTCTAGACACGTTTATTTTACGTTAGGCAGCTCAGTGCGTGCCTCTTTTGACTGACTAACCAACACCTTACTGTGTGTGTGTGTGTGTCTGTGTGTGTTTTACGCTGCATTGCCGAACGTATTGTTACAACCAACTTCCACTGCCTTTTGGTAAACACTTTGATTTGTTTTCATTAAGTTTCGTTCGAATGTTTATCACGTGGCTTAGATTAAGGCCATTGTAAGATTCATTGTTGTGGTCTACATGAGCTTCAATCTTGGGGGGAGGGGGGGGGGGTCAAGTCGGCTCGAGGTTTATTGACAATTAAGACTGGAAATTCAAACTTATGGTCTTTGTAAGCGGAGTCTCTGTAACACTTGTTAGTGGAGGGCCTTTAGACTCTTTGCACTTGTTGGTTGAGGGTCTTAGCACTTGGTGGTGGAGGGTCTTAGCACTTGTTGCTAGAGGGTCTTAGCACTTGTTGGTGGAGGGTCTTAACACTAGTTGGTGGAGGGTCTTACATTTGTTGGTAGAGGGTCTTAGCACCTGTTGGTGGAGGGTCTTAACACTTGTTGGTGGAGGGTCTTAACACTAGTTGGTGGAGGGTCTTACATTTGTTGCTAAAGGGTCTTAGCACTTGTTGATGGAGGGTCTTAACACTTGTTGGTGGAGGGTCTTAACACTTGATGGTGGAGGGTCTTACATTTGTTGCTAGAGGGTCTTAGCACTTGTTGGTGGAGGGTCTTAACACTTATTGGTTGAGGGTCTTAGCACTTGTTGGGTGAGGGTCTTAGCACTTGTTGGTGGAGGGTCTTAACACTTGATGGTGGAGGGTCTTAACACTTGATGGTGGAGGGTCTTACATTTGTTGCTAGGGGGTCTTAGCACTTGTTGGTGGAGGGTCTTAACACTAGTTGGTGGAGGGTCTTACATTTGTTGGTAGAGGGTCTTAGCACCTGTTGGTGGAGGGTCTTAACACTTGTTGGTGGAGGGTCTTAACACTAGTTGGTGGAGGGTCTTACATTTGTTGCTAAAGGGTCTTAGCACTAGTTGGTGGAGGGTCTTAACACTTGTTGGTGGAGGGTCTTAACACTAGTTGGTGGAGGGTCTTACATTTGTTGGTAGAGGGTCTTAGCACTTGTTGGTGGAGGGTCTTAACACTTGATGGTGAAGGGTCTTAACACTTGTTGGTGAAGGGTCTTAGCACTTGTTGGTGGAGGGTCTTAACACTAGTTGGTGGAGGATCTTACATTTGTTGGTAGAGGGTCTTAGCACTTGATGGTGGAGGGTCTTAGCACTTGTTGGTGGAGGGTCTTAACACTTGTTGGTGGAGGGTCGTAACACTAGTTGGTGGAGGGTCTTAACACTTGATGGTGAAGGGTCTTAACACTTGATGGTGGAGGGTCTTACATTTGTTGGTAGAGGGTCTTAGCACTAGTTGGTGGAGGGTCTTAACACTAGTTGGTGGAGGGTCTGAACAGTTGATGGTGGAGGGTCTTAACCGTTGATGGAGGAGGGTCTTAAAACTTGATGGTGGAGGGTCTTATAACTTGATGGTGGAGAGTCTTAACACTTCATGGTGGAGGGTCTTAACACTTCATGGTGGAGGGACTTAACACTTGATGGTGGAGGGTTTTAACACTTGATGGTGGAGGGTCTTAACACTTGATGGTGGAGGGTCTTAACACTTGATGGTGGAGGGTCTTAACACTTGATGGTGGAGAGTCTTAATACTTGATGGTGGAGGGTCTTAACACTTGATGGTGGAGGGTCTTAACACTCGATGGTAGAGAATCTGAACACTCGATGGTGGAGGGTCTTAACACTTGATGGTGGAGGGTCTTAACACTTGATGGTGCAGGGTCTTAACACTTGATGGTGCAGGGTCTTAACACTTGATGGTGCAGAGTCTTAACACTTGATTGTGGAGGGTCTTTACACTTGATGGTGGAAAGTCTTAACTCTTGATGGTGGAGGGTCTTAACACTTGATGGTGCAGAGTCTTAACACTTGATGGTGGAGGGTCTTAACACTTGATGGTGGAAAGTCTTAACTCTTGATGGTGGAGGGTCTTAACACTTGATGGTGGAAGGTCTTAACACTTGATGGTGGAAGGTCTTAACTCTTGATGGTGGAGGGTCTTAATACTTGATGGTGGAGGGTCTTAACACTTGATGGTGGAGGGTCTTACATTTGTTGCTAGAGGGTCTTAGCACTTGTTGGTGGAGGGTCTTAACACTTATTGGTTGAGGGTCTTAGCATTTGTTGGGTGAGGGTCTTAGCACTCGTTGGTGGAGGGTCTTAACACTTGATGGTGGAGGGTCTTAACACTTGATGGTGGAGGGTCTTACATTTGTTGCTAGAGGGTCTTAGCACTTGTTGGTGGAGGGTCTTAACACTAGTTGGTGGAGGGTCTTACATTTGTTGGTAGAGGGTCTTAGCACCTGTTGGTGGAGGGTCTTAACACTTGTTGGTGGAGGGTCTTAACACTAGTTGGTGGAGGGTCTTACATTTGTTGCTAACGGGTCTTAGCACTTGTTGGTGGAGGGTCTTAACACTTGTTGGTGGAGGGTCTTAACACTAGTTGGTGGAGGGTCTTACATTTGTTGGTAGAGGGTCTTAGCACTTGTTGGTGGAGGGTCTTAACACTTGATGGTGAAGGGTCTTAACACTTGATGGTGGAGGGTCTTAGCACTTGTTGGTGGAGGGTCTTAACACTAGTTGGTGGAGGATCTTACATTTGTTGGTAGAGGGTCTTACATTTGATGGTGGAGGGTCTTTGCACTTGTTGGTGGAGGGTCTTAACACTTGATGGTGAAGGGTCTTAACACTTGATGGTGGAGGGTCTTACATTTGTTGGTAGAGGGTCTTAGCACTTGTTGGTGGAGGGTCTTAACACTAGTTGGTGGAGGGTCTGAACAGTTGATGGTGGAGGGTCTTAACCGTTGATGGAGGAGGGTCTTAAAACTTGATGGTGGAGGGTCTTATAACTTGATGGTGGAGAGTCTTAACACTTCATGGTGGAGGGTCTTAACACTTCATGGTGGAGGGTCTTAACACTTCATGGTGGAGGGACTTAACACTTGATGGTGGAGGGTTTTAACACTTGATGGTGGAGGGTCTTAATACTTGATGGTGGAGGGTCTTAACACTTGATGGTGGAGGATCTTAACACTTGATGGTGGAGAGTCTTAATACTTGATGGTGGAGGGTCTTAACACTTGATGGTGGAGGGTCTTAACACTCGATGGTAGAGAATCTGAACACTCGATGGTGGAGGGTCTTAACACTTGATGGTGGAGGGTCTTAACACTTGATGGTGCAGGGTCTTAACACTTGATGGTGCAGGGTCTTAACACTTGATGGTGCAGAGTCTTAACACTTGATTGTGGAGGGTCTTTACACTTGATGGTGGAAAGTCTTAACTCTTGATGGTGGAGGGTCTTAACACTTGATGGTGGAAGGTCTTAACACTTGATGGTGGAAGGTCTTAACTCTTGATGGTGGAGGGTCTTAACACTTGATGGTGAAGGGTCTTAACACTTGATGGTGGAGGGTCTTAACACTTGATGGTGGAAGGTCTTAACTCTTGATGGTGGAGGGTCTTAACACTTGATGGTGAAGGGTCTTAACACTTGATGGTGGAGGGTCTTACATTTGTTGGTAGAGGGTCTTAGCACTTGTTGGTGGAGGGTCTTAACACTAGTTGGTGGAGGGTCTGAACAGTTGATGGTGGAGGGTCTTAACCGTTGATGGAGGAGGGTCTTAAAACTTGATGGTGGAGGGTCTTATAACTTGATGGTGGAGAGTCTTAACACTTCATGGTGGAGGGTCTTAACACTTCATGGTGGAGGGTCTTAACACTTCATGGTGGAGGGACTTAACACTTGATGGTGGAGGGTTTTAGCACTTGATGGTGGAGGGTCTTAACACTTGATGGTGGAGGGTCTTAACACTTGATGGTGGAGAGTCTTAATACTTGATGGTGGAGGGTCTTAACACTTGATGGTGGAGGGTCTTAACACTTGATGGTGGAGGATCTTAACACTTGATGGTGGAGAGTCTTAATACTTGATGGTGGAGGGTCTTAACACTTGATGGTGGAGGGTCTTAACACTCGATGGTAGAGAATCTGAACACTCGATGGTGGAGGGTCTTAACACTTGATGGTGGAGGGTCTTAACACTTGATGTTGCAGGGTCTTAACACTTGATGGTGCAGGGTCTTAACACTTGATGGTGCAGAGTCTTAACACTTGATGGTGGAGGGTCTTAACACTTGATGGTGGAAAGTCTTAACTCTTGATGGTGGAGGGTCTTAACACTTGATGGTGGAAGGTCTTAACACTTGATGGTGGAAGGTCTTAACTCTTGATGGTGGAGGGTCTTAATACTTGATGGTGGAGGGTCTTAACACTTGATGGTGGAGGGTCTTAACACTTGATGGTGGAGGGTCTTACATTTGTTGCTAGAGGGTCTTAGCACTTGTTGGTGGAGGGTCTTAACACTTATTGGTTGAGGGTCTTAGCACTTGTTGGGTGAGGGTCTTAGCACTCGTTGGTGGAGGGTCTTAACACTTGATGGTGGAGGGTCTTAACACTTGATGGTGGAGGGTCTTGCATTTGTTGCTAGAGGGTCTTAGCACTTGTTGGTGGAGGGTCTTAACACTAGTTGGTGGAGGGTCTTACATTTGTTGGTAGAGGGTCTTAGCACCTGTTGGTGGAGGGTCTTAACACTTGTTGGTGGAGGGTCTTAACACTAGTTGGTGGAGGGTCTTACATTTGTTGCTAACGGGTCTTAGCACTTGTTGGTGGAGGGTCTTAACACTTGATGGTGGAGGGTCTTAACAATTGATGGTGGAGGGTCTTAACACTTGATGGTGGAGGGTCTTACCACTTGATGGTGGAGGGTCTTACCACTTGATGGTGGAGGGTTTTAACACTTGATGGTGGAGGGTCTTACATTTGTTGGTAGAGGGTCTTAGCACCTGTTGGTGGAGGGTCTTAACACTTGTTGGTGGAGGGTCTTAACACTAGTTGGTGGAGGGTCTTACATTTGTTGCTAAAGGGTCTTAGCACTTGTTGGTGGAGGGTCTTAACACTTGATGGTGGAGGGTCTTAACAATTGATGGTGGAGGGTCTTAACACTTGATGGTGGAGGGTCTTACCACTTGATGGTGGAGGGTCTTACCACTTGATGGTGGAGGGTTTTAACACTTGATGGTGGAGGGTCTTAACACTTGATGGTGGAGGGTTTTAACACTTGTTGGTGGAGGGTCTTAGCACTTGTTGGTGGAGGGTCTTAACACTTGATGGTGGAGGGTTTTAGCACTTGTTGGTGGAGGGTCTTAGCACTTGTTGGTGGAGGGTCTTAACACTTGATGGTGGAGGGTCTTAGCACTTGATGGTGGAGGGTCTTAACACTTGATGGTGGAGGGTCTTAACAATTGATGGTGGAGGGTCTTAACACTTGATGGTGGAGGGTCTTAACACTTGATGGTGGAGGGTCTTACCACTTGATGGTGGAGGGTTTTAACACTTGATGGTGGAGGGTCTTAACACTTGATGGTGGAGGGTCTTACCACTTGTTGGTGGAGGGTCTTAACACTTGATGGTGGAGGGTCTTAACACTTGATGGTGGAGGGTCTTAACACTTAATGGTGGAGGGTCTTAACACTTGATGGTGGAGGGTCTTAACACTTAATGGTGGAGGGTCTTAACACTTGATGGTGGAGGGTCTTAACACTTGATGGTGGAGGGTCTTACCACTTGATGGTGGAGGGTTTTAACACTTGATGGTGGAGGGTCTTAACACTTGATGGTGGAGGGTCTTACCACTTGATGGTGGAGGGTCTTGACACTTAATGGTGGAGGGTCTTAACACTTGATGGTGGAGGGTCTTAACACTTAATGGTGGAGGGTCTTAACACTTGATGGTGGAGGGTCTTAACACTTGATGGTGGAGGGTCTTAACACTTGATGGTGGAGGGTCTTAACACTCGATGGTAGAGAATCTGAACACTCGATGGTGGAGGGTCTTAACACTTGATGGTGGAGGGTCTTAACACTTGATGGTGCAGGGTCTTAACACTTGATGGTGCAGGGTCTTAACACTTGATGGTGCAGAGTCTTAACACTTGATGGTGGAGGGTCTTAACACTTGATGGTGGAAAGTCTTAACTCTTGATGGTGGAGGGTCTTAACACTTGATGGTGGAAGGTCTTAACACTTGATGGTGGAAGGTCTTAACTCTTGATGGTGGAGGGTCTTAATACTTGATGGTGGAGGGTCTTAACACTTGATGGTGGAGGGTCTTAACACTTGATGGTGGAGGGTCTTACATTTGTTGCTAGAGGGTCTTAGCACTTGTTGGTGGAGGGTCTTAACACTTATTGGTTGAGGGTCTTAGCACTTGTTGGGTGAGGGTCTTAGCACTCGTTGGTGGAGGGTCTTAACACTTGATGGTGGAGGGTCTTAACACTTGATGGTGGAGGGTCTTACATTTGTTGCTAGAGGGTCTTAGCACTTGTTGGTGGAGGGTCTTAACACTAGTTGGTGGAGGGTCTTACATTTGTTGGTAGAGGGTCTTAGCACCTGTTGGTGGAGGGTCTTAACACTTGTTGGTGGAGGGTCTTAACACTAGTTGGTGGAGGGTCTTACATTTGTTGCTAGCGGGTCTTAGCACTTGTTGGTGGAGGGTCTTAACACTTGATGGTGGAGGGTCTTAACAATTGATGGTGGAGGGTCTTAACACTTGATGGTGGAGGGTCTTACCACTTGATGGTGGAGGGTCTTACCACTTGATGGTGGAGGGTTTTAACACTTGATGGTGGAGGGTCTTAACACTTGATGGTGGAGGGTTTTAACACTTGTTGGTGGAGGGTCTTAGCACTTGTTGGTGGAGGGTCTTAACACTTGATGGTGGAGGGTTTTAGCACTTGTTGGTGGAGGGTCTTAGCACTTGTTGGTGGAGGGTATTAACACTTGATGGTGGAGGGTCTTAGCACTTGATGGTGGAGGGTCTTAACACTTGATGGTGGAGGGTCTTAACACTTGATGGTGGAGGGTCTTAACACTTGATGGTGGAGGGTCTTACCACTTGATGGTGGAGGGTTTTAACACTTGATGGTGGAGGGTCTTAACACTTGATGGTGGAGGGTCTTACCACTTGTTGGTGGAGGGTCTTAACACTTGATGGTGGAGGGTCTTACCACTTGATGGTGGAGGGTCTTAACACTTAATGGTGGAGGGTCTTAACACTTGATGGTGGAGGGTCTTAACACTTAATGGTGGAGGGTCTTAACACTTGATGGTGGAGGGTCTTAACACTTGATGGTGGAGGGTCTCACCACTTGATGGTGGAGGGTTTTAACACTTGATGGTGGAGGGTCTTAACACTTGATGGTGGAGGGTCTTACCACTTGATGGTGGAGGGTCTTGACACTTAATGGTGGAGGGTCTTAACACTTGATGGTGGAGGGTCTTAACACTTAATGGTGGAGGGTCTTAACACTTGATGGTGGAGGGTCTTAACACTTGATGGTGGAGGGTCTTAACACTTGATGGTGGAGGGTCTTAACACTTGATGGTGGAGGGTCTTAACACATGTTGGTGGAGGGTCTTAACACATGATGGTGGAGGGTCTTAACACTTGAAGGTGGAGGGTCTTAACACTTGATGGTGGAGGGACTTAACACTTGATGGTGGAGGGTCTTAACACTTGATGGTGGAGTCTCGGAGGGTCGTAAGTATGTTTGGATCTTCACGTTTGTTGAGGTTAGACTAAGGAGCCTGTACACGACCAAAAAAGTAGTTCTACACGTTGGTTCCTATGATTTCCTAAATGATGACTACACCTGTTCCGTAACATGACCACCACCATGAATCACGCTACACAGTGTTCGTAAGATTAATCTATTTTCTTAATATGCACTAAATAACAATACTTACTATGGATGAAACAGAAGTTGTCGTTAGCAAGCGATAAATGGCATTTTGCTATATCCATTGTCTGTGGCGTCAGATCGTTTCGCCCAGAATGTGCACAGACACTTTTTTGATCTTGTTACTCTGCATTAGATGACCAGGGGTGTAGATCTTTTCTTTGGGTCTTCACTATTTTAATCTTAAGGTCTACACTCTTAAGCTTTATACCCATACTCTTAAGGTCTACACTCTTAAGCCTTATACCCATACTCTTAAGGTCTACACTCTTAAGCTTTATACCCATACTCTTAAGGTCTACACTCTTAAGCTTTATACCCATACTCTTAAGGTCTACACTCTTAAGCTTTATACCCATACTCTTCAGGTCTACACTCTTAAGCTTTATACCCATACTCTTCAGGTCTACACTCTTAAGCCTTATACCCATACTCTTAAGGTCTACACTCTTAAGCTTTATACCCATACTCTTAAGGTCTACACTCTTAAGCTTTATACCCATACTCTTAAGGTCTACACTCTTAAGCTTTATACCCATACTCTTAAGGTCTACACTCTTACTCTTAAGGTCTACACTCTTACTCTGAAGGTTTATACTCTTACTCTTAAGGTCTACACTCTTACTCTTAAGGTCTACACTCTTACTCTTAAGGTCTACACTCTTACTCTTAAGGTCTACACTCTTACTCTTAAGGTTTATACTCTTACTCTTAAGGTCTTACACTCTTACTCTTAAGGTTTATACTCTTACTCTTAAGGTTTATACTCTTACTCTTAAGGTCTACACTCTTACTCTTAAGGTCTACACTCTTACTCTTAAGGTTTATACTCTTACTCTTAAGGTCTACACTCTTGCTCTTAAGGTTTATACTCTTACTCTTAAGGTCTACACTCTTACTCTTAAGGTCTACACTCTTACTCTTAAGGTCTACACTCTTACTCTTAAGGTTTATACTCATACTCTTAAGGTCTACACTCTTACTCTTAAGGTCTACACTCTTACTCCTAAGGTTTATACTCATACTCTTAAGGTCTACACTCTTACTCTTAAGGTCTACACTCTTACTCTTAAGGTCTACACTCTTACTCTTAAGGTCTACACTCTTACTCTTAAGGTCTACACTCTTGCTCTTAAGGTTTATACTCTTACTCTTAAGGTCTACACTCTTACTCTTAAGGTCTACACTCTTACTCTTAAGGTCTACACTCTTGCTCTTAAGGTTTATACTCTTACTCTTAAGGTCTACACTCTTACTCCTAAGGTCTACACTCTTACTCTTAAGGTCTACACTCTTACTCTTAAGGTTTACGCTCATACTCTTAAGGTTTACACTCTTACTCTTAAGGTCTACACTCTTACTCTGAAGGTTTATACTCATACTCTGAAGGTCTACACTCTTACTCTTAAGGTCTACACTCTTACTCTGAAGGTTTATACTCATACTCTTAAGGTCTACACTCTTACTCTGAAGGTTTATACTCATACTCTGAAGGTCTACACTCTTACTCTTAAGGTCTACACTCTTACTCTGAAGGTTTATACTCTTACTCCTAAGGTCTGCACTCTTACTCTTAAGGTTTACACTCTTACTCTTAAGGTTTATACTCATACTCTTAAGGTCTACACTCTTACTCTTAAGGTCTACACTCTTACTCTTGAGGTTTATACTCATACTCTTAAGGTCTACACTCTTACTCTTAAGGTCTACACTCTTACTCTTAAGGTTTATACTCATACTCTTAAGGTCTACACTCTTACTCTTAAGGTCTACACTCTTACTCTGAAGGTTTATACTCATACTCTTAAGGTCTACACTCTTACTCTTAAGGTCTACACTCTTACTCTGAAGGTTTATACTCATACTCTTAAGGTCTACACTCTTACTCTGAAGGTTTATACTCATACTCTTAAGGTCTACACTCTTACTCTTAAGGTCTACACTCTTACTCTGAAGGTCTACACTCTTACTCTTAAGGTCTACACTCATACTCTTAAGGTCTACACTCTCAGCCCGTATTATTAAACAACATCTCCCTGTGTGTGATGAGGGTCGTCGTGTTTCAACCCGAGTTTTAAACTGAATGAGTCCTGAGGGACACCGCAGTACAGTACTTAACGGGGTGGTGTGGCGGTAAAATAAACTAATTCCAATTTTATAAATTGTTCAGGTAAAGAGCAGAGACGGGAGGTGTAGGCCGTTGACATTCTCGTTCAGATTAGCTGTTTCACCTTGAGCTGTTTTGTGAACTACCTGGTGTACCCCCCCCCCCCCCCTGTCTATCAGAGTGAATTAATACATAATAACATCAACAGTTATTAATATAGCATCAAAAGCAATGTAATATAACATCAACAGTAATGTACTATAACATCAACAGTAATATAACATCAATAGTAATATAACATCAACAGTAAGGTATTATAACATCAACAGTAATGTATTATAACATCAACAGTATTATAACATCAACAGTAATATAACATCAACAGTAATGTATTATAACATCAACAGAAATGTATTATAACATCAACAGTATTATAACATCAACAGTAATGTATTATAACATCAACAGTAATGTATTATAACATCAACAGTATTATAACATCAACAGTAATATAACATCAACAGTAATGTATTATAACATCAACAGTAATATAACATCAACAGTATTATAACATCAACAGTAATATATTATCAACAGTAATGTATTATAACATCAACCGTAATGTATTATAACATCAACAGTAATAAAACATCAACAGTAATGTATTATAACATCAACAGTAATGTATTATAACATCAACAGTATTATAACATCAACAGTAATATAACATCAACAGTAATATAAAATCAACAGTGGTGTATTATAACATCAACAGTAATGTATTATAACATCAACAGTAATGTATTATAACATCAACAGTAATATAACATCAACAGTAATGTATTATAACATCAACAGTAATGTATTATAACATCAACATTATTATAACATCAACAGTAATATAACATCAACAATAATGTATTATAACATCAACAGTAATATAACATCAACAGTAATGTATTATAACATCAATAGTAATATAACATCAACAATAATGTATTATAACATCAACATTATTATAACATCAACAGTAATGTATTATAACATCAACAGTATTATAACATCAACAGTAATATAACATCAACAGTAATGTATTATAACATCAACAGTGATGTATTATAACATCAACAGTAATGTATTATAACATCAACAATAATATAACATCAACAGTAATGTATTATTACATCAACAGTAATATAATATCAACAGTAATGTATCATAACATCAACATTATTATAACATCAACAGTAATGTATTATAACATGAACAGTATTATAACATCAACAGTAATATAACATCAACAGTAATGTATTATAACATCAACAGTGATGTATTATAACATCAACAGTCATGTATTATAGCATCAACAATAATATAACATCAACAGTAATGTATTATAACATCAACAGTATTATAACATCAACAGTATTATAACATCAACAGTAATATAACATCAACAGTAATATAACATCAACAGTAATGAATTATAACATCAACAGTAATGTATTATAACATCAACAGTAATATAACATCAACAGTAATGAATTATAACATCAACAGTAATGTACAGAATTATAACATCAACAGTGATGTATTATAACATCAACAGTAATGTATTATAACATCAACAGTGATGTATTATAACATCAATAGTAGTGTATTATAACATCAACAGTAATATAACATCAACAGTAATGAATTATAACATCAACAGTAATGTATTATAACATCAACAGTAATATAACATCAACAGTAATGAATTATAACATCAACAGTAATGTATTATAACATCAACAGTGATGTATTATAACATCAACAGTAATGTATTATACCATCAACATTATTATAACA
Organism: Homarus gammarus; assembly: GCA_958450375.1. Classification (NCBI taxonomy): domain Eukaryota; kingdom Metazoa; phylum Arthropoda; class Malacostraca; order Decapoda; family Nephropidae; genus Homarus; species Homarus gammarus. The sequence goes on along the minus strand of CAUDMG010001588.1, from coordinate 327,733 downwards.
TCAACAGTAATATAACATCAACAGTAATGAATTATAACATCAACAGTAATGTATTATAACATCAACAGTAATGTATTATAACATCAACAATAATATAACATCAACAGTAATGTATTATTACATCAACAGTAATATAACATCAACAGTAATGTATTATAACATCAACAATAATATAACATCAACAGTAATGTATTATTACATCAACAGTAATATAACATCAACAGTAGTGTATTATAACATCAACAATAATATAACATGAACAGTAATGTATTATAACGTCAACAGTAATGTATTATAACATCAACAGTAATATAACATCAACAGTAATGTATTATAACTTCAACAGTAATATAACATCAACAGTAATGTATTATAACATCAACAGTAATGTATTATAACATCAACAGTAATGTATTATAACATCAACAGTAATATAACATCAACAGTAGTGTATTATAACTTCAACAGTATTATAACTTCAAAAGTAGTGTATTATAACAACAACAGTAGTGTATTATAACATCAACAGTAATATAACATCAACAGTAGTGTATTATAACTTCAACAGTATTATAACTTCAAAAGTAATGTATTATAACATCAACAATAATGCATTATAACATCAACAGTAATATATTATAACATCAACAGTAATGTATTATAACATCAACAGTAATGTATTATAACTTCAACAGTAATGTATTATAACATCAACAGTAATGTATTATAACATCAACAGTATTATAACATCAACAGTAATATAACATCAAAAGTAATGTATTATAAAATCAACAGTAATGTATTATAACATCAACAGTAATGTATTATAACATCAACAGTAGTGTATTATAACGTCAACAGTAATGTATTATAACATCAACAGTAATATAGCATCAACAGTAATGTATTATAACATCAACAGTAATATAACATCAAAAGTAATGTATTATAAAATCAACAGTAATGTATTATAACATCAACAGTAATGTATTATAACATCAACAGTAATATAACATCAACAGTAGTGTATTATAACATCAACAGTATTATAACATCAACAGTAATATAACATCAACAGTAGTGTATTATAACATCAACAGTATTAAAACATCAACAGTAATATAACATCAACCGTAATGTATTATAACATCAACAGTAATGTATTATAACATCAACAGTAATATAACATCAAAAGTAATGTATTATAAAATCAACAGTATTATAACATCAACAATAATGTATTATAACATCAACAGTAATATAACATCAAAAGTAATGTATTATAAAATCAACAGTAATGTATTATAACATCAACAGTAATGTATTATAACATCAACAGTAGTGTATTATAACGTCAACAGTAATGTATTATAACATCAACAGTAATATAACATCAACAGTAATGTATTATAACATCAACAGTAATATAACATCAAAAGTAATGTATTATAAAATCAACAGTAATGTATTATAACGTCAACAGTAATGTATTATAACATCAACAGTAATATAACATCAACAGTAATGTATTATAACATCAACAGTAATATAACACCAAAAGTAATGTATTATAAAATCAACAGTAATGTATTATAACATCAACAGTAATGTATTATAACATCAACAGTAATATAACATCAACAGTATTATAACATCAACAGTAATATAACATCAACAGTAATGTATTATAACATCAACAGTAATGTATTATAACATCAACAGTAATATAACATCAACAGTAGTGTATTATAACATCAACAGTATTAAAACATCAACAGTAATATAGCATCAACCGTAATGTATTATAACATCAACAGTAATGTATTATAACATCAACAGTAATATAACATCAAAAGTAATGTATTATAAAATCAACAGTATTATAACATCAACAATAATGTATTATAACATCAACAGTAGTGTATTATAACGTCAACAGTAATGTATTATAACATCAACAGTAATATAACATCAACAGTAATGTATTATAACATCAACAGTAATATAACATCAAAAGTAATGTATTATAAAATCAACAGTAATGTATTATAACATCAACAGTAATATAACATCAACAGTAATGTATTATAACATCAACAGTAATATAACATCAAAAGTAATGTATTATAAAATCAACAGTAATGTATTATAACATCAACAGTAATGTATTATAACATCAACAGTAATATAACATCAACAGTAATGTATTATAACATCAACAGTAATGTATTATAACATCAACAGTAATGTATTATAACATCAACAGTAATATAACATCAACAGTAGTGTATTATAACTTCAACAGTATTATAACTTCAAAAGTAATGTATTATAACATCAACAGTAGTGTATTATAACATCAACAGTAATATAACATCAACAGTAGTGTATTATAACTTCAACAGTATTATAACTTCAAAAGTAGTGTATTATAACATCAACAATAATGCATTATAACATCAACAGTAATGTATTATAACATCAACAGTAATGTATTATAACATCAACAGTAATGTATTATAACTTCAACAGTAATGTATTATAACATCAACAGTAATGTATTATAACATCAACAGTATTATAACATCAACAGTAATATAACATCAACAGTAATGTATTATAACATCAACAGTAGTGTATTATAACATCAACAGTAATGTATTATAACATCAACAGTATTATAACATCAACAGTAATGTATTATAACATCAACAGTATTATAACATCAACAGTATTATAACATCAACAGTATTATAACATCAACAGTAATATAACATCAACAGTAGTGTATTATAACATCAACAGTATTAAAACATCAACAGTAATATAACATCAACAGTATTGTATTATAACATCAACAGTAATGTATTATAACATCAACAGTAATATAACATCAAAAGTAATGTATTATAAAATCAACAGTATTATAACATCAACAATAATGTATTATAACATCAACAGTAATATAACATTAAAAGTAATGTATTATAAAATCAACAGTAATGTATTATAACATCAACAGTAATGTATTATAACATCAACAGTAGTGTATTATAACGTCAACAGTAATGTATTATAACATCAACAGTAATATAACCTCAACAGTAATGTATTATAACATCAACAGTAATATAACATCAAAAGTAATGTATTATAAAATCAACAGTAATGTATTATAACATCAACAGTAATGTATTATAACATCAACAGTAATATAACATCAACAGTAGTGTATTATAACATCAACAGTATTATAACATCAACAGTAATATAACATCAACAGTAGTGTATTATAACATCAGCAGTATTATATCATTAAAAGTAATGTATTATACCATCAACATAAAAACATTATAACATCAACATCATCATGGACTGGTTTGGTCATTGGCAGGTGAGGTGAGGTGAGGTAAGGGGTATTCCCGGCAGGTGAGATGTGTGACGGTGATTTGCACGGAGCACCCGGGTCTTCTTACCTTGACTGGCTCCAAATTGAGGTGATGGTGGAGGTGATGATGGTGGTGGTGGAGGTGGTATTGGTGGCGCTGGTGGTAGTGGTGGTGGTGGTGGAAGCAGTATTGGTGGCGCTGGTGGTGGTGGAGGCGGTAGTGTTGGCATTGGTGGTAGTAGTGGTGGTGCTATTGGTGGTAAGGCGGTATTGGTGGTGGTAATGGTGGCGCTGGTGGTGATGGAGGCGGTAGTAGGGGGTGCTCTTGGTGGTGGAGGCGGTATTGGTGGAGGTGGTAGTGGTAGTGTTGGCGCTGGTGGAGGTAGTAGTTGTGGCACTGGTGGTGGCGGTAGTGTTGCCAAGTAAAACTCCTCCCGTGTTTGACAGGTAGCTGCTGTTTCTGGCAATCCGTGGCAGGAAGTGTCTTGGGGTGAAGCGTGTTGGGGAAATGTGTGTGTTGCGTGTCCTGTATCGGGGAATATCAGACAGCGTGTTAGGTACAGTGTTTGAGGAAGAAGTGTGTTTGGTAAAGTGTGTGAGAAAATGTATCTTGGGGAAATATTTTATTCACACCGAAAATTAATATTTAACATGGGAAATGTCTCAGGAAATGTGTGTAGGAGAGCGAGGGAGATAAAGAAGACACGTGTCAGGAAATGTCTTTTGGGGGAAACTTGTGTCAGGATGCATGTCTTAAGAAATGCCACCAGGTCATGTCTTTGTAACGTGTCAGGAAATATTTCGGGAAAAGTTTGTTGGGAAATGTGTGTCAGGCGACGGGTGAAGGCCGACGTGTCTCTGGAAATGCATGAGGAAGGAATATTTTAGGAAATGTCTGGAGTTGGAATATTTCGGAAATGTCTGGGGCGGATTAGGGGCTATGTCTCATAGGCAACGTGTTGGGGGAGGATCTTAATGTCTTGTACCGGGGACTCATGCCTTGTATCGGAGACTCGCGTCTTGCACCGGGGACTCTCGTCTTGTACCGGAGACTCGCGTCTTGTACCGGGGACTCGTGTCTTGTACCGGAGACTCGCGTCTTGTACCGGGGACTCGTGTCTTGTACCGGAGACTCGCGTCTTGTACCGGAGACTCGCGTCTTGTACCGGAGACTTGTGCCTTGTACCGGAGCCTCGCATCTTGTACCGGAGACTCGCGCCTTGTACCGGAGACTCGCGTCTTGTACCGGGGACTCGCGCCTTGTACCGGGGACTCGTGCCTTGTACCGGGGACTCGTGCCTTGTACCGGAGACTCGTGCCTTGGACCGGAGACTCGTGCTTTGTACCGGGGACTCGTGCCTTGTACCGGAGACTCGTGCCTTGGACCGGGGACTCGTGCCTTGTATCGGGGACTCGTGCCTTGTACCGGAGACTCGTGCCTTGGACCGGGGACTCATGCCTTGGACCGGGGACTCGTGCCTTGTACCGGAGACTCGTGCCTTGGACCGGAGACTCGTGCCTTGTACCGGGGACTCGTGCCTTGTACCGGAGACTCGTGCCTTGTACCGGGAACTCGTGTCTTGTACCGGAGACTCGTATCTTGTACCGGAGACTCGTGCCTTGGACCGGGGACTCGTGTCTTTGATAAGAGTTTTGGACATGTGTGTGGGGAAGACTAACAAGATACACTCAGAGGTTTCATAGCGAGGGAAGCCATGTCTTGTGGAACTTGTTTTGAGACAGTAGTCCACCACATCGACTTTCATGTCTGTTTTGAATGTCACCTGTCTGTCCCAGTGGTTGTACACAGACACCTCAAACAGCAAGGTGTGTGTGTGTGTGTGTGTGTGCAAGGGCGGTATAGGGCAGGGCAGGGGAGGGGAGACTATATGTATTTTGTAGTTGAAATTTAATGCAATGTTTTTACCATCTCTCTCTCTCTCTCTCTCTTATTCTATATATATATATCTTTCTCTATCTTTCTTTTTAATCTCTGTTTAGTTATCTTATCTATCAGTGTACCGCTACACCCTCCTCCCTGGCTGGTACAGAGACAGAAGTGTCATGTGTTTGCTGTTGTGTTTACCTTGATTTTTATTTTTTATTTTGCCGCTTACAGCGGCTACTTTATTGTGCACCCCACACTCATCCTGTGAGCGGTAGCGCAAAATGATTCCAGAGTAGAGTTTACAACGGGTCATAATAATTAACCCCCGTTGTCAGGCTATTATGGCACTGAATGTTACACAGTATTTCAATTACATTATTTGTTTAGTTCTATACATAAAGGGTAACTTATTCACAACTGCGTGAGAACAGGCGTGTGAGGCAGTATGTCTGGCCTCACACTTTGTTATTCGCATTTACGTGGGAGGTATTCAAGCACATTGCGTATTTGGTTCTGTACATGAGAACTGATATAGTTACTAAGTGCAAAAAAGTGGATACAATCTTAATATGTCGGCTATCTTGCCATTAGAGATGAAGTGTTGTGCCATTTCACACACAGTGTGCTTGGACCTGTCCCTAAAAGGTTCTATCTTCACACAGTCGAGGACATAGTGTCCAAGTGTGTGGCTATATGTCTGGCCACACACTTTACATTTAGTTTTTGTTTACATCTGCTTGAGAAACATACTGCCAAAGGTACTTATATCCTAACCTTAATCTAGCGGTTACAACATCTTGTAATCTAGTGATCTTGTTACTTGCTCCACATACATGTTTCACTTGATACATCTCATCATGGTAACCTATGGATCGACTAGTGCCTGTTTGCACTTGTCTACTTGTATCAAACTCATCAATAAGTTCTTTCCTAATTACAGTTGTAAGGGTTCTTTTTGACAGACCCAAATTGCATTCAACAGTGTCTTTGTTAGACGCGAGTTTGGCGAGGGCATCAACTCTGTCATGTTTTATGAGGTCTATGTGAGAGGGGATCCACAACAGTTTGACCTTGACACCCCGGTCAACAAGGCACGCATATTTGTGTCTGGCTTCAGAGACAAGAGCGTGACAACCTGATTCGAGGGTGCCAAGGGCAAGTAGTGAGGATAGAGAGTCAGTGATGATGAGACTGTCAGTAACAGTGGTTTCAATGAATTTAAGAGCTGTGAGTATGGCAACTAATTCAGTTTGTAGAGTGGATGCCCAGTTGTTAATTCTAACTCCTTTCTCAATTATATTACCGTCAGGTTGAGTCACAACAATAGCACTTCCAGCCCTCCCACAGGAGGTGTTAAGAGATCCATCAGTGTAGATGGTCTGTGTGATATTATCATCAGTCTGAAGTGTGTATGTGTTCAAGAGCTCTCAATTTGGCAGTGTGTTGGAGATAAATGCTTTGTATAATTAATTTTTTTAGGCGGATATGTCGGTATTGTGATATCGAAGGGAACTGTCCGCCAGGGTGGCAGGAAGCGCTGTTGTGTCTCAACTTTGTACAGGTGGTCTAGTCCAAACATCTTCATATGTGTAGCTGTAGTTTGGATCCATTTAGACTCAGTAGTCCCATGGTTCATACATTCTATCAATTTTAAGGAAACAATGTTATCAGGAGCACCACGCAGAAGCCTCAGGGCTATCATGAGGTTGACTTCAATTATTCTATCTTTAACACTGGGTATACCTAGTTCTTTCCTCATATTAAGTACTTTAGTGCTCATGGGACATCCTAGGATAATTCTGAAAGCGTTATTTTGCATTTTCTCGAGCTTGTCAACGCCTTTCCCTTCACGAAGGACCAGGGCTGGTGCGTGGTAATCTATCAGAGATCTTATATAGCCTAGGTACATTGTTTTAACAATTCTAATATTAGCACCATAGTGCGGGCTGTACCCCGCTACACTTCTAAGAGGTCTCAGTCTGTCAGTACATTGGCGGGTTAGCTGTTGTATGGCAGGTTGGGTACAAGGGACGGAAACACCAAGATATTTAAGCGAAGAAACATAGTCAATAGTGTTGTTACCTATCTTGAACTTGGCGGGGCCGCGTTTGCGGTTACCAGCTTATTTGTTGAACACCTTAGTTTTGTCAGTGGAGATAATAAGACCGAGGTGTTCACAGGCTGCGTATACATGGTTCAGGGTGGTTTGCATTTCACGATGAGTTTTAGTATGTATAAGAATATCATCAGCATAGCTGATTGAGATATTGCTGGGGTTGTCTGGTATTAAATTTTATCGTGAGTGTGGGGAGGTATGCGCTGTAGGCTAGCTGGTAGTCCGCGCATACTCTTGTGGTATAACGTGGGTATAGACGCGCCAAGACTATCTCTCTCTCTTTCGTACGATGTTATAACCCCAGGAGTACGATGACTTAATTCCTTGATACGATGACTTAACTCCTTGATACCATGACTTAACTCCTTGATACGATGACTTAACTCCTTGATAGGACGACTAAACTCCTTGATACGATGACTTAACTCCTTGATACGATGACTTAACTCCTTGATACGATGACTTAACTCCTTGATACGATGACTTAACTCCTTGATAGGACGACTAAACTCCTTGATACGATGACTTAACTCCTTGATACGATGACTTAACTCCTTGATACCATGACTTAACTCCTTGATACTATGACTTAACTCCTTGATACGATGACTTAACTCCTTGATACGATGACTAAACTCCTTGATACGATGACTTAACTCCTTGATACCATGACTTAACTCCTTGATACGATGACTTAACTCCTTGATACGATGACTAAACCCCTTGATACGATGACTTAACTCCTTGATACCATGACTTAACTCCTTGATAGAATGACTAAACCTTCTTGGGTAAGTTGTGTGTGTGTGTGTGAGTCCTCCTCCTGCTTGGTTTTCCTTGTTGTCGTCTCAAGAACTCGCCCTTTAAACGTTGTTGATGATGGTGGTGAACTTAATGTTTCTGACTCTGTCTGTCTCTACCTGTTAGATTATGTCTTTCTGTCTGGTTTCTGTCACCCTAGTTAGCGGTCTGCTGACCTACAGTACCTCTCTCCTGTTTGATCTTCCCTACTACCTTCCCTCCTACCAACTTGCTCGTCTGTCAACCACTCGCCTTACTGCCTGCCCTGCCTGCCAGCCTTCTCGTCTGGTTGCCAGCCTTCCAGCCTACCAACCAACCAACCAACCTCCCTGCTTGCTCGTCTGCTTCCCTACTAGCCTGTTTGTCCGCTTACCTGCCAGCTGCTCGTCTGCTTGCCAGCCTTCCTGAATGCCTTTTTTATTTATTACTTTTTTTTTTTACTGGGATTAGCCCACCCGGGAACAGGTCACCGACCCACATCGGTGCCCGGGGGGCAATAATAATAATAATAATAATAATAATAATAATAATAATAATAATAATAATACATAGTCAATAAAATTTATAATATAAAATACAAAATTGAAAATATAATGATAAAATAATAATAATAACACTAATAATAATAACAACACTGTAATAATAATAAAGAACCACAAAGAAATACCAAAATTAAAAAAAAAATATCAAAAGTGAGAAACAATATATGTGTGTTGTGTTGTCAATAGTAAGAGAAACAATTGAGACCCTGCAATTGTGTGTAAATGAGGCAGAAAGTCAGATCACCAACCTGGGACTTGGTCACAATATTCGTGATGCCATATGGCAGCAGGGTCCACCATTAGACAACACATTATGCTTCCAATATCTTCCCAGGCGGTAGTACCTCCCTGTTTGGTAGCTGCCTACTACCTACTTTCCAGCCAACCAAACAATCTGCCTACCTGCTAGCCAGCTCGTTTGCTTGCTGACCAACCTGCTCGTCTGCTTGCCAGCCTTCCTGCATGCCTGCCTTCCAGCCTACCAACCAACCAACCCACCTCCCTGCCTGCCAGAATCTCGTCTGCTTGCTTGTCAGCCTGCTCCTCTGCTTGCCTACCAGCCTGCTCGCTTGCTTGCCTCTCAGCCTGCTCGTCTGCTTGCCTACCAGTCTGCTCGCTTGCTTGCCTCTCAGCCTGCTCGTCTACTTGCCTACCAGCCTGCTCGTTTGCTTGCCTGTCAGCCTGCTCGTCTGCTTGCCTGTCAGCCTGCTCGTTTGCTTGCCTGTCAGCCTGCCCGTCTACTTGCCTACCAGCCTGCTCGTTTGCTTGCCTGTCAGCCTGCTCGTCTACTTGCCTACCAGCCTGCTCGTTTGCTTGCCTGTCAGCCTGCTCGTCTGCTAGCCAGCCTTTCTGCTCGCTTGCGTACCAACCAACCAACCAACAAGCCAGTCAGCCTGCCTGCCTGCCTGGGTCGTGAGCAGTGGAGTAATGCGGGCGTCTGATTAATTGTGTTTCAGCAGTTGGGTCGAAGTTTTTTTCGTAGTGGAGCTCGGCATAACTTGACGGACCGAACCCAAGTTTGTGCCAGCCACTCCCCGCACCACCACGGCCCTGGCGGAGGAGGAGGACCACGGCCCTGGCGGAGGAGGAGGACCACGGCCCTGGCGGAGGAGGAGGACCACGGCCCTGGCGGAGGAGGAGGACCACGGCCCTGGCGGAGGAAGAGGACCACGGCCCTGGCGGAGGAGGAGGAGGACCACGGCCCTGGCGGAGGAGGAGGACCACGGCCCTGGCGGAGGAAGAGGACCACGGCCCTGGCGGAGGAGGAGGAGGACCACGGCCCTGGCGGAGGAGGAGGAGGACCACGGCCCTGGAGGAGGAGGAGGACCACGGCCCTGGCGGAGGAGGAGGAGGACCACGGCCCTGGCGGAGGAGGAGGACCACGGCCCTGGCGGAGGAGGAGGACCACGGCCCTGGCGGAGGAGGAGGACCACGGCCCTGGCGGAGGAGGAGGACCACGGCCCTGGCGGAGGAGGACCACGGCCTGTACTTGAAGCTC